>JASVER010000062.1:621732-786432 GCA_030449065.1 Oceanodroma leucorhoa
CGCGCCGCCCCCCTAGTCCCCTCCACCATGGCCGCGGCTGGGAGGGGCAGCGCCGCGCGGGACCCGCCGCCCCCCGAAACCTCCTCGCGGGGCGGGCGCGGTCCCCGCGGCGAGCGGCGGAGGCAGCGCGGCGGCCCGAGGCCCCTCCCCCGCCCCTCGGCGGGCTCTCGCCGCACCCGCCGCCCCTCCGCAGCCTCACCCCGGCCGTGGCGGGCCACTCGAGGGCGCCCCCGGGCGGCGGGGCGGGGCAGCGCGCAGCCGGTCCGGCCTCGCCCGGGCCCCTCCTGCCCGAGCTGTGGGGGGCGGCTGGGGCGGCGGCGCCGGCGGCCCTGCGCTCGGCCGGCGCTGTTTCTCACCCGGCCGAAGCACGGGTAAGCCCCTCTGGCCTCGTCCTCCCCAGCCCCTCACAAGTCACTGCCATTTCCTCTGAACCGCGGCGAGCACCTTCTGTAAGGAAAGGCGGTGCCCCCTCCCAAAAGCAATTGAAATGGGTAGGATGCTTTTTAAAGGGAATTTTCATTAAAGAGAACGTGAAGGAAAACAGCACCTGAATATTCTTAAGCAAATTAAAAGCTATTTTGTCTTGTAAAGAATGGTAAACATCTCATTAACTTGACCACAGATATTTGAGAAATCTCTTCATCCCGATGAACCTCTCCTTTGAACTGTAATGGTTTGCACATGATGGTCTTAGAAAAAAAATGTGTGTCTCGTTGCTAGCAGATCTGAAAAAATCTGACTTTTATACTAAAAGCAATAACTAATGGAACTCATAATACCTAGTAGAACTGAATGCCTTTCCATCGTTGTCACACAGTTATACGAGAGCAGGAATACTAAATTTCTGCTACTAATAGTAGCCTGCATTCTTGTATGGCTTTGATCTGAAGAGCTCAAATTCTTCTGACGGTAGGGGTAAGAATAAGAATATTTCAAATTCATTTCTCCAAAGTTAGGCTGCGTAATCTGTAATTAGACATGTACATAAATTGTTTTCAGAAATTATTAGTGCTCAAGGTCCGTAACAGTTGTGTTTTCTTGTCTGTTCTAGCACAGTGTGCATCTTTAAATGACTCTCCATGGTTCTAGCTGCCCAGTTTTAGACACAGAGTTCTGAAAATCTGAGCTTGAGTGTTGATAGACATGGCAAGATTATAAAGATAAACTTCCTTGCTCACATTCCTCTGAGGTCTGTGCTTACACTTCTAAATAAATTGTCAAGTTTTATCAATTCTGATCATTCATAGCTCCTGTTTGGTTAAGATTACAATGTAAAAGCACACGCGACATTGCGCAGTAATGCGTGGCAAAGGATGACAAGAGTCCAGATCTCTGGCCAGTCAATTCTTTTCACTCACTTTCTCTCTCAATGATACCATTTCCCACACATGTTACGAGTGGGATTCATTCAGCCGGATTTTACCCTCCTGGACGTCAGTAGCCTCTCTACAAATTAGGCAGCTAGACTAGGTGAGTTAGCTAATTAGGGACAAAATGAGGCTGGTATTTGTAGGTATCTGATCAGGTAGGTAGATACCTGGTATTATTCACCTTCAAGTGAATATGGGTAGCTTTTTTTTCTTTCATTGACTGTAGAGGGAGCCATGGCAATTTGCTTGAAGTAGATGCTTCCCCTTGAAGTTTTCTGATTTTTAGGTGAGACAAGTACTACCCTTGGCTATAGAACAAACCTACAAAATTTATTACCATAAGGAGACAGCATAACTTTAGTAGAATAGGTGTTTAGTAGAATAGTAGAAGTGAATTATGGGGGACGAGTTAACTTTGAAGTAGCAAATAACTTGGAAGAAAGAAAACCTCTTTCCGACTGAACTTTGGCTCGATTGTCTACAGACCTTCTGGGATGCTGCAGAGCACCGCTAGGTATATAAGGCTCTTTAAAAGGATTACGAAATCATGGTTTCTTCTCTCTTTTTTTCCCGCCCCCCATGTTTCCCCCGGACGGCCCAGGAGGAGCGAGGCGAGGGCAGGCGACAAGATGGGGGAGCGGGCGGCGGCGGGGGCACTCTCCGTGGTGCTGATGCTGGGGCTGGGGCTGCCGCCCGGCGCCCTGGCCTGCCCCCGCCCCTGCGCCTGCTACCTYCCCACCGAAGTCCACTGCACCTTTCGGTCCTTAGCAGCCGTGCCGGCAAGGATTTCGAAACATGTGGAAAGAATCAATTTCGGGTTTGTATGGCAGTTTGTAGCAAACAGTTTTATGTTCTCCCTGCGGAATTCTGGGATGCTTCGTGCACGTGCGGCRCACCGGGATCTCTGCGTTTTTAAGTAGCATTGCAGAGATGGGTGGTGACTTGCAGGCGCTGTATTTCAAACAGTACAATTACTGGCATGGAGGAAGTTTCAGTGTGGCCCGGCCCTCATGGTTCGAAGAAAAGTTGCTATTATTTTCAAATAAGTATTTATATCAGTTCTTCTTGGCAAATAGTACATGTAGTCTTTTATAGTGTATAAAAAACTGTATTGAATTAAACCTACTATGGAACTTCTACTAAATGTTGAATATTATACCTGATGTAAAAAAATATAGTAGGAGTAAAATTCCATAATGTAGCCGGGTAGCATTTTGGAGAACAATGAGATATAGCATATCCTAAAGCAGTACAGTAAAAACAAAGTTATTCCATTGCCTTTGGAGTTTTGGTTTTTTTCAAGGAACTTAAGTGCAATATAAGCAGACATCAATGTTTTGGGAAGAGATTGCTCATGCTCAAACTCACTTTCCTCTGCCAGGATATTGCCAACTCACATCTGTCTGTCAGATTGTGAGACGAGAAGGCAGGGACAGTCGGTAGGCTGCATATCACAAAAGTGCTGCATAGGGTCATTATGTGACATGACAYGGTGCAAGAGTCGCAGTCCTCTTCTGCTTGATATCAGAGCTGCCTCACTACCTGGTATGAACTCACCCCRACTGCCCCAAGGCCTGTAAGCTGCRATTGATCATGCAATGACTAACAGAAGGGATCTTGATTTTTTTTTTGCTTCTCTGTAGTTAAAATGTCTATCCACCWGCACTTTATCCACCTAAAGCCTAATTTTAGTCTCAAAATGCCCTTGTACTCAGYAAATCTGTATTACAGCAATCTGTACTTCCATGCCATTTTTGAGTCAAAAATGCCTCCCTTTCCTCCCACATTCAAACCCACGCGTATTCACAGTCACCTCTCCTCCATACGTCAACATTCTATGGCAAATTCTATCCCTAAATTGCTTTCGAAAATGGAATGTAGGCTTCTAAGTTATTTAGGCGTTTTGGCTGTTTTTTAATAAAAGTACATTATTTGATACTGCTAGCGTAGAAGCCCTTTCCTATCTTTATGTTTCATCACTACAAATGACATTGTYTGAGTTGTGTCCTCTCCCAGGAAGAAACAGTCTTAATTATCTGTTGTTGCATTTCTTTCATTTTGGAAAAGAGCTTTTACCATATTTCTGTTTTAAGATGCTATATATTTAGGAAGCAAAGAATATTTTCATAACTGGAAATAATTTAGGAAAATTTCTCATTTAGAGAAGTTCATATTTTTTAGAAGGGCTGACGTTAAAATAAGGAATTTTAATAGCATGACTGCTATAAGCCTAGTAGATCTGTAGTAGGACTGAAAATATCAAAACAGTAGCCTAAATTTTTAGAAAATTCAGAATCTTCAGGTAGATATCATGGTGAGGATCTACAAGTATTTCCTTCATAGTCAAAGTATTTTAGTTTCTTGTTGTCTCTTCCCTTCCTTTCTAGAAAGTGTTAAAAAATAGGAAATACCTTTAAAATTCGATGCTTACTTTAGAGACTTCATGCCCAGATTAGCTCATACATTTAATTTTATGTCTACATATGGAAAACCCAAATGTAGAGGTAGGCCGCCAAACTTAAGGCTTYCATATTGGCATATAAAACCTGATTTATTTGTCCGAAGCGAAATTGAATTGTTTTCAAAAAGTAGCTTTTCTGTATTCCTTCTCTAACAGGAGTTTCTAGGCTCAAATTATATAATTGGAAGGTCAATTCCTAGATCTTATGTAATTAGTTGATGTAGCCAATTACATATTGTAACAGTAAGTGAAGCAGGMTGTGACTTCCTGCTTCTTGTGCTGTTTGGGAGATAGCCATTTTTAATGTCCTCTCTCCAAATCTTTACTCATTTATTGTTAGATGCTGTTTTGGCAACACTGCAGCCAGGCTAGTTTGCCAGGCTACATAGCATCATTGATTGGCTACAGGCCATTAATTTATTACCATTCCATAAACTGAGCTGCATGGAAGAACACACTGACAACTATTAGAACTTAAATGCCTATTTATTACTCTTACTCCTAAATTACGGCTAAAGTGCTACAAATTGAGTTAAAAGAAATCTTAATGTAAACATGAACTAAGTATACTTGGCCTTGTAAAAGTGTTTCAGTAACTTCTGGCCCTTTGACAGTGAATTAAGATCCCTCCAATTTTTCCTGAAAGTTAGGTTATACTAATTTTACATTTGCAGTCCATGACAGTCAGCGCATAAAATGTAACCACACGTGATTTTTTTTTCCAGGTTTAACAGCATACAGTCTATAGTTGAAAACTCCTTTGCAGGACTTACAAAACTGGAATTGCTCATGATACATGGAAATGACATTCAGAATATACCTGATGGTGCTTTGAAAGATCTCGTGTCTCTACAGGTAATGCTCAGGTCTTCCTAAATTTCATAAATTCTAACTTCCATGACTAACAGAAGAGAAAAATAAGCAGTTTTTGTAGTGCCTTTCTTAGGATTAAGATACCATTTTCCTCCCAAATACATTGGAGATCTGTTAACCATACCTATGTCATATTTGATAATGCCAACTAATATTCAGTTGTATTTTCGCTCTTTGACCAGCATATCATTTTTCAGTGGTTCAAAGGATATTTGAATGCAGGAGGAAAACTTCTACATGCTTGCTATTCTGTTTGGACTTAGATCAAAAAGAAAATTAATCTCTTTTACTCTTTTTTTTTTTTTTAGGTTTTCAAAATTAGTTACAATAAATTGAAAGTCATAACTGGCCAAACCCTCCAAGGACTTTCAAGCCTAATGAGACTGCACATGGACCACAACAGAATCGAATTTATTCATCCAAATGCTTTTAATGGATTAACTTCTCTGAGACTGGTCCACTTAGAAGGAAATTTGCTCCAGCAGCTTCACCCCAACACCTTTTCAACATTTATGGTCCTTGATTATTTCAAACTGTCAACAGTAAGACATCTCTACCTGTCTGAAAATGCTCTTAGGACCTTGCCTGCAGGGATCTTTCAAGGCATGTCGCTGCTGGAAAACCTTTACCTTCATGGGAATCCGTGGGCTTGTGACTGCAGTTTAAAGTGGTTCCTTGAATGGAATGAAATTTCTGGAGGTAAGAACAAAAATACCAATGTTTCTTCAGCCCAAATGTTAATTTTTTTTTCCTGTTCTGCATACATATGGTTTTGTTATTTCCTGAGTATTATTACTTACATGATGTCTATGTATAGTATTACGTTTCATTACCATTCTGTAAATGCATGTATTTAAAAAGCAGTGTAAAGAGGAAGCAGTTGTGTGTCACTAGCTAAAAATCTATTCGACAACAAAGGAATTAGCTGTTACATTCAAGATGCAAAAAGTTTTAGTAAAGTTTATAATTGGAAGGAGGAGATAGGTTATAACCTGCTAGTGTGTTCCTTTGCACAGCGGTACATCTTTGACTAAGGGCTGGCAATTGTCCTCAGCCAACAAAGCTAGTAACTACGTGCTCTCATGGAAGGTGGGAACAATGGATTTGAACTTGTTTGGCTAGGGAAGGAATGGAAATCAGGTTTCCAAATTCCTGGATGAGTCCTTTAACTTTGATGCTATTAACATTGAGGCTGTTATGTAACATTCATGCATCCTTCATGTCTATCTGTGTTTCTTCATTGACCACAACTTCCTTTTACGATGGAGCAAATCTATTTTAAGTATTTTCAGAGAACACCTACAATCCTGCAATATTTTTCCTAGAATAACTGGTCTGTCTTYGTTCAGGCTTAGATGTGAGATAAGTATCACACTACTTAGGCTGGAACGCATCTGGCCATGTGCAGAAGCAAAACACTAGAAGAAAAAAAAAAAGCCAGAACAGTTTTATAATGCTTCTATATCAGGAATACACCAAATGAAGGTTTTTTTGAATGGCAGTTTTTGATTTGGGCATCTCAGTTCACTAATGCCCCATTTCAGGTAGCTAAGTGCTTACTATAGTAGGCCAGAGGGACTGGTGTTATGCCAGAGGTGCGGCTAAAATATTAAGAGGGAATTGTCATTTAATTGCAACTGAAGATGTCTCAAATGAGTGCTGGAGTCGCAAGGTTTATATAATGATTTGGAGCATGTATGATGGATGATGGTGGGTCTTGTTATCTTAGAATGTGTAATTCATTGCAGTTTTCCACTTAGCTATAGGACAATACTTTTAAGAGTGTGTGATACTTGAATGTGTAATGTAAGTGTTTCTGACTGAACTGATACTTGAGGCATCTAATTTTCATATTATATTCTGCTACCTTACATTTTAATATTCTTACATATTTTCCTTGATCCAAATGAGTATGTGTATTAAGTGTACTTAAGTTGCACTGTACATTATGTCAATGAAATATTAGATGAACTTTCTTTCCTTGCTCAGTGTTGGCTTGTTAGCATATTTATTCAATTAGATTCCCTTTTTACACTACGATAGTAGTGATTATTGGAAAGAGAAAGAATTTATCCATGCCATTTTCATGTATGACAGATTTTGTATCTTTATATAACTATAACAATAACTTATTTGGGAATTCTGTCCAGACAGAGTTATAAAAGTGCTGTCTCATAGATCACGTTAAAGTTCTTCAGACCAGTGTGGCCACTGCCAACCTGATTGTGGGCCAGTTCTGTCACAAAGCGTGCTTTCCKTATCGTTGAAACATCATATTTGAATCTACAAGTGATAGACTGGTTCAGTTAAATATTCCATTTGTAAGAACTTCTCAAGAAAATTGATTTGTCAGACTGGCAAAGCATCTCTTTTTCAATTAAAAAATGGTACGAAATTTTGCCGCTCTTTTCCCTTTCTAGCATTTTGCCTTATAGCCCACCTGTATATTGTTCATTCATTCAAAGATCCCTCATTCCTCAGGAGTGATCAGCATGACATTTATTCCTAGAATAACTGGAATATATTTTATTTACAACATGTTTCCAAACTAAATATGTAAGGCGACATTTGACATTCTAGTGAGCAGAAAAATGTAATAAATATATGACTGTTATTTCGCAGACARGAGTCTTTCTGGCATTGATAGAAGAGAGGAGTCAAGGCTATCATTTCCTATTTTAGTGCTCCTTCTCTGTTTTAGCTTTTATTTTATCATTACAGAGTTTACAGTTATTTCAGAGGTCAGGGAAGAAGTGGCACTTTTTTTTTTTTTTGCTTCTGACAAATAGCTTGTAAGTACAGGAACTAGTCAGCAGATTTTGGTACCTACAGTAGAATGTTTTGTGTATTGCCAGTACTGTTGTTAATGAATAGAGAAAAATAAAAAGCTTCCTGGATTATTTAATGAGGAAGTCCAGCATTTCTCAGGTAAATGCTGCATTTTTGAAAGCTGAGAGGACCCAGTCCACAAGTTAGATGGGTAGGCTGTCACTGTACAGATGCAGACTTTTTGACACAGCATAGCTTTTTAGTCACTTATAACATGTTGCTCTGAACACTTCAGTTGCTAGCCGTTTTATTCAGAGGCAGTGAATCTTAATTTTCAGAAGGATTAAAGTCTCATTAAAGTCAGAAGAAATTGTGGTCACTTTGAGAATCAGGTACCCATTCGACTGTGAAAATGGAGAGGTGCTATTTTAAAAGCCTTGCCTTATGTATCATGTGCCATAATGTGTTCCTCATGTGGTCCATTTCACACTTTTGAGAGTCTCTAACTCTAGAACAGAGTTCTTCAGTTTACCTATCTTTTGTTTCCCCCTCTTTCTTTTTGTTTTTCTTTTTTTTTCTTGCAGGTGTTTTAAAATGCAAAAAGGACAAAGCCTATGAAGGGGGACAGCTCTGTCCTAAGTGCAACAGACCAAAACAGCTGCAGAAAGAAGATATTCAAAACTTGAAAGATATTTCCTGTAGGAAACCTGTCATTCAGTCCTCACTGAGGCAGAATAGCAGTACTCAAGATGAAGAAGATGGTAACAGTTTTGAACTCCCTGTGGAAGAGCTTCAGTCCTCTCCATGGAACATTACTCTAAATATGACTGATGAGCATGGCAATGTAGTCCACCTGAACTGTGAAATCAAAAAACCAACAGGCTCTACCAAAATTCAATGGAATCAAATCCAGACTCAGGAGATTGATATAAATGCTACAATTTCACTGGATTTTGAATGTCCAATGAATCGAGAAAACTATGAAAAACTGTGGAAGCTTATAGCTTATTACAGTGAAGTACCTGTCAAATTAGAGAGGGAACTTATGCTCAGCAAAGAGCCTAAAATAAGCTATCGGTACAGGCAAGGCTCAGATTATGACGCTCTTTACTACACAGGTGTAAAAGCTCAAATACTCGCTGAGCCTTCCTGGGTGATGCAACCTCTTATAAATATCCAATTAAACAGGCGCCAGAGTACAGGGAAAAAAGTGGTGCTATCTTTTTTTACTGTATTTTCTCAGACAATTCGTACAAAAGACACCGGGCAGCAGAGAAGCTGGGTARTGATAGAGCAAAACCAGAGCACAAGGACAGCGCAGAGTGTGGTGGAAGGGTCAGAGTGTCAGCTGAGCTGCAATGTGAAAGCCTCTGAGAGCCCCACCGTTCAGTGGCTCTTTCCAGGTGGGACTAAACTGCAGGCACCATTTAATCAGAAAGACAGCAGGTTCTCCATTCTCAGTAGTGGTCAGCTAATAATCAAAGCAGTGAGTTACACTGATGGTGGTTTGTACCACTGCGTTGCCCAAGTGAGAGATGATGTGGACATAATGGCTTACAGACTTCTAGTGCAGCCTCCAGCTATTCAGGTAACTGATTCAGATATAGTAAGAGTTGAAAAAAATGTTGGAGATCCAATAGTTTTGCCGTGCAATGCAGTTGCCATCCCAGAGCCACAGTTGAGCTGGATTCTTCCAAMCAACCAGGTACTTAATGATTTATCAAACTCTTCGAAAGGATATATGTTGGACAATGGTACTTTGCTTATTCCAAAAAGCCACGTCAGTGACAGTGGCCATTATAGATGTGTGGCTATCAATCAGCAGGGATCAGATCAGTTTGTTGTAAGGGTGACAGTAAATAAAATGGTGTCKGACAGGTCATTTAAAAGGATAAAGCTAAAAAAGCGCCCAGGCTCAAAAAGTTCATCAAAAACAAGAGGGCGGGTCATAGATGATGAAGAGGGATCAGGGGCAGGCGGGGTGGATGAGTTCCCACGAAGAAAGAACCACCTGAAAGACCGGGAGATATCCTTTAAACAAAAAAGTGACCAGGTGCCAGAGGCTCAAATTAAAAAAGGGAAGAAAGGCAGAAGGAAAATGAAAATCTGGAAAAGTACTGATAGAACCCAAGACAGCAATGTTGCTGAAGGCCGGAGAGTATTTGAATCTCGAAGGAGAATTAATATGGCAAGCAAGCAGATTAATCCACAGCATTGGGCTGACATTTTGGCAAAGGTCCGTGGGAAGAATCTTCCTAGAACAACAACAGCTACTGCCATTTCTTTAACAACCGCACTGCCATCAGTCATGCAGAAAACTACTCCAGTCCCTCATCCAGTAGCCAGCCCTCCGCCTTCCGAGACWGCAGCTGATGTGGTAGATTCCTCTGCTGATGCATCACCTGTAGGTGAAGATGAGCCATTCTCCGTCACTGTTTCCCACAACACTAAAGCATTTTCAGTCCAGTCCATATTAACAAGGTCAGAAACTGAACSCTTCTCTGACCACAGGGCTTTAGAAACACCTGCAAGTATATACTCTGTAGAAATCCCTGTATCGGGTCCATATTTGACTCCTGTGTCTGCAACTGTGCAACCCAAAGGCCAGCAGCGTCTTGATGTCAGGACTGATAATTCAGTTGCAGTTAAAGAAAATATCCATGCTCTCAGTGAAGAACTTCAAACCAGACAAATTTTAACAAACTTTCCTAATACTCAGAGCAGTTCATTCACAGTGGAAAATGTAGATAGAACTGTATCTTCTACATCAGAYGAAAATTCTGCTTTTGCTGAGCTACCACTTGATGCTACTGTCCTAGCTGAATCTCAGACTGTGGATCTTCATAGTGTCTTGGAGACAAGTGTGAAGTTAAATGAAGTGGACCCGATGAGTGTTGACACCATAATTTTAACACCTTCTCAGTTGGATGAGCTCATCCCAACAGATTCTGTAGGCACTACTACAATTTCTTCATCTGTTTCTCAATTTGTAACAGAAAAGAGCAATGACTTGATMCACCAGCACAAAGTATCCACAGGTCAAGCAAAAATGGCAGACTTAAGTACAAGTTTTCCAGCTGTCACACCCCTCAGGATTCAGAGCAAGGAAGAACCTGAGACCCACAGGAATACAGTGACTCAAGAAAGCATGTCCAGCAGTTATGCAGAGAGTTTTCAGGGAGGAGAACATAGAAACCTGGCTACTCCAAAACCAGATCCCACATTCATTTTGCCAAGTACTAATGCTCTTCATAAAACAGCAGAGGGGATAAAAWCTGCTTATTCCATCAGTCGATTGACCACTGTGGCCACAACAACTCCCTATAGAAAGACCATGCCTTCACTTGTTACTCAGCATGCTAGAAAAAGGCCTTATGGGAGAAGGAGATTGAGGCCAAACAGAATCCGACAAAGACCAAAGCCTTTCCCCCCTGTTGTTTCAACCACGGAGGCAATGCCTGTCGTTCCAAGAACACCTGAAGTTGAAGCTGTGACCAAAACTTCTTCTGCAACTCTTGAAAGTCCTGATCTTAAAAACAATGTCAAAATACAGGCTAAGGAAGAGGAGCATATGGAATTCAGTCCTTCATTAGCTACTGATCTGGTTGTCTTAGAGAAAATTACCAAAATCAGAGAGGTGGTCACAACTTCCTTCTTTAGGCCTACTGCTTCTCCACCTGAAGCAAAACATGTGACACACTCTACTGCTCCTGAAACCTTGGCACTTCCAGTGACTGCACCTATCACGTTTTTATCATCATATGTTATACATGACACAGTTCCCACAAAAGAGTCAAGTACACTTCTGAAACCAGAGCAAAGTGAAGTGCCAACATATCACTCATTAGACAATATGTCTGAGAAGGGCATTAAAGCAGATTCTAAAACTATGCATAGTAAGGCAGAACAATCAAGCACAAGAATTCCTGAGCATATGAACAGCTTGATACTATCTACAAAACCAGAATCTCAAGAAGAGCCTATCCTATTTGACTCAGAAGTTGTGGTTAATGAAACAACCGCTGGAACGTTCCAGCTCATATATCCCACTATGACTGACTTAAGTATTCCTGTTGGCACAGTGGAAGTTTTTAAGGACCTCTCTGTTTCAAAGGATCCGTGGAAGCCCACAGTATCTTTAGAAACACCAGCAATAACTGAGCCACCTCAGCAACATGAGATGATTACTTTGTCCTCCTCCTTCAGCACGACAGAAACTCAGAGTTTCCCACGTAGAGAAACAAAGAAATCTGTTGCTGCTCAGACTGGGACAAAGCCATCTTCCTTGGATAAAAAGGAAGCTATCTCACATGTATTTCATCATGATCCCACTTTGCAGACAACTGAAAAGTCTCCAACTACATTCACTGCCTTTATTCCGTTTACAAAACTTGACACTCTTCCCCCTTCCATTTCAAGCACTTCACATTCTTCTCTTCATTATACCACCGAGGAAAGTAATGCCTTCAATGAAGAAAGGTTCCCAGAAGCAAAACAAGTTGAAGCAGATGGTGGCAAAATGGTGGTGGGCTCAAGACAGAGTGTACACCCTGCTCCTTCCTCTAGCCAAAAAAGGCTTAGCATACAGTCAAAAGAGGAGCAATTCAAAGAGATGTATAGTAGCAAGTCAAACAACACTTTACTGCTAAATCCAAACCTTCCCAATCCACCCCCTGGAATGATACCAAGCCTAAACCAAAGACTGCCTATTGTGCCTCCAAAGCATGTCCCAGTAAGAGGCACAGTGAAGCCACCGTATATTGTAACACAAGGTTCATTTCGCTATTTTATAACACACCAGCCTCTTCACTACACAAACAAACCAGAGATAACAGCATATGCAGCACATACCATCCAGGACAAAAAATCTTTTGCCTCTCAGAGAGAAACAACTACCCCAACACAAGCCTCTCCATTTCACAAAACAAATCCATTCACTGCAAGCAAGTTCGGTAATCAGGGTCAGAACAGATACAATATTAATTCAAGATTTTTTGGAAATAACTATGTTCCAGATAACAGAGGCACAGCAGGGAGACTACCAAGTCAAGGGATCCCCTATTATCCCAGTTCCAGAATGCCATTCCTTTTCAACAGAACAAGGATRTTCCCTCACTTAAGTATGCATCCTAAACCAGTGGTCCCTAGTCAACTTGTCCCAAAAGACACAAATGAGAAGAAGGTTGCCCAGGTCTCCCCTACTAGGACTACAGTGCAGAAAGCTACAGCTATTCCAGTGCCTCCAGTGCCACACGCCACAACCACCACATCACAACCACCAGCAATTTTGAAGATTACCCCTCCGGCCTTTCTCTCTCAGCGCACAAAACCACAGATATCCACTACAGTTCATCCTTTTAAAAATGTCCATCATCGTCATCAAAAAGTTCCATCTGTGCCTTCTGTGGGAGGCATTATGCCACACAATTCRACTGTAATTCAGTCTTCCACTAATTTCAGGATACATGGAGAAAGACCTAAAATTATCACAAAAGGGTCTCAGAGCATATCCATCATTGCTGAAACAGATGCTTTTATCCCTTGTGATGCAGTAGGGGAACCCAAGCCTTTTGTTACTTGGACAAAAGTCTCTACAGGTAAGACAGAGAAAAATGTGTTCTTCTGCACAATTTTTTAAGGGTGCAAATACTTGGGTTGTTGCATAGAAATGCAACATGATTGCAGGAATAGTGCACAACACTGAAAAATAGTTTCTGTCTCTGTTAATCATTATAGATAAAATGTGACTAATTGCAACTAATTATTACAGGTAGAAATAACTTTGTAGTAAAAGAAAACCTCTACCATTTAATCAGTTTATTTTTTGAGGGGGGAATAGCAGCCAACTCTGATTATTCACAGCAGTTAGAATTTATGATGACACCATTTGTGAGTGTGGGTTTGTTAACATTGCTGCCTTAAATATTGATGTGTGAGTCATCTCCATAAGCACAAGGAAAAGAGAAATTACGTAAAGATTTAAGAGGAATCCTAAAGCATAAAGCCCTTAAAAGTTCTCACACTGTACAGGCTTGCAAGCTAGTATGGTTAGTTCTGCAATAGAAACAAAGACCAATCTGAGCTATGGAGAGTGTCAGAAGATGTCGTGTGATCCATCTGAAGTTGTAGTTGGTGTTAAATAAATCTAAAATCTTCCATAAGCCTTTTTCAATGCAATGATGTATGTCTTAAAACCAAACCCTTTGACCTTCCATTTCTTTCTTTCCTCTCACCTTCCCAGGAGCTCTAATGACAGCCAACACCAGGTTACAAAGGTTTGAAGTCTGGAAAAATGGTACCCTCCTTATCCGAAATGTTCAACTTCAGGATCGTGGACAGTATTTGTGCACAGCTCAGAACCTGCATGGCATAGATAAAATGATCATTGTGCTCACARTCGTAGCCTACCAGCCCAAAATTTTACTTTCCCGCTATCGAGATGTCACGGTCTATTTTGGAGAGACCATAGCAATGGAATGTCAGGCCAGTGGGACTCCAAGCCCACATATTTCATGGATTTTCCCAGATAGGAAGATTTTGCAGACAGTCACCACCACAGAAGGCAGGATAATGCTTCATGAAAATCGAACCTTGTCTATCAAGCAAGCAACTTTTTCAGACCGAGGARTTTACAAATGCGTAGCAAGCAATGCTGCAGGAGCTGACAGCATTGCAGTGAGGCTGCACATTGCAGCCTTACCCCCCATCATCCAGCAGGACAAGCAAGAGAACATTTCCTTGCCCCTTGGTAGCAGTATTAACATCCACTGCACTGCCAAAGCAGCACCTTCTCCCAGCATCCGCTGGGTGCTCTTTGATGGCACRCAAATCCGACCTTCTCAGTTTGTCAATGGGAATTTATTTGTTTTTCCCAATGGAACTCTTTATATTCGCAATGTCTCCCCCAAGGACAGTGGAGCCTACGAGTGCATTGCTGCTAACATGGTGGGAGCTGCCAGGAGAACAATACAACTCCATGTGAAGAAGCATGCATCTAATGCTAAGATCACTGGGAGCTCTCCTCAGAGGACAGATGTAACATACGGCAGCATCCTGCATTTGGACTGTAGTGCTTCTGGTGACCCCTGGCCTCGGATATTATGGAGGTTGCCTTCCAAAAGGATGATTGATTCCCTACACAGGTAAATTACTATTTCAGGTRTCACAGCTAAATCACAGTTTAGATGAACTTAGACAAAAGACCATTCATATCTGTACAAGTTTCATTCTTGACTTCTGTGAGTTTTGAATGAGGCCCCCAATCCTTGAGGAAGAATTGGAAATTACATCAAAAGATAGCCAAGTCATAATTTAGCATAATTTTCTTGAAAACAATAGTACTCTTGAAAAGTCAGCTTCAGGTGTTCAGGATAAGCTGCCACTATTTGTCCTTTACAGCCACTTGTAAATGTAAAAAGTTCAATCGCAAAAGTTAAGACTTATAACTCGTGTACTGCTTGTTCCAATGTGCCTAGTTTGCATAGAGTTGCATAGGTGCCTGCTTTTCCCCAGGAGAAATGGGATCACTGAATTTTGTTTATCTATCTGTTGTACAAATCATTATAAGCTCTAAATATGGGGCAAAGAAATCATCTTATAATAATTTAAGTAAACAYGATCATTTTAACATCATTGTATAAAGAAACATTACCTTGCAATAAGGTCTGTGTAAACCCAGTTGCATATAAATGCTTAAAACAATACCTTCTCCAAATGTTCACAATATCAAGTAAAATATCACTTCTCCAAAACTATAACTGTCCTAAGACTTTGCTGAAAACATAATTTCTGCTCTATAAATTATTCATTACTCACTCTTTGAGCACTAGAGACAGATGAGAAATGTACTGAAATTAAAATGCACACTTATCAACAACTTTCTTGATAGCTGAATATAGTGGTCATTTTTTTCATACTGACAAAAAATATATTTAGGTAGCCTGTAGCTAACACAAAATCCAGAGTTCATTTTATGCTTCATAGTGATAGCAACAAAATACTGGTATTTTTAATTTTCCCTCATGATCTTTATGTGGGCTGTTTTTCAAATACAGCGGATCTTCTTTGGGGAGAAAGCTGGGGCTACTGAGGAAATTAGTTTTGACCACAATGCACCAATTCCATAGCGAAGYGGAAAGGAATAATAGCTTTTTAGCACATTGAAAATATTTTTTTCCATATTTTAAACCTTAGCCATGTTTTGCTTCTTTGTGATTGTTCTAAAGATTACCTGAGGCCAGAGGAAGTTGCTTGTCTTGGTTTGTTTTTCACTGAGGACCAAAGTGCCACACTCCATAGGTATGGTCCATATAGATTTGTGTGGTGTATATCATTCAGAGATCCTGTATTTGAATGTTACAGAATGCTGTACATGCAGTCAGAAGAGCAAAAAATACCACCATTTGGTATTTATGGTTGTTTAATGGTCAAAAACACCATTAAAGTCATTGAATGTAACAGAGTAGAATCGCTTGGTTACCAGTGAGTAGAATAATTTTTTTCCATTTGCTTTTTGGTGGAGAATGTCCTGGACATTTCAGACGATTCTAATTATCTAACAATAGCAATACTCCTCTCCTTTTTTTCAGTATTGTTGAGTGGGTTTCTTCCCCCAGGTTTCACTCAATAATTAATACCTAAAATGTCATTTTACAGCTCATGTTCTGTTCTTTTTTCTTTCTTTACAGTAGCTTGGAGACTAGAATCAAAGTATTCAGCAATGGGACCTTGGTTGTCCATTCAGTTACAGATAAAGATGCAGGAGACTATTTGTGTGTGGCCCGCAATAAGATTGGGGATGACTACGTGGTCCTCAAAGTGAATGTGATGATGAAACCAGCAAAAATAGAACATAAGAACGAGAATAACCACAAGGTAAGGTACGGAGGGGACCTGAAAGTTGACTGTGTAGCCACAGGTCTGCCAAATCCTGAGATCTCCTGGGGTCTCCCAGATGGCAGCATGATCAATACCTTCATGCAGTCAGATGACAGCGGCAGCCGGACAAAGCGATATGTGGTCTTCAATAATGGAACCCTGTATTTCAATGACGTTGGACTGAGGGAGGAAGGGGACTACACCTGCTATGCTGAGAACCAGATTGGGAAGGATGAGATGAAAGTGCGGGTCAAAGTAGTGGCCGAGCCTGCAACTATCAGGAACAAAACATACGTCATTATTAATGTACCCTATGGTGATGTTGTGACAGTAGCATGTGAAGCCAAAGGAGAACCCACTCCCAAAGTGACTTGGCTCTCCCCAACCAACAGGCCCATTCCCACCCTATCTGACAAATACCAGATATATAGGGATGGCACCCTCCTCATCCAAAAGGCCCAAAGATCTGACACTGGTAACTATACTTGCGTAGTACGGAACAGCGCTGGAGAAGATCGGAAAACTGTCTGGATCCATGTTAACGTTCAGCCTCCCAGAATCAATGGTCATCTCAGTGCAATAACATCTGTGAGGGAGACAGCCATCAGGGATAGCCGGAAACTTATTGACTGCAAAGCTGAAGGCATCCCTGCTCCACGTGTCCTATGGGCTTTTCCAGAAGGAGTAATCCTGCCAGCTCCCTACTATGGGAACAGGATCACTGTGCATCGCAATGGTACTTTGGACATCAGAGAGGTGAGGCAGACAGATGCGGTGCAACTCATATGCATCGGACGGAACGAAGGAGGGGAAGCAAGACTGATTGTGCAGCTCCTCATTACAGACCATTTGGAGAAACCCTCCTTCAGAGACCCTGTCAATGAAAGGATCACTGCTATTGCTGGGCACAGCATCAATCTGAACTGCTCAGTCCAGGGGAACCCCAAGCCCAGCACAAGCTGGATCCTCCCCAATGGCACTGAAGTGCTGAGTGGCAGCCGCCTGCACAGATTTTACCATAAGAGGGATGGGATCTTACACATCAGCAGCCTCTCTGCTGGGGATGCTGGGACTTACCGCTGTACAGCCAGAAACCCAAGAGGTTATGTGGAACGGGTAGTCTTCCTGAAGGTGGGACTCAGGCCAGAAATCAGCAACCAGTACAACAACCTGGTGAGCATCATCAATGGAGAAACTCTGCAGCTCCATTGCATCACCCAGCCAAACCAGCGGGCGCAGATCTCCTGGACGCTGCCCAATGGGATGGTCCTGGATGCCCCCCAGGCTGTGGGTCGCTTCTCTCTGATGGAGAACGGCTCACTGACAGTGCGCGAGGCTTCTGTATTTGACAGGGGCACTTACCTGTGCAAGGTGTCCACAGAGTATGGCACTTCTGTTATGAATGTACCTGTCATCGTGATAGCCTATCCTCCTCGGATCACCAGTGAGCCAGCACCCGTCATCTATGCCAGGCCTGGAAATTCAGTAAAACTGAACTGCATGGCCATTGGGATTCCTAAAGCAGAAATAACATGGGAGCTTCCAGACAAATCACATCTGACAACAGGAGCTCAATCCCGTCTGTATGGAAACAAATTCCTCCACCCTCAGGGGTCATTAGTCATCCAGCAGTCTACTCAAAGRGATGCGGGCTTCTATAAATGCACTGCTAAAAATATACTAGGCAGTGATTCGAAAACAACCTACATACACATATTCTAACGCTAAAACAAATGCCTTTGGCTGGATACTAGTGTTCAAGTCACTGCCAAGCGAGTGCAACAAGGAAAGTTCTGCTTGCAACAAAGYCAGGAAGGCTGAGGGCAGAAAAAAACCCTATTTTCATGCAAAGGGCATTGCTTTTGTACTCAATTTGGTAGTACATCCCTGCAATAAAAGGAGGCAGTAGTCATACTGAAACTGAGGAGACTAACACATTGGAAAAGGTCTTTAAATTGTTAAGACAGCGTAGTGTGGTTTTTCATGCTATCCAATAGCATCTGAGACCTAAAGTACTCTATTCTTGTCAATAGTCCAAAGCTATTCCTTGTTTTAACAAGCACCTTAAAAGTACCAAAGAAGTATTAACTATTAATAAATGAGCTGCAGTGATAGAAGTGCTTTAGTAAAACGTAATTTTCTTTATACCCTGCAGCGCTTTTACATAACCTAGCCTTATAGAATATGATTACTAACCTTTCTGTTCTTTCTACTATCAGCTCTTCAAAATCAAAGACTAACTTAGCAACTAAGAGTGATCTATTTTAATAAAAATACATGCAGACATAAGTTACCTTAACATATGAACAAACCTTTTCSGGCTACTAAGGATGCTACAGTCAAGTCATTCATTATATATTTTATATATATTTTTAAATCAGACTATGAGACTAGAAAGAGTAACAATGAACTTGGTCTCATTTTATAAATTATTGGTCTTTACAAGACTCTGATACATTACAGTGTTTTATAATATTAAGGTCAATATACTGTACATTTTATAATAAAAAATATTTTCCAAAAAATRTATTCACTGTGGTTTTCATTTTGTTTTGAGAAAATAGGGAACTCCAAACAGTGAGAGTATGAGGTTAAGTGAAAAAACAGAAGTCATGTAGTGTTATACATACTGTATCTTTCTAAATGTGATTTCCTAGTAAAAACTTAACACTTCTGTTATGTATATTTCTGTTATGTATAGGATACATGTACAATTTCAATACTTCTTTCTGCAATCAGGATCGTTTATTGGATAATGTACATATTTTTAATAAGATTTATCAATTATGCTATAGAAATAATTGCTACAAGATGCTGAATATGTCCATGTTTCAACAAACGACTCCAGTCAGAATTTTGCAAATGTTAACTCACCTTTAAAACATAGGAATTCTCTGGGATATTCCTGAATTCTTAAAGTTCTGATTGCTCATAAAACTTATGCTCATGTTTTAGAATGTGATGGGAATAAAAGCTTTATTTTTGTTTTCTCTATTGATCAAAACATGACAGAAAGTAACGTAAAGTGTTATTCTAGTATTTAAAAACTGTAAACAAAGATTTCCTCAACCCACAAATGTATCCAGTTTAGGAAAACTGTAAGTTGTTGCAAAATGCATATTTATCATGGTAAACAGAACTGAGCTACTTGAAGTAAAAAGTATTTGATTGGAAAAAGAATGTTGAATTGAATGACAAGGACAAGGACATTGCTGAAGATACAAAGAGCATAATTTATATGATAGAATATTTTATAAAACTTACTTTCTAAAAAGTCAGTACAGGCTAAAAAATTGTGGTTTGTACACAAGCATTTATTAAAGTTGCAGTTATATTACTGGCCTAATTAAATAGCATTTAATTATGTCTTAGTTTCTCTTTTATGGTTTAAACCCTTGGGCCCCAAATTAGCAAATCAGTGCTCAAGGTGAAGCATGTGAAATATCTGGCAGGGATGTAGCTGCTTATGAGAGTAGTTAATGAAGGAAGGAACAGGTATTCAAGATTTTTAACTAGATTGTTCATGTGGTCTTTCCTAATCTGGCTAGTTTCCTTGAACATGTCACAGATTAGACATGTCTTTAGTTCCTTTACTTCATTTTAGCACTTTATTTTATAGTAGTTCTTGGAAAATGGTAGTACAATTTTTAATAATAATACATTTTTAAAAGAGTCTAAGTCAGCATTTTAGCATTGGAGTAGGTGTCAAGCACTTTTATTCATTCTTCTGTCCGGTCTTCAGTTAACAGGTAAATTTAGAGATATTCTTGGATGCTGTATGACTTCTATACATTTCCATTAAGCAGAATATTTTTTATGTTAAGGGAAGAAAATAGAATCCAAAATCAAACCTTTGGTCTTTTGGGATCAAACAGAGCATCTGATAATGTTTTATTCATCAATCCAGAATTTCCACTGCTGCCAATGGAAGTTTTGGAGGCACAAGAAATGAAAGATTTGGCTCAAGACCTTTTCTTAATTCAAGTCTTGCATGCTTGCAAAATTCCCTCAAAATTGGACTCAATTTTTTTTTATGTATTATCATTTCCATGACGTTTGCCTTTACCCCTTTTATGAAAACATACTCCCAATGAGAGGCTATAAAATATAATTCTCTTCCAAAATAAATGTAACTACAGCTTAACAAATGTCATATGAACACTTTTGACACTCAAGCAGTGTTTGGCCATATGTCCTGTCTGTCATATTCTTTCTTTGCTGAGATACCAGTTGTCCAGGATATCCATCTTGAGTTCCTTTTGAGGAAATAAAGAAGTTAACGGGGAAGCCAAGCCTGTTCCAGGACTTCTATTCATAGGCCTGAATCTATGTGCCACTCCATGTGCTGAATCATCTGTCAAATGAAGACAGTCATGGGACGCTGAATTTAAATCATAACTTYTTCCTTTATTTCCATGTAATTATCTGCAAGTTGTGTTAAATAAATCAATGACAAATTTGCATTACTTCAAGGACACAACTCTTCATTATTTTTCTTTTTTCAGAAGTCTTCATCTTTCAGACCAAGCAGGAGTCATGCATTCAAAGACAATGGAGCTTGTTCCTTTGCTGATTTTGAGAGGTGCTGGGAAATGAAGTACTTGCTCTTGGTTTGAGAAGGTTTCCCAATTTTTACTTGATCAATCAAAGCAGTTCCTGAATAGTTTCCATGGAAAGGAGAACTTGCCATTCCTTGCTTTTTGCTTTGAAAATGGAGAAAAAGATTTGTTTGACGTCTTTTTTGGAGAAGCAGAGTAAAAAGATGTCTCATTACAACTGCATAGATTGCAAATGACTGGAGTTGTATATACATTTTTTGCTTTGGCCTTCACAAAAAGAGGTTCACTGTGACCATATCCCTAACACAACTAACAACTAATAACAAAAATCGAGGTAGGAATATAGGCCAGAAAAGTAAAAGACAGGGAATTAAACAGGGTATTCATGCCATCACGATCTGATCAAATTCCTAAAACACTAGCCAGTTAATTTACACATTTTAGTGATTATCTTCAAAAGCTCATGAAGGCCAGTTGAGGTACAAGAAGACTGAAAAAATGCTAAAGCTGTAGTTGAGGAAAAAAMCAGCCAAATCCTGGTATCAAGAGAGGTACTTTGTTTAATTCATTACTACACAATCAGTCTAAGACCATCTGTAGAATAATACAGTGATAAGAAGCAGCTGCTCTGGAAGTTTCCACAACAAATCATAATAGCAAACTAGTTGCCTTCTCACGAAAGTAATTTGTCCAGAGTATGGGAAGAGGGAATTGGTATGTTACATTTTACTTTAGCAGAATTTTTTACATAGCCACACGAGATGTTCTCATGTCCAAACTAAAGAAATGYGATTTATCTATTATAAAGTGGGAGAACAGATGTTTTCAAAACATTTAAAGAGAAGTCATGAGTAACTGGTTGTCAGTTAGGAGGACATGTCAACTGAATCCAGCTTAGGTCTAGTACCTTTCCACATTTTCATTAATGGCTATCAGGTACAGAGAAGACACTTTGAAAATATGTGAATAATATGAAACTGAAAGAGATTAAGGCACATAGGACCAAATTGCAATTCAGAGTGATCTTTCTAGATTGGTGAAATGATTGGAAATAAAAAAAAAAATATTCAGTAAATACAAATGCAAGAATTATATTCAAAAGAAAGAAATTGAATACACGTACAGCAAACAATTAGTGAGGAAGGAGTAGGAGTTGTTAACAACATCATGCCATTTCAAACAAAACATTGTCACTTTGAAATCTGTTCACATGAGGGTTGTGTGAAGCAACATAATAGAGATAAAGGAAAGAATTACTCTGCAGCCAGGCCTAAACAAAGACATTTGAAAGAATCCGAGGAAGTGTTTTAGGAAAGATAACCTATAAGGATAAGTAAGCTGAAATAAGATGAGTTTGTTCTGCCTAAGAAAAAAAAGGCCAAGTATTAAATACAACAGTTAATCAAAGGTGTAGGAAGTCCTTATAAAGACAGTAGTCAGTTGTTTTTCAGGTTCACTGAGGTTAGTATGAGAAATAATAATGTTAACTTACTCCAAGCAAGCTGTAGGCTAAATAATAAGAGAACTTTGTAACTGTAAGAACAGTTGAACAATGTGTTATTTTTCTTGAGAACATTTTGAAATTCCCATCTTCGGAGACAGTTAAAAACAGTTTAGTCTGATATCTGTCACAGGTAGTCAAGATCCTTGTCCAAGAAACTGAGAAATCCTGGGGTTCCTTCAACATCTACATTCCGATCTTTCCTAGAGTTTCCTAGGACTATGGTAGATACTAATTCTGTACACCAGTAAAAGAAAGATTTCTTTGCTAATTTTAGTCTATGCTTGTGATTTTTATCTATGTAATCTTCATGATAATCTATGAGAGATTCTTAACTGTTTAGTACATGACAGATATGGACACATGACAAATATGGACACATGACAAATATGTCCACTTTGAGCACATCTTTATGGTGGAAATCTCATGGAGGGATTTATAGAAGCAGCTACGTCGCAGGATCTCTTTATCATTCAAGGAGTTTAGTTTACAAAGGCATCTCACACCAGACCATTCACAGAGTTGCAAAGAGCAGAAATGAAGAACTGCAAGGACTTTAGGTATTTATTTTACCCAACCTGGGTTTTATTAATCCATATGTTTTCAAATAAGCATTCACCATCTTCCAGTGTAGCCAGCTAACATGAAAATATCCTAAAAGCTGGACAAGCATATGCATAGCTTGTACTCTCATTCCTTCTCTTTTATTGTTTGCAACTTGACCATAGTGTATTTTGAATGATGAAATGCAGTGTAAGTCCTCGCAGAGAACAATTAACACTCCATTAATCATCACTCAAACATGTTTCCTGAAAAAGATAAACAGTAAGACAGAAGCCATTGCACACAGTGGGGAAACACATGAAGTAGATCATGGAGGATTACCATCTTGTGGTAGAGATAGTGGCTTGTTAGAGMTGTTGCCATTTCTTGATATATAAAGTTGAAGATTGGTTTGTGTGCACTAAAGACTTGTGTAATTTTTGCAGCTATTCCTGTTGGTCTAACAAAAGGTACTGTTTTTCCCTGCAAAACTTTTCTTGCTGGTTCAGTCCAGTAACACCAGCACTGAACAGTTAGTTAGCATAAATGTTAGTAACTTTGGTAAATATCTGGGTTAGAATCTCACCTGCCATAAATTGTCTGAGCCTGGCTGAAGAGCCACACAAAATACTCACCCATTCTGTGAGCATCCCGACCTCTTTCTCTGGAAGGAGGTTGAGTTTCATAGGTGATGTAATAGTGAGAGAAAGAGAGTGCAATCAATAGAGAGATGGTGTGGTGGTAATTGAGGACATTCGTATTTTTCAACAGAGTCTTTTGCACATGGGAAATTCTCACCCTCTACTCACTCTTTCTTTTGAATAAGCAAACTTTTATTTTCCTRGGAGGTAGACATCTCAGGTTTCTTTCCTTCCTATATGCAAGACCCACTGTTACTCTTCATATGGTGAGAGTGATGCATCTGACACCTGGGGTAATGCGACGGGGAAGATGCTATGACATTGGACTGCAGCTGCGTACCACCTACTAAGCACTTCTTTGAATGTGGGGCCTCCATAAAGGGAAATGCATGTTGGCAGCAGTACAGCACTATGGCTTCTTCCCTACTCCATGACCCCATTTGTTGAGCACAGCTGGCCATAATATCAAAGAATTCAGAAACTGGCCACGTCTGATGTGCCAGATCACCGAGTGGGAAAGAGGCATAAATACGTGATGTCTCCCAGCTGCCGAGGACTGGAGATGGCAGCCAGCAGTGTGAGTCTCGACAGGTGTGGGGGTGGAATGACATGAGATGGATAGTCAGATTATAAAATTAAAAGAATAAGTGGTGATGTCACACCTAATTACCTCCTGTGGTGCTCTTTATCACTCAAAGCACACCTGACATCATATGTGTATTCCGTAACCCCTGAATTAACAACACATGCATGGGCTTCACAGTTACCTTTACTCTCAGTGTTAGTTAAAAAATCATTAAGGCTCTGACTCAAGGGAAAACCAAGATTTTTTCCCTTGTTTCTACCACAATTGCTCAATGGACTAAGCCACTATACTCGCCTACTGAGAACTGCTCTGTGCTTTTATGAGCTTCTCTGGAATATTACGATAACAGACCAAATGAGCAACATTTTCATAAGACCCTATTTACTAACCTGGGGAAAGAGGCCTGATAATCAATGATTACAAATGCATGCAGCTCCTATAGAGCTAGCAAGCAAAATATCCCACTGAAATCAATAGGAAAGTACTTGGACTCCAAATTGTCTATAAAAAGAAACTCTTAACAGTTCCTTAACTGAATCATTTTTTTCGATAAAGTGGGCCTGGGAACTTTTAAGGAAATTGAAAATCTGAGTATTTTGAAAGCAAAGGAAAAATATGGCAAGTGAGACTTGGATATTTGATATAAGGGACCTTTCTTATATAAAATGGAGGTTAACATTTAATTGTATTCTTTTAAAAAGTTAACACCTTGTCGAAGGTTCTTCACACTGTGCAGGACAGGTACTAGCCTGTTCAGCTGTTTTTAAAAATCCCGCTAGTATCTTGCTTAAAATCTGAATAAAACTCTTACTAAGCAGTCATAGTGACAATATTACTGTGCTGTTATTACAGTATCCATGGAAGGTGTGTGTACATAAATGTACATAGTTATTAAAAAACTGTAACAGGCATGTTATCATAATACACTCTTAGTAAAGTGTTGTAACCTGCCACACTGAAATAATTAACATGTATTTCTAATCATCTTTAGGTCTCGCATCTGTAATGCAATATGGTGTGCGTGTGGACAAGAAGATTGGTTACAATGCAGCCAGGCAAGGTGGGGTGAGCTGATCTATTAGGTTGCAGCTACAACCCCCTCGCCCCGTTCTGCTTTCCCTGTTCCAGCAGTAAATTTCCCTAGATCCCTTACACCAGCTCTTTTGTTAATGTGGACTCCCTCTAAGCCAGTTCATAGARTCATAGAATCATTAGAATCATTAAGGTTGGAAAAGACCTCTAAGATCATCGTGTCCAACCATCAGTTAAACTCATTAATTTGCTAAAAAACTAGTCGGGGGCAGGGGGGGAGTGTATAGTTTTCTGCCTGGTTAATGAGCTGAACTGGCTCATCCAGGAATGGTAACTAGCGAAAGGCCCATGAGCGAGAAAGAAAATACGCAGTGATCTGGAGTGAAGTGAGGGGAAGCAGGAACACCTCTTCCAACAGCAGTGAACTGTTAAGTTTGCCCCGACATTTCATCTGACTTTGCCCTGTGAGTAACTAACTGGGAAAAGAAAATCTCTTAGAATATAATGAGGTTGTTGTATTGTACCTAAATTGTTCAGTATACATGCTTTTGTATAGTCTTGTGAATGCTTTCCTGCGGCATATGTAAGTGTACATTTACAACTGTATGTAGTGACCCTGAGCAGAAGACCACTGCAGACGGAGGAGTCGGTGACCCACGTCGCAGCTAWCCTGAGCGGGTGCAGGCCCGTCCTGCGCTGTGCTGCAGGTACAGCGTGGCCTTCAAGCCCACCTTGTGCTGCTCACATCCCTCCGACCTAGGATAAACTGGGCCAGTAATTATAACAGACGAGCCTGCAGGCAGCTCCCACTCGTACCGGTGATTACACCACCTGCGTGGCCTTGCCTTTATCTAACAGCACAGCAACAAGTTCACACATGAATATCTTCTTTGTTTGACAGTCGAAATGATGAATAGAGTTCTTTTCTTTTAAAAAATAGCTCAAATGACCAAATTGAGGCAACCCTACCATGGATGGGCTCTACATAGTCTGCTGTGCCCTGATTARAGGCCGATTCATTACTGCACAACTCAGGGTTTCCAGTACATGAAGGCAGGCAAGGTTATCTACACCACCCTCTCTTTCTTTATAGTGCTAGCTCTAATAAATGCCGTTTTAAGCAATACTTTACTGAGTGCCTTTCTTACTGGGATCATAATGAACCAGTACCTCCTGGTGCAAAGCACAGTTTATTCATTCCTCTTGATAGCATGAAAGCTGTACAGTCTAATAATCATTCTAGTGAAGAAGTGTTATCTTTATCAAAGGCAGAGTTGGTAAGAAAGAGAATGCTCAGGCAAATTATCTTTTACAATAGTTTTTACTGGTTTTGACAAACTATGACTTAATTGCACATTCTCTAGACTATAACGGAGGAACTCTTTGAACTGAATTTGTAGCAGCTTTCTAAGGCCAGAGGAATTTACGCAGATTTTTCCCTGTATTCTGGATGTATTGAAGACTTGCCCTCAAACAGACCATATCCCAGCATTTCTCATAACCTTGCACAACAAAAGAAACATTGATCTATACCCTCGTCACCTCAGCACATTGAACACACAATTAAGCTTAATAATGGCCATGAAGCTAACAATAATGAGAAAAGCAAGTGTCTCAAGAAAATTCCTTTCCCCTTCATTAATGAACATTTTGTGTACCCTGGGAAGCACTGTAAGACACACACTTACAACAAAGGTCCGCTTAGCCTCATGAACTTATGCTGTATGTCATGCTGTTCCATCAATCATAGCGTTTTGACTCATATAAATGGTCTTTTGCTGTGTTGAGAGAAAGCCATGTAAAGGGTTAAATGGAGAGGAGACAGGAGGTGAGACTCTGGATACATGACCCCACTGCATCAAAATTATCCTCAATAAAAGGTTTGGGGGACTGAGTTTTGAGTTTTCTTTGTTGTGATCTTTTTTGGTATTTCAGACTTCATTTTGAATGTATTTGGGCTATATGGTGCCAAGCTTTTAAAACTAAATGTATCCTGTTATGGTTTCCTCTTACAGCCTTCAGTTCCATTCGTAAACTGCTGGACAACGTTTAAGAGTTTTCAGCTTATCCAGTTCARCTTTTAGAGAGGAACTATTATTAGAATAAAAATAGTCCTGGTGATTCATGCAACATGTCAGTGAATCTGAGGGAGATTCCCAGCTCGTAAAAGACAAAACAAATAAGAAACAGGCTCTTTTTGCATAATCACATACAGCAAATGCTGAAAGGCTTAATATTCTTTGGTTAGGGGGATCAGAAGACTTTTTTTCTCTCTGATTAACCTCATATAAAACGGGGTAACGAATGCATACATAACATACAAAAATATAGGAAGCAAAACTACTTGATCATAGGAGACTTACTCAGCAAAGATTGGCTTGAGTCCTTCCTCGTTAGAGATTTCTTCATACTGACTGACATAGCCCATCAGCCAAATTCAATCACTGAAGACTAGAATTGTGCTTCCTGACACTGTATGGGTTTCCACCAAACTGAGGAAAACAAAAATTAGCAGTAATTAGAGATGTCAGACCATCCCTGAGAGCAAAATGTAGCACAGAGTAATTTCTTATACTGAGTCATACTGACAGTGTCCTAGCTTTTGCCACCCTTGCTACAACCTTTCTGTTAAACTCAGTTGAAGATGATAAACCTACAAATGCAGCAAGGTATTACTAAATATAGACTGAAATGTAAAAATCTGGTCCTGGGTAAGGGAAAAACAAAATGGCTAAAGTCTGTCTCCCATTCAACAAGATCCAAATGGATTGTGCCATCCCCATAGTTACAGATATTCTGTGAGTCTAAGTGCCCTTGGAAAAAAAAGGAGGAGGTGAGAAGCTGTTGCCTATGGCCAGTTAATAATAGCTGGGATCATAGTGACTTACTCCCAAAGTAATCCTATGTCATGCTATTCAGCATGGCTGGCTGTATGATAATCTGCTTTCAATCTCCACCCAGACCAAATGCCAGATAGAAACCTCAGGATTAAGCAATTGTATCAAGTTAATTATAAATTAAGGGTAACATTCTGCACTTATATCCATTTTCTCCAAAGGTGCAGATCCTGGTATGTGTATGTGTGTTTGTATGACCCTCTCTCTTTCTTTAGATAGATACGTGTGTGTGTGCATATGTATATTTTATGTGGTTTTATACACACGTTCTCTTTGCATATGTATGTATATATAGATGTGCATACATACATTTTGTTTATGTACACTCTGCCCTTTCTGTGTGGGTAAATGAGGAAGATAAGAAAAAACATGTCCTTTTCCTTGACTGCAAAGCATGAAGTACTGTACAGTCCTGCAGAATGCAATCTCAGATTTGAGGAAGACCAGCCAGTGCTCCGACATGCTGGAATACCACACTTACCTCAGGCTAGTTGAGGGACCATTTCTGATTATTTTGGAAGTACCTAGATGTTCCACTTCACTCAGGGGCTCAGTCATTGCTTTTCCTGGCAAAGGAGTATCTTCCAGCACATCTTTGAATAGCCTCTCTTTATTCTTCTCAGCCAGCATGAGATGCTTTGGAAATTGATGACCCAGCTGTAGATGCTACAGTGAAACAGCAAATTTTGCAATGCTTTGATCATCTGAGGAAAATTCTCAGCTCTGTAAGTCTTTTATTTTATACTCTGTCAGCATGATCCAGAGAAGGCACTAGCAGTAGCTAGCAGTAACTAGCATCTGCTAATTTTGCTTGAATGAGATTTATAATCTACATGAAGAAAAGAGTTTTTTTAAAAATCCAGCTTGATTTTCCTTGGCTTAATAATAATACAAATGAGCTSAGAAGGATCACACTGTACATTTAAAAATACATATTTTAAAAAGTTATTGATGAATTTTTTTAATTKATTGTTTTCTGGGTCTTGCTACATTTCTCTTAAAAATGCAAAGCTCCCCATTTTCAAGACTGCCAAAATCTATATCTAGCACAGCAAGGGAGAAACAGCATTTGTTGAACTCAAGCATGCCTGGCTGATGGTGGGTATTTATACAGCACTTCCTATTTAACCTTTCCCTCTACTTTTGTACTAATCTGCAAGACATGCTGAGAAAGATAATAAGCAAGATTACAAGATACAACAGGCAAGACATGCAGAAGTCATCAAAAGAATTATTGCTGTTATAACGGGCTGATAGAGAATAGAGGCAAGTCAATAAATACTGCTTTGTTTTGTGTTGGTGTAATCCTATTGACTTTGGTGAGATTAGGTGGTTGAAAATTAGGAAAGATGATTTTAGCCTGTGGTCTCAGCTGATACATAAACACGGCACATTCAAACCTTGACAATGACTCTACAGTGAAGAAAAATTAAGAGGGTGCATAAAGGACTCTCAGATATAAGGTAGCAAGATACTTTTTTTTGGAGGTTGCTTTTTATTTTGATTATTATAGCATCGATACTATCCTCCTACTTTTTAGTTCAGGAAACATATAAAACAGTCATTATGTTGGCACCCATTTTCAAATCACAGGACAGTAACTGGCAGATCTTTGTGTAAGAATAGTACATTGAAAACAAGCACTGAAAATGTTGGAAAGAATTATAAGAAAAAGAGAACTGAACATACAAGGTGAACAAGAATAGCACCAGAAACCACTGGATTGCTTAAGTCAAACTTTGGAAGATTTATTTGCACAGTAGTTCAAAACTGAACTGCCTAAACTGCCTGAACTTGCTAGTGTCTGATTATTTTATTCCATGTGTTCATTAGATTAGAACAACATTCAGACACTGAGTCTTATTTCTACATTAGCTGTATAAAGACTCTGAAAGAGTTTAAGTATGAAACCATCAACTAAGTAATTCACTAACTGCGGCCTTTGCATTTTTTGGGGGGCAGGGGTGGGGGATTATATTATAGGCATAGCAAGCAGTAATGTCTAAATTAAAATTGCCTAACTCAATGGAAACATTGAAAGCCTCAGTTTGCAGATATTTATAACTGTGCTAAACTAATTGTTTGGGTTGAAATTTTCCATGCTTGTTCTTTGCTTGTGATTCAGGATTTATGTTTTTATTTTGTTTCTTTATAATTCTTAAAGGGTATTGCTGAAAATGGCTCAGTTGTTTCCAAAAATGAAGCTAAGGAAAAAAATTCTGCCAATATTGCAAACATTTTCCAACTATTTCATTGAAGCGTTTGGTGAAGACTATGATGTTTGGAAGGACATAATTCTAGGATCAAAGAGGTGTGTCTGAGTGTTCTGTTTTACATCCCAGTCCCAGTTGGTTCCTTCTTACCCCAAGTGATGTGTTTAAGGGTAGAAAAACACATTGGTTAATATGATTCCCAGCAAGAAAATGTTGTGAACTAAATTCTCAGTGGTGCCCCCACATCCTGTAAGGATTCCAGATTCAACTTGGGGAACAAGAACCTAAAATTAAGTTGCCACATGTACAGATGTTCAGCATCTTTCATAATAGGCTGGGCCTCTTCATTGTGCCCAAATAAACTTCAAGTTAAATTGAATAATCATTTGATCTGCTTACGAAGTATGGCAAACTTTGAAAATGCTGAACTAGATTATAAGGAAGGAAAAAAAAAAAAAAMCAAGAAAAAAGCAACAAAAGAATCCACGTGGGAAATCAAGATGAACCCATGATACCACAGGAATGTAGTTATTAAATTACTTGACTTTGATGAATGTAGTTATATTGAAATCAACATCTAGTACATTGCTGGTTAAGAGGTCATCATGTAAAAAAATCAAACAAGTATCTAAGGAAAATATAAAGACAGGCAAGTATCAGAACACCATAACCTTCCAAAAAGTGTCCCACATCTACATGGGGATGAAGATACATGTGATTCAATAATTTTACTTACAGCTGTTCTGGGAACCTCAACCTGGGATAGCAAGAAGATGAAATGGAGGCCTCAGGTCCCCAAATAGTGTGCTAATTAATTGTAAACCCATATTGCCATGTTGTAAAATTCTGGGTAAGCATGATATGCCTAGAGAGCTCACTGAATTTTTCAGATATTTGAGAGAGAATTTTCTTGGCAGAATAGCTCTTTTAGATGATATTATATCTCCTTCAGGAAAATGCAACCAAATATATGGCAATCGAGATCTTCCCCCCTGCCTCAGTTTGATTTACAGTGGGACTGAGGGCTTGGAAATGAAGCAGAACTGCTACAGTGATCAAATCCCTCCTACTTTATAATACAGTGTGCAACTGAAAAAGGAACACATTGTCTAGACTTACCTGCCAGGATTCACTGCAGTGAAAACCAAGGTCCTCATCTCCTGGTCTTCCAGGTTCAGACATCTGTCGGAGYATGTCAGGGATCCCTGCAAGCTCACGTGCCCAGGCCTCCTTTCTATAAAAAAACTCTAATATGGAGCAGAAAGGTGGCTGACATGCCAATATCTTGCCTCGATATGAATACAGGATACTGGGAATTTGGAACTCTTCCTGCACTCAGTAACATAAATAAATGTATTCGTTGTCAAACAGACTAAGAACAAAATATTGTTGCTTTAGAAACTTTCTGGGTTCTTTTTTTTTTCTTTCTTGATCTAGGATAGTGTATGCTTGGTTGACAGGCAAACACAATAGGGCAGGAAGGATATCTGCTTCAAAAGATTAAGTTTACTAGGTGATGACTACAATAGTAGCCATTCATTTGATTTCCTTTCTTTGAGGATTGTCTGCTTCTGCAAGGTGGTAATTATGGGCAAGATGTTACACTGATTTATACTGATGTTACACTGGCATTAGATCAGCTCACTCTCTGTTTCCAAAAGTCTACTTCCGGAATGMGGGTACCCAAAAGTGAATATGGGATTTAAGACAAGTATCATGACCTCAGGAAAGGCTTTTGTGCTTAATGTATCTTTCAGTTGTTCTGACTATATTAGTTGGCCTTATAAAATGTATTCTCTCATTCTCYTGACCTTGACTTGCTTTTGTCAATAGACCTTTATGGCTACAACACTATTTCCTTAAGCACTGTCTAAAACTGGATAAAATATATATGCTTGTAGTGGTTTAAGCCAGCAGGCAGACAAACACCACACAGCYGCAAGCTCACTCCTCCCCCCACAGTGGACAGGGAGAGAATTGGGGCAAAAAAAGTAAAATTTGTGGATTGAGATAAAGACAGTTTAATAGAACAGAAAAGGAAGGGAAGATAATAACAGTAACAACAATAATAATAATAATAATGATAGAATATACAAAATGAGTGATGCACAATGCAATTGCTTACCACCCGCTGAGCAATGCCCAAACAGCGATTGCTACTTCTGGGACCACGCCTCCCATTCATATACTGAGCATGACATCATATGGTATGGAATATACCCCGTTGGCCAGCTGGGCCAGCTGTCCTGGCTATGCTCCCTCCCAGCTTCTTGTGCACCTGGCAGAGCATGGGAAGCTGAAAAGTCCTTGACTGTTGTAAGCACTACTTAGCAACAACTAAAACATCAGTGTGTTATAAACATTCTTCTCATACTAAATCCAAAACACAGCACTAGGAAGAAATTTAACTCTATCCCAGCCGAAAATAGGACAATGCTTTGGGTTAATATGAGGAGAACTCACGTTAATTGGAAAAATTAAACACTCCTGAGTAAATCTGTCAGATTCTTTTTAAATTTCTCAGGACAGAGGATTTCAAGTTGTATTAATAATATTGAGTATGCTCCTTTTTTTCTCTTCTCAATTTGAGACACTTCTAGAGGGCATCAGTTTAAGGAAGATCATTCACATTGGTCCCACCATTTTATTGCCAGTCTTAGCTCTTGATTTGTACTTGTCTAAGAAGTCATCTGAATTCAAAGTATGCTCTATATAAGGGAAAAAAAGAAAAAAAAAGAAGAAAAAAAAGACTTATAAGATTCCCTTATGCTTTCTATATGAAGATCATAAGAAATCTACTTTTTTATGGCTTTTCACTGGAAGGAGTTAGAAATATTAGGGGTAACTTGTATTCCAGTCTCTATGTATTAGATTCAATCTGTACAGCTTTTTGATGCTCTGTTTTAAACAATTAAACAACAGAATACCAGAATTTCTTTCAGTTCTGTTTTACTATTGTTCAGTTTATGTCTAGGAAGGTATTTTGCTAACTCTTTTGAACAAAAATAATCTCAAGCACTATGGAGCTGCTCAGTGTTCACTTTGTAGGGATTCTTTCTTCGACTGTGTTCTGATGCAGTCAAAATCTGGGTGCCTACATGTGTCTCCTTGTCATTTATTCTCTCTTTTCACTTCGGGGTATTTTTACAGCGCTTCATAATGTTAAACTAAGTAGTGGTTCTTAAATTACAATGACTTTTAAAATGTGTTAACATATACCTTGCAATACAAGACTCTTTCTAACCTTACTTTCTTCAGTCTTTGCATTTCTAGGACTTAGGGTTTCCTGTCTCCCCAGTCAGTCAAATTACGCTTTTGCTGAGATTCCTTTTGACGTATTTCTAATGTAGATCTTCAGTTTGATATCTTAGCCACACAGTAAGAATATTCTTCTGAATGGGGCTGGTAGTTACTGAATTTGGGCTTGCATTCTCACCAATTGACTTAAAAAAGAATACTTAATAAAAGAAATATTGCTGACCAGGGTCTTAATGCAGGCCACTTGTATTTTCCTTTGAGGTCTTAGTGTCTTTGGGACTTGAATGTAGTTGACCAGTTTGCTGCCACTGAGATTATACYAGACACAGGCAGCCAGAGGTTGAAATGACATGACATTGCTCTCAAAGTGTGGTCTCACTTGGATACTTAAAACATGCATTTGTTTATATTGTATAGCTTCCTGAGCATTYGTCACCTTAGCAGTACAGCCCTGCTGTCAGCAGTTTTGAAGTATTTGTTATTTTATACTCTGTGGACTCCTCTGTGCTCRACCTCCAATTTATTTGCAGTTGAAAGAATCCTTAGAGCTTTCATTTAAACTTGTTTTGATTTGTCCTACTGTATCTGCTGAAACTCGTGTCACATTTGGTAGCCAGTGTTTTTGTTTACTGCTATAAAAATGTCCCTGACATTATATGTCAAGGGGATTGATGTATCTTTTTTACAAAACTTTTTTCTCCTTTCACAATATAAGAAAGATTTTTAATAATGAGTATAGCCATTGATATGTTTTCCTCTGCTATGAATAAGAATGGATTATATAAAAAMTTATTAGGGTTTAAAATGTTACCACAAAGTAGCGTAACTAGAACATGTGTTGTTCAGCCACAGCAATAAGGAAGGGTTCTTTCTGCAGTTGTCTGTGCTTTTGTCTTCAGYCTAGTTCTGGGAAAAATTTTGAGGTTATTGTCCTTGGGAAAAACATTTGAGTTATTGACTCATAACTTTAAGTAGATGTCTAGTCAACCATTGTCAAAGACGGTACCCACACGCTTAAGTACTTTGCTGGATTGGGGCATTTTTCAAGTCATCTGCCAGGCCTGTGTTTAGTACGTTGCGATGCGATAGCCTTCCTAGCCTGAGCTATCTTCTCCTGACTTGGAAAAAATCCCTCCCTTTCCAGCTTTTCTTGTCAGAAAGTCAAACTTTTTGGTTCTTAGCTCTGTGAATCTCTCACAGGAAAGATAATGCACTCCCCAGAACTTTTTTGCTTGGTTTGTGTCAGGTTTTGTTATCATTTTACCAATCCGTCAGTCCAGAAGCCTGCAGTACTGCTTTGAGCTTTGTTTCCTATCACTCCAAAATAAAAAGCAGATTTGGTGAAGGAAATCAGACATTTTTTATTAAAAAGAGAAAAATCATCTAAAGTAAACCCAGGCAAAATCAGAGGCAGCTTAATTCTTAATGAACTGATAAAGCTTTGCCTATAAAGGCAAACTTTCTCAAAAGTGCAAACTAGATCTATTGAAGGATTCCGCACATAGTCCTGACTCATATTTTACATTGCTTCAGGGCTAGGCTGCAGCTGGGAGGATGAAAAATTTTATACCAAAATCCATATCTAATTTATGTTTGAGAAACTAGTTTTCCCTAGCTGACTGAAATTCTGTCCAGAGAAAACTCAACATGAGCTATGCTGTGCAGTTACAGTCTGTCTCAATCCTAGTCCCWAATTAAAGCCCAATGTGCTTGCTCTAAGAACAAACACTCATTGAAGTCTACACAAACTTTAAGAAAAAGAGATGGATAAATATGGTATTCTTGTATCCGTCTTCCCTCCTCTCCTTTAGGCTTTCAAAGGGCCAATTCAACTTGATTTTTCACAATTTTCTTTCCTTGAACTTTTATTTCCCTAAAAAGAAGCTTTCTTTCCTCAGCAGTTTGGGGTTTTTTGCCTCAGTTTAATAGGATCCTCTCTTATTCCTGTTTTTTTTCCTCCATTAGCTTTTAAGCCAGTTCTGTCAAGAACTCTTCCCTACCAAAGTTTTCCTGTGATTTAAATACAACTTCAAATAGAACAGTTTGGGTTTTTTTCTTTTTTAAGTCACTGGTACACAAYCTGTGATTTATCCCATACAGCTCCCTGCTCTTTGTGTTCTAGCTGATTCCATTAACTAGTTCTCACAGTTTACCAAGGCTTAATTTTTTTTTAAAACATCGAATGTTAAATAATTTATACTAAATTATTTTAAATATTGAATGTTAAATATTTAAATATTGAATATTGAAACTTAGATATTTTTGTATTTAGGGGAGGGTGGGTTGTTTTGTTTAATTACTTCTGTTTTTTTCTTTCTATTTAAACTCAGTTGGCTTGCTAGGGCCCCATCCAAAATTACTTCGAACATACAGTTTCTATACAGTGTCATCACTACTTTCCAACAAATCTTAAATAGCTTCATTTCTTCCCAGCCGTATAACTGGTGAAGATATTTATTATTTCCTTCACAAGCATCCAACCATTACTAGTATCATTTGCTTCTGAGAAATTAGTGTTTCCCATAATTGCATCATTCTCAATAGTACTTCTCTAATAATAGTTGAAAATCATATTGACTTCCAGCCCAGGGGAGATAAAGCAAATTCCCATATCAAGTTTTTTTGTACACATCTTTGAGCCAATTAGTTCTTTCCATGTTGTCTCTTAATATCCCCATTTGAGACTGTCATGACATAAATGTAATTTTTTACACTTTTTATGTTTTTTGAGAAGCTCTGGTGACTTATATTCAATAAAGACTGACCCTACACTGGCTGTTACTTTTCTTGTTTTTAGTTTTATATCCTGAAGTATCTAAGACAGTATCTACACTTTGATTCTTTTATAAATATCCCTTCATCAAAAGCCCTGACAATTTTGCTATGGGAGGTAGCTCCCATAAAGTGAGTAATCTTTTCTTAGCTTTGGCATAAATTTCACATCCTTTCTCTCTTCCACTTTTTCCTTCTAGCTGTAGATTATGCTTTCTCTTGTTCTTGCTCAAGATAACCTAAATATCAGCCTTTCTCCCCTTGGGTCCAGTCTCTAGTATCCTCATGCCACAGCTCTTCCTCCTTTCTTATGGCAGTAGATGCCCTCTTGTTCTTCTTTACCTCTGCATCTCCCATTTCCTTTCTGTGTCTTCCAGTGTACCAGATCTTTTCTGCCATTCAGTACCCCACTATGAGTTCCTGTGCCTTGATAGTCCCATGCTTACATATGTCAGTGTGCTTGTTCAGATAACATAACCTCCTGCTCATCTCATTCATGACATGTCTGCAAATCCTCCTGGCCATCTCATTCATCAGACTTCTTTCAATTCTGTCTCATTTTTCAGATTTCTTTATTCCATATGCTCTTTCAATGAGGCAAAATATGCAAATGTTGCTCACAAAGTTTTCACATGTGCTTGACACCAGCATCCAGTCCCTTTCGCTGTCTCTTTATTCTCCAGAATCTCTCACTGCTGCTCTTGGTTGTCACCTTTAAAAGAGTGGGATAAGGACATATAAGACTATGTTTCTTGCTCTCAGGATGCTGGCAGTTTGGTTACTTGATCCTTTACCTTTGGGTAGTCCTGCTGTCTGAATAGCTTTGGAATTAATTACAAAGCAGCAGTGAAGCCAGARGGCTTCCCTCATGTGTTGAGCTGCAGGATCTCTGTCCTCTAGGTAACACACAGCCCCCAAACAGACTGCAAACGAATAAACTGCTTGCAAACCGCACGCCTTGTAAACTAACTGCATCATACAAAACATGTTTGGATCGACAATTAATTTACCACCAAAATATCAAGAAACGCTGTCATCTTCCCCCTTCAAAAGCAGATATTACATAAACTTCTACTATTTTCTCTGTGTGCAGGAGAGAAATACCTACGAATATTGCTTATGCAAATATTTTACAGATTGATACTTGAACTGGGCAACAGTACTTCCATCTTGCCTTGCCTTACCTGTCCCCTGAATAAACGTCCTAACTTCTATACTAACATCATGTATGAGCATACTTTCTCTGGAACCTAGTGATTACGTGACCAGTCTTTGATTAGATGACTAAGTTTGGGTCACACAGCATGGTCACAGAGCACAGAGCACTGATCCAGGGTAAGGATGTCTAGGAGATTTGGATTTGTTCAGGCTAACTTTGCACTGAGAGGCTTTAAGCTGTATCAGGGACCATCTGGTCTTGCACACCCAGAGCCAAGCTGGGACAAAAGCACAGCCAGCCTGAGCTCCGTATCATGCACTCCAGCTAATTTGACAGGGCAAAAATGTTTGCATGTGCTTACAGCATGATCTGTATCCCGTCTGTACCCGTGGGTGATGCAGGGGGGCACAGACTGGGAAGCCTGAGCCTAGGAAGAACAGCTTCAATGGGAGGGAAGAAGAATATTCTCCCTACCCCTCAAACATATTGGTACGATTCAACAATCTTCCCAGAGTGGTCTGGCACATCACATTTTTCTTTCTCAGTGCTTGTGGGAATCAGAAGATGCTGTGTCCCAAGAAGCAAGACAGCAGCAGTCAGCAGCTGGAAGCAGCTGGCTCTCACAAATGTCTCTCAGTGATCTACCAACTGCTGGCTCTGCCGAATGCCATTCAAAAGCTGCGCTGTCTTTGGCCCCAGTGCCTTCGTTGTTGACCCTGCTCTGTTTCACAGTTAGTGTGCTTTCTCAGAACAAGGTATATATGGGTAGAGCCGCAGTGAACTGGACCAAGTATTTCATACCTTCCTCCATGTGTTTTGTGAGGAGGGACAGAAGGTTATACCTCTGCGGTGCTTAAGCCTCTAACTGCAAATGACAGGTGAAGATGAATCCCAGGGGGAGGCAAGATAGAGGGGAAAAAACAAGTTTCATATTTAGAGTGAGACTCAGAAAGCCCAGCTGTCTTCATCAGCATCTGTTGGTTACTTTAGGAAAATTATCTTACTGGCTTAGGCTGTTCTTTAAACTTCTGTATTATACAGAGTTCCTAGTCATCTCATACAGGGCTTTAATTCTGCTGCTCAGGATAAGCCCATGGAGGCCTGCSTGTCTAAAATAGTAACACAAAGAAAAGTGAACTTGTCTGCACTTGTTTATGCATCTCAAAAGTATTTGACTTGCCTGACTACTCAGCAATCATCAGAAATCCTTGACGGTTTATGATAAAATAAAACACTTTTCCCTCAGCATTGCTTTGCAGGTTTTCCTGTCACAGAAGCTGTGTTTTGCTTTGGGACACAGAAAAATAAATCTCTCTTTTTTTATAATTTAAACCTTTTGGACAAAATGTTCTACAGATCTCAGCTTCCAGCATGTATGTGATCAATTTCTTACTGCATGTGTATCTTTTCTACTAGGTGTATTTAATTAGCACCTCACATATTTGAATTTGATAGCTTACCTTAAAAATCATATAGTGATTACACAATTTCATTTGACATGAGTAACAGTTTTGGTATGTACAGTAAATCAGGCAATTCCCTGCTTCCCTGACAAGAGCTTATGAAGTCACCCCATATTCTGGCCTTCGTCAATGGACTGGCTGTCATATACCAAGCCAGCCTTCTTGCCACCACTTTTATAGGGCCATTGATTGGTGGATCTCAGCTGGCAATGTTTTAGGGCTAGGTGAGSCACCCAGAGCAGGAGAAGATTTTACCCAAATGTAAAACAGGCCTCTTCCCTCTTGCCCCCCTGCCCCCACCCCCACCCCCACCCACCCAAGAGTGGTAGAAAACCACTTTGCCAGTTTGGGGTTAGACAAAAGAGAGAGAGCAAGAGAGAGAGACAAAAAGGCCTCTCAGAGGCAACCCCACCAAAATTTAGACGAACACCTCCTGGGGCTTGAAGAGTTTAATTTCTTTCCTTTCATGTGGAAGCACATTTTGTTTTAATGTCTGTATAAATTTTCACCAACCTTATACATTCCTTTCTCCAAAACCATTGTAGATTCATACTTGATTATTTCCTTTGTTTACATCCATGATCTGCTAAAGATTTGAAAAGCTTTATGTGGTGTAAGTCAAATTCTGGTCTCAGTTGTGCACATGCAATCCTGATACTCAGAAATATTACCTCATTTTCTTTCTGTAAGTCAGGTACTAACATTTTACAACCTATTGACTAATTCTGAAAGCTGGATGGAAAAAAGCAATTAAACAATATGGCTCTGAAATACAGAAGAGAGACTTTTTTGCTTGGGTTTTATATAGGAATGAACAGTTAATTGAACTGACATGGTGCAAAGCTTGAGCGTGTGGCATGCCACTCAAGTTAGCTCAACTGACCTTGCCCTTTTCTGTGCTATAATGAATTCCAAAATGAAGCTATGGTCYGAGGCAGTAGATCAAAAACCCTTATACATGCTCCCTGTGGGAATTAGGTTGGATCTGACCCAAGATAAGGCTCCAGCTGTGCCTCCCTGCTCCCATCAGGCAGGAAACTCTGAAATCTCAGTTAATCTAGCCTAACCACAAAACTTTCATAGCTATACATTAAAAGCTTTCTCTTTGCAAAGAGACCTACTTTATTAATCAAACGAGATGGGTTAATCTCGTATGAACAATTTTCCTGCTGTCTATCAAGTGTCTTTGTCTTCTGCAGAGCTGTATAGTAAGCATATGAACATAGGCTCTCCTTGAAGCTGTACTATGTAAAGGAACACTTTTGTACTATGTTTAAGACAAATTACCTGTTAATCTTTTCTTTGGCTTATTGCACCTTTTTGTGTAAGCAGAAAAGAGAACTTTTGTAATTCTGTGCATAATGGTTAAGAAAACCTTTCTCTCGTTCCAAAATTAGCTGGGGCCATACCCAAGTATTGCCATCTGTAGGAGGCAACATCAACCACAGCAGTGCCAGCCAGACCCAATACAACGATGTCTGAGGCAGGGTGTTTTTTGACGGATGGACCAAAGCATGAAAAGAAGAGGCAGGGAATTAAACATTGTAGGAGAGGCTGTTCTAGCAGTAATCGGGTCTGACAGGAAGCACAAATGTCTTTCAAAGAAACTTTAATGGTGGCAAGACAACAGCAGGAAAAAAGACACCTGGATACTACAGATAAACATCCAAAGCAAACTTTACAATCCTTGGAAGTTTCCTTGTCACAAGACTCCATGGACACATTCCTATTTTCAAATGAACAACCACCCTTCCACCTTAGACAAGCTGTAGAGTATGCACCCCGCCACCTACAGCAGCTACCTGCTCTGTGGACACTTGCCACAGAGCAACTGTTGCTTTACATGTGTAGCAGTGAAACACCGTGTGATTCCCGATGGGTTTTACATACTTACAATATATTCCACTGGTGCATCTTCCTCGATTATTAAAGCCATGATTCCTCTGTTTCCAGATGTTCTACATTTCCACCCCTGTTTTTAGGGCTTAATAACTGTCTTAAAAAAAGTCGCCACAGGCTCAGTTTTAGCAAATAAAGTCTCAACAGAAGTAAACACTGCAACATGAACTTTAAATTATCATCATGTTTATCTTCTGTTATTTGTATGAAGTATTTCTTGCCTCTACTTTCCTAAAGAAGCAATTTACACAGTAAGCCAGAATTCTAAAATATGAGCTTTACTTTTACAGAATGACCAGTGGTAAAGATGTAAAAAATATGAGCTCTTCTCATTTAGTGTTGCAACTTCCTTCTATTTATTATGGGACTTTTTAGGTACCTCACTATCCGAACAAAGAGTTTTCTCCTATTCCGAAGTTCAATTCTGTTAGAGCCAGTCACTTGCAATGGCAGTGATACGACACCAAAATATGTATTACTCCATGTAGATTTGGGTTTATATACACATTTCACCTTCATTTCTAAAATTCCTTCTGTTGCCCTAATTATCATCAGACTGTCTATATTACAGAGATACCATGGGTATCATGGCCATGTCTCCATTGCCCCTTACCCCTTGAATTGCTGTCTGGGAAAAAAAAAAGTGCATTTCACGAGTCAGACTAGTAAATATTTCATAAAACTCAGGGTTTAGACATTATAGATATTCTTTTTTGAATCATCTCTTAGGCATATCTTCAAACACAGATCTTATCTTCCCACATAACCCAGGAAGATACCTGTGTACTGTTCAAAACAAATCTTGCTGAATGAAGAAATAAATTACAGGCAAATATTTCTGACATCTCATAATTTATAGAGAATGAATGCCTGATGCAAACATTGAGCAGAGAGTCTTAGCTGATCTTGTTAGGCCGCCTAGTAGGTTTATGTCTCTTGACAATTACCATGTGTCTGTTTCTTCTCTCCGGTTTTACTCCCACTCCGACTTCCCTTTTTTTTTTTTTTTTTTTTGAGTAGTTCAAGAACCGTGTCACTGACCACTTAGAATGCACAATATTCTTAAATCACACTTAAAGAAGGAAAGTTCCCCTCTTCCTGGAAACAGACGTTTTGCTCTTTTACTGGGTCTTGTCCAGGAAGTTGACTGTTATGAAAAGGAGCACTGATCCAGAAATACCAAGACACAGAAAAAGACTTTTTTTTCAGCTTTTCAACTATTTCTATAATGGATACCAATGGTATGGTAGATTACACAAGATTTACCTTCAAAGTTGAGTTTTTTTCTCTAGAAATATAGGTTTCTCAGACATGGGAGGAACATGGTCAAGCACACTGAAACACAGAATAGAGGTAGACTTATTTTCCTGGCCAGACTGGCTGAATTCTGGGCTTCACTGAGTTCTCCAGCAGGAAAAAAAAAAGAGTCTGTTTTCTCAGGAATGGAGGGAGCCACAAATCTAGACATCAAAAGCAACAAAAAAAGAACAAACATTGGAACAGAAAACACTTCAAAAGGGAGAGTGAGCAGGAAACCTTCCTCCCCATGCCAGCTGAATGGTTTGAATTGAAAAATCCTGGTTCTAATAGACCATTTACAAAACAAAGATCCTCAATTTAAGTTCCTCAGACAATCCCAATTTTGGCCCTGAATCCCAATCTATAGGGACCAGCACTGTGGCAGAAGTTTCATCCCGCACCAGTTCTGCTGTATACTGCTAGAGAACTTCACCCTTGAGGGGGAAGGAGAGATTAAAAATCCCTATTCATTAAATTACCCGAAAGTTGAAGTGCCAGATGCAATGTATTTATTTTTCTTTTTTTTTTTTTGTCATGTTCTTTGTTTGCTTTTAATATGAAAGTTATCCTCCTAACATTGTGCTAGTTCTCCCAGGTGATATTTCCATTTAAGAAGGACCCTGTTTGATAATCAYTAGTTTTCAAGGCTACAAAAGGCATTGAGTGATCAGCATTATAGGTCATATATTTAAATATTTAAAWTTTGATTTAACTATAAAATTTAGGTGGTTTTGTCCATTTATGCCTGCATACATAGACATTGTTTTTCAATTCTGTTTCGTTTAAATAACAAATTTGCTTAAATTTTCTAGTTTTTGTTAACTGTATTGCGATTATGTTCTCAAAAGCCTCTAAGAGGAAGTAGAATAGATATGTTTCTAAGTGCAGGCATATGAATTCTAGTATACCGGATAGCCAGTCTAGTCAATGATTGCAATATGCTTTTGGCAGAGTTGAACTGACTGGGCATTAAGAGAAAAGAAAAATAAGAACAATGCTGTCTGCATTTAACATTAATTTATTAATAACCAGAAATTATTACTACAAACAAGTTAGGTAATCAAAATTAACGAGCAATTGTTTTCTTTGCTGGTCTGTTTGAACTTACAACTTCATTATGTACACATAGACATCCTTTGAGTAAGGCCCTTGATATTTGCTTCCCAAATGCCATGCCACAGGATTTTGATTCTGCTCCCTGACTGGAAGAGCCAAGCTCTACAGCTGTTCCACCCACAGTGAATTTTGGTTCCCTGTTTATTGGAACACATTTTGAAACAAAACCATGACTTACAGATCTGGAATCTGCTGTCTGAAAACATTCATAGGAGCAAAAGTTTTCTCAGATTATTCACAAATGTTACTGAACAATAAAACTCTCTGCAAAGGCTGAAGCCACACCCAGCATCTAATTAGCTTGAAATGTTTTTTAACATTTTTTTATATTGTTTCACCACTTCTAATCCAACACATTCTCTCTTTTTGATATACTTCCTTAACCCATGTGTTCTATTAAAATGGTTCATCTAATGGTTTCTCCCTTTAAGCCATTTGGGGTTTTATTTTTTATTTCTGCCAAGTTTATGTATAAAAATAGATCACTGAGCTTGGCTARAACAAATGTAAGGAGGAGAAGAGGTGTGATTCTTAGACTGATAGGTTCATAGGATAATTCAGGTTGGAAGGGAATCACATGTATCTTTCCTAGACAGTCTCCTGGCTATATCAATTATTTCATATTCTATTAGCTAGCTTACATTCTGGAAGTCACGTAACAAAAGATGCAAACATTTTCTGCACTTCATACAGGTAGCAGTCCACTACTGCATTTCATAGATTATACCTCCAATATCACTGAGTATCATTTAAATAAAAATAAATTTCAATAAAATTAAAGTAATCACAAGATTTAAGAGCTTATTTAATCATCTGGGTGGCATTAAGATGAGAGGAATTTTTTTCCTTTAAAAAAAATGTTTAATATCAACAGTAAGTTTTCTTAAATTGTCATTCAGATTGTAGATTCTCAAGTTCTTTATAAAATACATGCTACGTTTCATATTTCAGAATGTTCCATCTTCTTGATGAGGAATATAGAAAGTATTTAAGATAAATAATTCTCAAATCTTTAAAGAGTATTGCAAATATGTATAACAATTACATACTCTTTGTCTCCTCAAGATGTCTTTCAACTCATTAGTTTTCTGGGTGTCCATTTTATTTCCAGAATATCTACTTTAAACAAGATGTGCTGAGCTGAGTGCACCCTGAATTTTCCCATTGGCATAAAGTGTAAATAATAGCAATAAGCATAGATGCTTGTTATTTTTAAGAGGTTGAGAATCATATTTGAAAAACATCTTTTTCTTTATTATTTTTTTTTATTTCAGTCCCTCAAGAGAAGTTATGGTGGGTTTTTTTCCTGTGTTCAACAGCATGCTTCAATTAATTCATTTTACACTTCATTTCTCCTGTATCTTTATTCAATGAATAAGCATACATCCAAATTCCAATACTTGAGAGAAGGCTAGGAATAAGGAGACGAATTCCGTATATAGTTTCTGCTGGCTAAGCATCTAAGGGTGGATAAAGGCCAGATACTAAACAGAAGATCCTTAGGGAAATATTCAAAGCATAATCATATATTGTATACAGCATCTGCCATAACATAGTCCTTGCCTGGGTGGGTTTTATGTGTCACAAAAATAAAACTATTTAACAAGTATCACTTCCATGCAATCAGAGAGACATCAGATGTGATGTCCAGGGTATCGAACATGACAGTGTTCATTCACAGATGATAATCTAAAGTTATTGCCAGCTTCTCTGCTAGGGGAATAAGTGGCTTAGAAAGTTTTATTTCGAATCAGATGTCATGGCTATTCATCTCAAGAATCTATATTGCTCTGCCAAAAAGGAAGAAATGGAAATAGATTAATCAGTGATCACATGGATATTAGGCTTCCAAGCGATAGCCTCCGAGACCTGGAATTCCCTTACGAAACTTGCCTGCATTGTAATTTGCCTCTCCTGAAATGGAAAGTGAGGGAACCACAGAATTGCTATGTCTGAGATGACAGACTGTGGAGTAAGGGAACCCATATTTGAAGGATGCTTATATTTAATGATTGCATACCTGCCAGTGTGTTAAAGCCAAATTATGTGTGACTAGTACTAAAAAGAGATAGGAGGTATCCACAAAATGTTCRTGTAAGAGATCTAAAATATTCTTGAGCTTCTTTTAACTTGTTAAAGCACCTTTCTCCACATCCCCAGTATCATTATACCTCATTTGACAGATTTTGTTAATAATTTTCAATGAGAGTGCAGTACCTGCTTAAGGGAAAGGGAAAGACTTTCAGTCTGAGTAGGGCATCATTCCACAAAACAAAAACATTGACACTGGAGAAACACGGACTCATCCTTATTTACTTTATCCAAGCATTTGTGTCTGCAAAACTACCCTGAAAATTTCACAACCAACGGGCTTGAGGAGGATGGTGTCTAGGCATTCCTTGCTCCAGTTGGTCTGGAAGTACTGCCAGAAATATCATGGTCATTTTGTGTTTCTGTTTCTACATTAAAACTGATCCAGGAATTGCACAGAAGACAGAAAAAGAAAGACAGCTCAGTGTGGAGAGGAAGCACATGACATGCAAATGCAGACTTGATAATTTTATTTAACATGCACATAAATGTTATCTTTGGAGGGAAGAATAAATTATTAGTAATCATCTTCCTCCTCCTTTTGGTCTAAACCACGTCTTCAGGATTTAGTTATTTTTTAATAAGAGGTAAACAGGAAAATTATTGTCTTATGTAAGCAATGGGAGAGATCAGATGTGAAAGATAAATGAGTATACAAGACTCCAAGAAGTGTAAACTATGCTTTTTGAAGTAAGTAGAAATCCTGTAAGCAATACTAGTAGTAATAATACAAAATTTTTAAAGCAACAGTTTGTTTCTAAACAGTTTATGTGACTTGAGCCAAATTCATTCCTTGTGTATGTGTACTCGCACGGGTTTTCTCCAAAGACTAGTAAAGCCAATGGTAGGAACACTCCCACAGTAGACTCCTGATCAAGACCATTAGTCAGTATAGTTTTGACCCCATATGCTAACTGGTAGACTAGAGGCATGATCATTAATATTTTTCATGAAAAAGTCTTCAAAGCAAATGTTCTGTGCTATCAATTCACAAATGCTAACCAGATCACTCTGAAAAAAATGACAAAGTAGGGGTTTTAATTTAGTGATGAATTACATGTCACTGTATGGTAACATGTGGCAGGCCAGAAACTTTAATCACTTTTCAGATTAATTTAAAAAGAAATAACACGTATATATTCCAAGATGGAGGAGTTAATCACAGCATACAAAACCCACAAGCATAAAGTAAAAATGTGCATACGGATCCTATTCACATGCCTATTTATCTGCATTTTTTTAAAGTGATGGTGTTATGGTTATAGCTTCTTCACAAATTTCCTGGTCCTCAGCTGTGCTAGCATCAGTGGTCCACTGACCCCATAATGGACCTACTCTAATTGTGCACAAGGTGAGGACAATAGTAGTTAGCCTAACCATGACATGAGGCAAACAGATCATTGAGCAGACCTGTCAAATTCACTGTATACAAAAAATAAAGTGAAGTGAATCTGGATCTTCAGCTATGGTGGGTGAACTCATCCCCCTGAAGATAGTTACAAAACATTTCTTTAACTCTAAGCCAAAGAAAGGCTGTAATTACAAGAAGAGAATAAGAAAATGCTAAAAATGTAATCAAGTTGCTGCTCTAGTGGAAGCAGAAGTAGAATTCCTTTCAAGTAATCTATAGAATTATACAATGCATGTCTATCATTACTGCGTATGCCTAAAATARTGGGTGACAGATGTGAAATATGTGAATTTACAGCTGTAACTTAACTTCCTCTTTGTACCAGAATAAGGAACTCTCATGTGAGAGAAAGGGGAGAAATGACCCAGCATTAGATGGGAAAAAGGACTGTTTTCTCACTAATAGCGAGACTAACAGAGCTGCCAATAGAAAAACTCTCCTTGATACAAGCAAAGTTTGGCCTCCAGTGAAAAAATGAAGTTAATAATTATTCATTGTTTGGGAGTTAAAGCAACTGATCTAGTCAAATGGAATGCTTTTAAAATATACTGGTAAAAACAAGCGGTACCACAGCAGCAAAAGTGTTTGCATAGTATGATTTTGAAGACGCATATGGTGTAGCATCAGGACTGCAAAGGGAACTAGGGGAAAACAAGAGGTCCAGTCACCACCTTGGGTACCCTGTTGAAAATGCAGGTACTTAAAATTCCCCTGCAATGATTGCCTGGCCCAGGAGATGATTAAGGCCTCCAGGCTGCCATGTTGTTATCTGTTCTTTGGGACAGTTGAGTGTCTCTTGCTGGGCAAGTCCATAAATGCTCAGTAAACAGGACGAAGTTCTACCAAGATTCACAGATGATGCATTTCTCCATCTTCCTTAACTGGGAGTCCAGATTCAATACGCATGATTAGACAGAGCGTGATGAATGAAAATATGCCAGAGTTAGTCATGGCTCTGTTCAGGGGAGAAGGGATGGAAACGTTGCTCTGTCCTTGTTGGGTGACAGACCTCATAACAGGCTCATCCCATTCACTCCTCCTCTTCCTCTGAGCCCAGTGAACATCTATGTAATCCATGCTAAAAAGAAGAGATTCAGGAGGAGATGGGGAGAGTAGTCATTTTTACTCATACATTACTTTTTGGTGCCAGGATGCCTCCAGACAGAGAAGGAGGTACACATCTGCATCTCCCACATTCTAACCTCCAAGGTGTAGAATAAAAAAGCAGTGCTGTGGTCACCACTTGCATTCTTGTGAGTCTGTGAGGAAGGACTGGGCAGGTACACAGACATCCGGATAAAATCTGGAGATGTGAATCCCAAGCAGAAGACCACATTTTTAACAACCCAAAATATCTTCTTCCCCACTCTGAAGCACTGGGTATTGGCAAACAGCCCCAGGACCAGAGCTCTGGCTTTCTTCAATGCCACCACTACCTTAACACCATAATGCTGTCTGCAGGCCCTGTGGTCCACCCACCTCTTGAAATACTTTAGGGCCCAAGATGCCCCTAAGAACCTCATCCTTGACACCTACCCCAGAGCCATGAACTGCACTTGCTGGACAGAACATAACAGTTAGTTTCCAAAGCAGAAAGATTTGTGTTGTCCAAGTTCTTCCTCAGTCTCTTTCTCTTTCTTTGTTGGAGAAAAACTTGAAGACAGCTATGTGCAGCCTAAAAGTAGCATCAGAAGCATTTTTAGTGACATCAGACAGCTGCCTTGCTAGAGTTCACAGAGTTGGTCAAGTAAGTAGAACATTCACCTGAAAAGGAGACATTTTTTCCATCTTCACATTATTTCTTAATGTAAGCCAGTCCTCTGGGGTTGTGGAAAAATAAAAGATCCAGATCTGAACGGCCTTAATGTCCTTAGGTTGAAAATCTATACTACTGTGAGGAATTGTACCTTACTTTCAACTTCAGAAAGTTTTTAACCAGAAGTACCTTATTTGGTCACTATCCATCAGCAACAAAACACTTTAACAAACAAAAATGTCTCAGGGAACGATAGACATCCTTAACCTATGTAAGGAGCCCACAAAGCTGTGCAAGCATTCCCATCACCTCATGACAGTGTAGATGCTTTAATAGGCAGGGATAGACTAATGGACCTCTTTGCTGGCCCATTAAATCCACTTCTTTAATAACAGTATCAAAAATAGAGCTAAAATGACAACAGTTTATATATTATATAAATAATATTAATTTATTTTTTTTTAAATTAGGTCATTGGACAAAACTACATTTAAGTTGAATTTCCTGATTAATGGTGTTTGAATTTGGTCAAGGAAGACCCAAATCCATTGTAGAAATTCTATCACCAGAACTCTGATACATGTGAAGAAAAGAGAGTGGGTAAAAGCAGAAATGTATTGAAAAGTGCACTCTCAACTTTCCCTTATCTCCCACACTTTAAAATCTTCTTCTGTAATCTTTGCTACACAGAACAACCTAAGAACCTCACTATAGGGTCTTTAGAACTGCATAAAGAGACTTAGTAGGCAATGCAGGGGGTAGCACAGTGGAATGTCAATGAGGACTTAGGTTAATGCACAGCATTACAATGCCTCTCCACTCTACCCACTGCTCCCAGACTAAGCCTATTACTGTGGGGTATCTGGCTTCAAAAAAACAGGGGCACATAACATTCCATCAGCTTTTTTCATTATGGAAAACAGCTGAAATATTATACATACATACATGAATGGAGAAATGCCGTAATTTTGATGAAACTTTTGAAAGGTGAATTTTAAATTTCCTTTTCACAACTTCATTTTTGTGGAAATAAAAAGAACTCTTTCTCAATCTCTTTCTGCCAGACATTTTAATCCACTGGAGATCAGGTATGAAGGGAAATTTTTAAAATTTTTGTTCTAATACTGAAATGAACTCTTATCAGTATTTTGAAACTTTTATCAATAAACAATTTTTAAAATTAATTCTCTAATGTTTTTTAAAGGTGTTCTAGGTTATTTGACTTTTGTTTTTAATTCATTCTCCTCTGCCCTGTAAGAATGGAAGAACTGATAGATTTTTCTTTCAGAATTCAGGAGGCCAGACTTTTCTCCTTTAAAAAAAATGCGAGAAATCCTAGCCTCTCTCATTCTTCCTCAGGTATGGCTTTGCATTTGTAAATACTGACCAGTGCAAATGCTGATATGTAAAAGTCCACATGCTATTATCTTCCATGCTCTACACAAGCACAGCTCTGTTGAGTTACTAATTTACAGCCATAGTGAGAACAGAAAGGGGGTACTGTTAGCAGCCCTTTGCTTTCCAAACTTTTCTGAAAAGCGTTGTCTGTCCAGATTCACTTCAACCAGCTAGACCCCAAAGCACCATTCTTCCTTTTCAGTTACACAGGAGTTTCTTCCCACCAGATCTTGACTGGGCCAAATTGCCCTCACTCATTCTCTCCTTGGGAGGGAGACAGCAAAGGATGATTCAGTTCCTAACATCTGTGGTTCAATTAGGTACCTATATGTGGATGAGATGAACCCAGACCTCAGCAAAGTAATATGCCAGATGCACGCTACTCTGGCACAAGTCTGTAGTCATTAGATACTGAAAAACAAAACACATAAAATTAACTTTAAGTTATGTACTAGCTCATTTTAATCAGCAGCTTTTTTAAGATCCTAGTTTAGCCTTTTTTATCTTTTTTTTTTTTTAGTCATTTTTCAGTGGAACAAACTCTTACTCATTATTTGTGTATATGAGTTTCTTGTTAATGTCAGTGTGTATGTAGTCTTGTCAGGGTTTGAAGGGTTTTGCTTGGTTGATTTTGCTTTTGGTGGGAGGATGAGGAAGACAAGAGGAGGAGAGGACACCTAGTAGAATATACAATAGACCTGAAGACTTTAAAATTGTAAGCAATGGACAAAAATAAGACTAAATTCTGAACATGTGCTGGAGACAGGACAACACCTTCCCATCTGCTCTTCCCTGTCCGTAACAAAGTAGAGATGTGTAATAAAGGAAACATCTGGGTTAGAAAATAAAATCCCAAATTAGATCACCACAAATCAGTAGTTAATGAAACACCAGGCTCTCCTCACTGTTGGAACGAATTGTTCATTTCCAGCTAAAATTGTGGGGTGATCTTTTCTCATCTGAATGGAATGTTTTGCCACAATTATTTGTTTTATTTGCATTTATTCCCTTTTTCTATCTAAACTTTTAGGCCAGATTGAATTAAATAATAAATGCTAGTAAATTAATTTCACAGCGTGCTTCATTGAAGTTCACTTGAACAATTATAGATAATAAGATTTGATTTTAAAAGAATGTACGTGGGACTCAAATGTTAATGTTTATGCAACTGTACATACCTCACATTCTATATCATAGCACTGAGAGTGTACATGCTAGTTCCTTACCTGTCTCTGTCTGTTTAGGAGAGCTGCATCTGCTGTGAAAATTCCTGTTGCAGTCTACTCTTTATCACTTGGAAACTTTAAGAACCACAGTGCACTGTCTCACATGAACAGGAATGTTTCCAGTTCGGAAACAATGTACCAGACCAACTTTAATTGCCTATTTGGTTCAAATGAGCACAGTATTCCAAACAACCTGGAATAAATTGGTTAAACACAGATTACTCAAGCATCAGCTAGATAGAAAACAGATAAGTAACTGGCATGAATGGCATAAATGACATTAAAAAAAAAAACCAAAAAAAAACAACAACAAAAAAAACCCAGCCGCAGCTGTTCTTAAATATTTGTCCCAGATTTTTCATATGAGATGTATATTTTGTTTGCTGATGATTGCTGAGCTTTTAATTATGCTTGACTAGAATWATCAGTACATTAAAAAAGTAGCACACTAGTAAATTTACCATTAGCGGCAGATGACTCACRTCTGTGCATTTTCACAGAATAGTAAATTGCTTTACCATAGAAACATTGCCATAAAAGTTTTAATCTAATTTATACCTATCTACACAGAAAGGACATATTTTTGCATGACTTCAGTGAGTTGCAGAGGCTGTGCAAAAACTGTTCCATCACTCATACCATCTAAAACATCAGATGCATCTCAGAAGGGTTTTGAATCTTCCTTCATTTCCCTGTAAAGTGGGTAATCAGTGTTGCTCTGGGGCCAAGGTATTCACTTTCTGCTCCTCTGGACTAGCCAGTCAGTGAGTGACCAGATGAGACATTTAATGTCCAATGTTGTTCCTGATCAAGATCTCTGTTTACAAGAACAGTACTGAAAGGAAAATTGTGACGGTGGTAATCATAACAGCCATCCTGGGAGCGCATACCTGCTGGAAACTTTGCTCAGTTAGGGAACTGGGCTATCATCCCTATAATTAAAAAGCAGTCACTTTAAAGACACTGAGGTAAGGTCTCTTCTTTGCCCAAAAGCATTTAACCCCAAATGCTATTGGAATGAAAGAGATCRTGTTGCCATCTGCAGAATTCCATGTGTGAATTAATTAGTGGCACACTGAATGTTGTTTTGTTGTTTTTTGGTTTTTTTAAGATTTGGGRAAGTACTTCTGTAGATTGAGTTGCAATGTGAGGAGGTCTTGTAAAAGTAGAGAGATCTGTTAATGAGAAAATTAATCAAGGAAAGTACAAAAGAAGCCTGCAAACTGCTTTCAAAAAATCATGAAGTATTACAAATATATCCCATACAAACTCTTAAGCTTAAAACTTTCTGCATATAATAATACATTTTATAGAAATAATCTAAGAATTTACCATATGCTCAGGCTTTTAAGTACTTTGCCTGTGCACCTGACTTTCATATAACAATTAAGTAAGCAGATACAAAACCATCAATATGTACACATAGGTTCACATACATTTCCTCCCTTCGTGAGTCCTCTASATATTTTGACTACGTAAAATCAAGCTTATATTAGGCTTTTTGGAATAAATTAATTAGAGCTGAAACTGACTGCGATCTGTGGAATGAATTATCAAACTTAACAGATRTGTCATTATGTTTGCATCATATAGTCACAACGTTCATGCTTTATTACATGTTTATATTGTGTTTTTGTAATAGATTGAATGTCCTGATGCAAACTAATATTCATTCCATCAATTCATTTTTCTTAACTCAGTTTTTTTTCTTTCTCCTACCTTACAAGGTCAGACGTCTTGTCAAGAGWCTTTTACTAGAGAAAGTTCTTTTCTGAAAGAAATTCAGGGACAGGAAAAATTTGCTGGAGAAGGCGGCTGAAGGATGGCTCTTTTTCTTTGCTCTACAAACCACTTTTGCATATTCTCCTGCTGCTGCCCTTGGTGTTTCCAATCAAGATCAAGGGGTGTTTCCTACTGGTTTGGGCTTGTATTAATTATTCTGCACATCTGTTCCTCCCAAACAGAGAGCACAGATGTGAATGCTTGTACAAAAGGCAAAAGTGGGGTGGTCTACAAGTATTTTATCTGTGTACTTGCCCTGCTCTCGGTAGGTAGACTACTTCAGRCTTCTTCCTAAGCTAAAGGCAGTAGGGATCAGGCTAAGACTGATTTTCTTCCACCCTCCTTGAACTGTGACCTCTGAACTTTGCATTTTTCTTAAAATGACAGCATTCCCCAGTGAGCAATAACACAGATTACTTTCACTGAACTGTTAAAGACCACTTTCTAATCTTAACCCTACAGTGAGCTGTATTGTAGAAGATAAAAGCCTTCCCATAATATTACAATCAAGTCAAACTTGTAAACAGTACACAAAGGAAATGAACAGAAACATATGCCTTATGTAATGGTTTCACATGTAATTAGTTTTCCATAGATTGGATTTCAGCCACAATTCCATCATACTCTCCATTTTTTTGAATCCCTGCTGACTTCTCAATAACTTTCTTCCATCACAGATAGAAAAACGTGTGTACAGTTGACCACAAAAACAAATAAAAGAAAATTTTCTTCAAAACTAGAGATGTGTCAGGATCAATTTGTGCAGTGTTGTATGAGTCAAATTCACCCAGAGTAGAATGACTGCTCAACAGCAGAGAGGAGAAGATGTATTTCCCAGACTAGCAAGTGGCCCAGCAGCAGTGACAGCACCCACCTGCAATGGGGGCAGCTGAGATTCAGTTTCCCCTTCTGCTTGGTCTATGCCAGCAACTTCAGTCTAACTGAGCTAAAAGACACTGATTTCATGACCACAGAACAACTTTGTATTTCTTAGGTAAATGGGTTTCTCCCCTCTTTCTCTTCTCCCACCTTCCTTTTTTTCTCTCTCATCAATTTCAAGCCTTTTTTTCATGATACAGATGAAGAAAGATGATGAACTCTCTTAACACTTTATTGTTCAAAAAATCCAATCGTAAAAAGATCTGCTCATCATCTTTGAAAGTCTAAAGGTTTTCCTGCCAAGCARTTGACATGAGAATCTGAAGAAAAAAGAGAGGCTGATCTGAAAAGCTCCTAATATTCAACCCATCTTTAATTTAATTTTTGTTAATTCCAACATACAGGCCTAAGTGAACTTTAATGATTTAAGGCAGAAWGGCTGCTAAATAATAAAATTCAAGGTTTTCTACACTGTGCCCCACTGATGGTTGAAAGGGTACCAAACCATATCTGTTGACCTGGTCAGCAGGGAAGAGAGATTGCTGCAGGTTCAGACAGAGCAGAGCTATGCCAGGTGGCATGTACTCAAAGTAATTTGCTGGGACACAGCACCACATTAACATGAARGCATTCTGAGTACCTGAAATAGCTTAGGCACCTCTTGCAATGTTTGTCAGTATGGAAGGGAGTCATGATCCTAGAGCCCTACAAATTTTATTTTCAGTAAAAGAGAAAAGGAGAAACATTGACAGATAGAAAAGGTAATGTAACCTGACCCACAGAAAGAGGTGAAAGAAAGAATCAGGTAACAACTTTACTGTTTCCATGTTATAAAGTAAAATGTTATAAGCCTTAGAAACAGACCACTTACCAAAATGGTGAATATTTACACATCAGCCAGAGACTGCAGTCTGACTGTACTACAGTTTATTGGGAGGAGCTACTCCTGTCATCTCTAAGTTAGTGCAATATTTCAACCAGCTTTCAGTACTTAAATAGGTTCAATGTGCAAAATGAGTTTAAAAGTGGTTCATGACTTCACACCAGCTCATTCTCAGAAATCTATTTTATTTGGCAATATTCTTGCTTTTTGAAAGCATTGGACAGTATCAGTTTGGCACAATGAAGGGGCTATTATTTTTGGCACAGCTCCTGTTACCAATAACAGGATGAGATGCAGCGATGCAGCCAAGGGATCAAGAGAATCAATTCTGCTTACAATTGAATACCAGGAATTTGTTCAGTATTTTTCCTAATTTCAGTAGCAAAAGAAGCCATGATATTCTTTTTTAGACAAACACTTCACAAATTAGATTATAACCCCAAACCTACAGTAAGAGTGCTGTCTCCCACAGAATAAAAGATATCTCGGGCCTCCATGTCATGCAATAACTGAGTAGCAAGAAAAATTCCAGTAAATGTCCTGGATTTTAACCTGGTGAAGAGTGAACTGGGTGTACGCCATGCTCAGAGTGAGCAGTTGGTCTCCTCTTACTACTTCTACGCTCATTCCCTTTCCTGTCAGTTTTACCAGAGCCTACTTTGGGAAGCACACAAAACATTTTTTTTCTTTTCACATGGCCTCTGCCACTGGATTCAGTCAGAACAAAGCCACTATAATTTACGAAAGGAGAAGCAGCACTGGGGACAACCTTTTTCTTGACAAGGACCTTCCCTGTACATCAGAGCTCACTTTCTGTATGTGCTTCAAAAGTGATCAAGCAAGCAAACAGTGTGATAGCATCTGTGTAATGAGATCTCACCAGCCAACACTTCTCCGCTAACAATCTCACTTCTAAAAATGAATTTCAGGAGTTACTTCCTCCTCTACTCTTGCTATGCGAACATCAGAGCAGAGACCGTATGTTTGTGTTTTTCTTAGATGACTCAATTCTATTTCACCTTTGAATAAAATATAAAAAGCATCACTATAGCTGGAGAAATATTTTCCTTTGTGCTCTGGAGTACATGCTCATTTCCTTTCTGTTACATATATAAATTTAAAACACATGTGGCAAAAGTCAGAGTAGGTAACTGGGACATCATTTCATACTTTTCAGYATGAGTGGTGCTGACTGAATTGTGCTGTTTGTTTAATGTAGTACTTGAACTGATAATATTAATTGATTTATGACCAATAAACCCATCACATTATTCCCCTAAATATGAAAAGTATACAGCAATAATTTCTTTTTTTCCCATTGATAATCTCTGAGATGACCCAAAGCAGCAAGTCAAAAACCATAAAGTCCTACCATTAAAAAAATTACTCAGATAATGCAAAAAGGCATAACTCATTCGGGTTGTTTAACTCTTACTATGCCAAGAATGAACATATTTTATTTCTGTCCCCTTTCCTGTCCTCTACCCAAAACTTTTTGCTCTGTTTGAACATTTTCTACTTTTCTGAAACTTGTCCCAATCTTCCTAAGTATGATTTAGGGCACATGCCATCTGCATATAAACAAGAGGGGCATTTGAGGTTCTTCCCCAGTCTCTGACAAGTGTTTTTTAGGATGACACAAGTATCAAATGGAGAGCTTAAGCTAACGAGCATGTTTGAAAATTGAGGTTATAAATACTTAGAATCATAGAATCATAGAACCATAGAATAACAGAGTGGTTTGGGTTAGAAGATTCTTTAAAGAAGGTCTTTAAAGATCATCTAGCCTGACACCCCTGCCATGGGCAGGGACATCTTCAACTAGATCAGGTTGCTCAGAGTCCCGTCCAAACTGACCTCGAAGACTTCCAGGGATGGGGCATCCACACCTTCTCTGGGCAACCTGTTCCAGCGTCTCACCACCCTCATCATAAAAAATGTCTTCCTTATGTCCAATCTAAATCTACCCTCTGTCAGTTTAAAACAGTTGCCCCTTGTCCTGTCACTACAGGCCTTGGTAAAAAATCTCTCTCCRTCTTTCTTACAAGTCCCCTTTAAGTATTGAAAGGCTGCAATAAGGTCTCCCCGAAGCCTTCTCTTCTCCAGGCTGAACAATCCCAACTCTYTCAGCCTTTCTTCAGAGGTGAGGTGTTCCATCCCTCTGACCATTTTTGTGGCCCTCCTCTGGACCCGCTCCAACAGGTCCATGTCTTTCTTGTGCTGGGCACCCCAGGGCTGGACGCAGTACTCCAGATGGGGTCTCACCAGAGCAGAGTAGAGGGGCAGAATCACCTCCCTCAACCTGATGGCCACACTTCTTTTGATGCAGCACAAGATATARCTGTCTTTCTGGGCTGCGAGTACACATTTCCAGCCCATGTCCAATTTTTTGTCCACCAGTATCCCCAAGTCCTTCTTGGCAGGGCTGCTCTCAGTCCCTTCATCCCCCAGCCTGTATTGATATTGGGGATTGCCCTGACTCAGGTGCAGGACCTTGCACTTGGCCTTGYTGAACTTCATGAAGTCTGCACAGGCCCACTCTGCAAGCCTGTCAAGATCCCTCTGGATGGCATCCCTTCCCTCTAGCGAATCAGCAGCACCACTCAGCTTCGTGTAATCTGCAAACTTGCTGAGGGTGCACTCAATCCCACTGTCTATGTCATTGATGAAGAAATTCAGTAATATTGGTCCCAGAACAGACCCTTGAAGGRCAGCCCTCGTTACTGGTTTGCACTTGGACATCAAGCCATTAACTGTAACTCTTTGGACACAGCCATCCAGCCASTTCCTTATCCATCTAACAGTTGATCCATCAGACCCATATCTCTCCAATTTAGTGGCYGGAATGTTGTGGGGAACCATATCAATGCCCTTACAGAAGTCTATGTAGATGACTTCTGCAGCTCTTCCCTTGCCCACTGATGCAGTCACTCCATTGTAGAAGGCCTCTAGATCAGTCAGACACGATTTGCCCTTTGTGAAGCCATGTACTTCTAATGCTTATTAACAGTACTAGTGACTACTCTTATAAGAAGATGGAAATAAACATGACTGATGCAGCTATGTACTAAGAATTACTAGACRCAACCCCTCTTGCCATTTTTAATTTTATATTTATTTAAAGAACTCATGTAAATCTTTTAACAATTTAGAGAATTAAATGCCATACAATTACTATTTATCAGACATGATCACAGAACAAACCATGTAGGAATACTGCATGTTTTTTTTGAACTTTCTACTCCAAGACAGGGCACTTTAGATAAACAGACTGCTCTTTCATGGCAAAATGTTACAGATAAATACCATTAATAATATATTATATGTTTCCTTTATACTGACTTTTTTAATAAATGTCTGCATTCCAAAATTATTTTTGTGACTGAAACATGTTGCGGATTTGGAAGATGATAAATCAAAAGCAGCAAGAACTCTTTAAGCTTAGGGAAGAGGTCAGGAAATCAAGGCTGAAACTAGTGTCTTGTCAGGCTGTCTTAGGAAATGCACATCCTGCAGTTATCAWCCTGCAAATTTTACACATGTGAGTTGTCCTACTAAATAAGGTTGTGATAAATGCTATAAATAAACACTGCAGGATCAGAATTTGTATGTGTAAGGCTCATCTTGTCAGATTGACAAATATATGCACTTTTGACCAAATACACGTACATTTTACATCCTCATAGTAACTATTCCTTGCAGATAGCTGTTTTGCATCATCTTGAGCCAACCCTTGATGCTGTGTACAGAGATTTATATTAGAATCCATGCATAGATTTCATCTGTGTTTGCAGAGCGTGAACTACTATTTTCTTAAAAGGCCATATTTTCTCTCTTGAGTCTCTCCTGTAAGAGCAATTGTCCTGTCTGCCTCTATAAATATTCCTTGAAAAGTTATAAGTGGGAAATCTGAAAAGGTCACAGAATATGTATAAAATTTAGTTCGAACTTYGGAGGTCTTCCATGTCATTTCACTTCTCTGTGGTACACAACAAGTTTAACAACTGTCTTCTCTTACAGACAAATGCATCAACATGAACTTCCAGTAGCCTTTTAACACCTGGTTTTGATAAAGTGTTGGTTGCTTCTTTTGAATTAAAGTGGCTGGAGCTTAATAGGTTGGGTTTTTAATATGAACAAAATAGAATAAGTATATACACTGTACTGGACAAAGTAGAAATAAATATTGCAGAATGTTTCTGGCCTGTACATATATCAAATGGAAACTTCAATCTTAAATTTTGACTGTATTTAATTTACTTTAAACAAGTATAATTTTAAGGGACTGCATTAAATGTGTTTATCTTCCATGGAAAACAGTTTTCCAAGTCTTAAAAAAAATCAAGCTTTTTTTTCAAAATAGTTACTGGGAAGCAAATATTAGGAAGGAAATACTTGGTTTCTCACTTAGATTTCCCCTGTCTATCTAAATGTACACACATAATATTAAATAAAGAAAGAAACCTATAGACCAGGAAGTACAAATAATGTTTTCTATATAGGAAATTGCTAGAAACACATTTACTATGTTTCCAGTATGATTCAATCCTAGTGAGTGCTTTAGTTGTTTGCTTTTAAAATGGATGTTCTATAAACAGTTAAATTTAACTCTTGGGTTTGTCCAGTTTTTTTACAGGGTAGGTAAATATGATAGCTTCACTCCTAATAGTCTGGAGTCTCCAGGGATTTTAAAATATATCACACACTCTAGCTAAAGTAAAAAAAAAAAAAAAAAAAATGTTCCTTGATTGATTAAATGTGGCCCACAGTAAAATATTTTTTTCTTGTGTTCAGCTGGAATATCATGTGGTTTAGTTTGTGCCCATTGTCTCTCATCCTGTCACTGGGCACCACTGAGAAAAGCCAGGCTCTGACTACTCTGCTTTTCCTAGTAAAACAAGTATTTCTGATACTGAATATTTTTTGCTTCATAATTCATTCCTGAGAATCAGACTGCTTCATACCAATTCAAAATATTTCTTCTCACCTGACTTAGGATACCTGAGAGATGATAACTAACTCAGACTTGGAAGCTTACCTTCTGTAGAAAATGGARGAAAACTGGGAACTTTTGAAAGGAGATTTGTCACACCAGAGTGTGGCAGGCAAGCCTGGACAGACCCTGTTCTTTTGACTGATTACATGGGAGCTCCTGTGTGGGACCTGRCTAACATCTGTCTTCTGAATGGACTGATTCGCAGAAAATGAATTCAGAAATCAATGTATATTTTAAACAAATTTTCAACTGTATTGGTCTTATAGGTAAGTAGAACCTAAAAACATTTGAAATATTGAATTGAAATACAATTTTCTATAACTCCGTTGATCTCCTTTGCTCTAAGAACTATACTTTAAAAAGAAGGTACATTACAAGTGCTATTGCTATGAAGCTAAGTGATTTGCACCCCACATATTTCAATTGCATAATATGGTTTTAAGGCTTAGAGGAGAGATGCTACCATCAGAACTAAATAGAGATATCACAACAATTCAATTTGCTACAAGTTGGTTACACCTGTCACTTTTAGTTTTTCCACAAAAGCTAAACAGTAAGCCTCAACTGACCTGACAGTAACCCYCTAATCCACTTGACTTGTTTTCTATAGATTAAATTCATTTGAAGAAATGTCATATTTATTCATTTACATTGTTACATTTTAAAGGCTAGATTGAGAAATTATTCTGAGAGAGGAAAAAAATTGCCCTCATATCTTGCTTTCCTTCAGGGTAGTCTTTATTCAATTAAACAGGACAAATATAGAGAGARGAAATAAGGCAGAAATTAACAGGTTAGTCTGCAGTTTCTATCAGATGTAAGATGGTGTGGATTGTGTAGTAACATTCAAAAATCTTTACATTTCAAAAATCTTTAGGGACAGATGTGGCTATGTTCTGTAATTTATGTGCAGAGCGTGTTGTTTCGGTGAGTAGGAGATTTCCTATACAGCTTATATATAAATAATCAAGGAAAAAATACAGGAAAGAAGGGTCACTGTCTTCCTTTCCAATGTGTTTTCTAGCAGACCTTACAATTCACCACAAGATGAGGAAAAGACAGTTAGCAGGGAAAATTTGCAGGTTACACGAAAATCCTGGGAAGGCCGTAACTTAAGTTGACTTTTCACTCAGCCTACCAAACATTTAAAAATGTAAGGACTCGCAGAACTAATGACCCAGGTCAGATAAAAGCCTCTCTCTTTTTCCAAGAGGAAGGCTTTCAGCTTGGTATACAATGATCCACACTGGAGCAGTCTAAAGAATTTGGGTGTACCTTCCTTTCCAACACAGCRTGGGCAGACAGTAATGTGAAATGCATATATATGGACTTTTTGAAAAACCCTGCATTTTACTGTGCTTTGTTCTTATAGCTAAGATGAAAAAAAACAAAGGCACGTAGGAAATAGGAATAGAAGGGAATTCAGGATGTCATTTATTCCATCATCTGTAGATAATGTCATTCTCATCAGCATCTGTTTAACATGTTTGTTTATACATACTTTTATTGGGGAAGACTTTACACACTTACTGGATAAATTATTCCACAGACTTATGACTGTTGGCAGTGAGAATGTTTTTCCTCTTGTCTCAATTAATCTAACTTTCTGCAATACAGACCTGTTATTTCTTATAGGTAGCACATAAAAAGTTTTTTTTATTCTCTTCTGTATTTGATTGATACATTGAAGACAGTTATTATGTTCCCCTTAGTTTTCTTGCTTTCTAGACTAAGCCACCCCTGTTCAGTCATCCTCCTCAAGCTCTTTTTTTCCCAAGATCTGATCATTCTCAGTCGTCTTCTCTGGTCTCTGTCCAACTGGTTCACATCCTTTCTTWATTACAGTAACCCAAATAATACTTAGTGCTCCAGCTGAGGCTTCAAGAGCTTCAAGAAGACTTGAAGGACCACTTAATGTGTTGTGAAGACAATATGCCTCCTAAAGTGCCTTTTTTGCAACACTATTGGCTCACATTCAGCTTGTTCTCTGCAATAAGCACAGATCCTGTTCTTTTAGTTGTTAGAAAGCTGCTTCTTAGCCAGCCCTTCCCCACCCTGTGTTTGTGCAGATGGCATTCCTTAATAAATACCTTGCCTGAAGAAAGCTGCCACCAGCTCCCAGGAACTGCTGTGCAGACCCAGAAAACCAAGACTGACTCAAATATTGAGAGAATCAGGCTTTTCTACACTGGGAGAGGTGAAGGCTTGAGATCCAGTGTCTTGAAGGATGCCATTCCTGCGGACTAGAGAGGGGACCCAGTGCAGGCTCCCTGGAACCATGGCAGGGTTGGAAAGAACACAACAACTGAATTCACAACAGTGAAAAGGAACATGGAATTGATCCTTGTACTGGGAAACTTTATATAATAAAGTAGCATGTTAGGATAAAAAGGGGGTGAGGGGCTTTGGGAAGAGAGAGGTAACTCTGCCTTCTCTGGAGCTGCCCTTTCATCAGAAGTTCATTTTCAATTCACTTAGGGGTGACAGATTTACTAGAAGAGGCTAAGGGAGCTGCAGCCCTTCTTTTCAACCCCCCTTACACATGCACACACACGCAGACACATGGAGGTTGGCATAGGACATGCTCCTCGTCGTGGAAGACAAACTCTCCCCAACTTACAGTTGCTTCCTAATCACCCTGTGGCCCTGACATCAACCCTCTCCCTGCCATTAGCTCCTGTGCCTGAGGTTATTGTTTGCTAAATGTGATTCTGACAACCTGTCCTTCAGAGGGGTAAAGCATGTAATTTAAGCAATAATCTTTCCTGCATCATGTCAGCTTTTGTAATGATGATCATGGCCAAAGGAGTATTCAAACATGCAATTCTGTTACCAACATTTTAATTTCCTTTCYCTTTACCACTTTTTTCCCTCCCTTCACCTAGAAGTAACAGCTTCATGCTGAAACTGCTTCTCTATGRAGCAGATAGGCAGAGGTGAACTTACAAGACACTGAAGAACAGATTCAGTGTGTAATGTATGTGTAATGGCATTTTTAAAAAATAAATTAAAGTGGGGAGGAGAAACAGATTGCTGCCAAATGGTGAAGGCTGCAACTGGTAATGGAAGAATTATTTTCATGCATTTAAGAGAAAGTGCTGAAGTGTTTTATAATCTGTTTTATAAAGTACTTGACAATGTCCTTCTAGCATAAACCTGGCCAGAATAATTACTAGATTCCTTGGCYATTCTCAGCAAGTTAAAGTAAAAGCTCCTCCTTTCCCTATATGAAGAGTCATGATTTCTGCCCCTTCAGAGCGAATGAACTCATTCTCCTCCTGCTCATTCCATCATATGGCCTCCTCCAAGCAGCTGAGGTCCAAATAAAATGCAAGTGTTTTCTGCTTGCGGTTCTTTTTCCCAGAGCTTGAAAGGGCTGCTGGGCCCTTTCTCTCCTGCTTCAAATTTATAATGAGCCTCTGCCAAAGCACAGGTCAGCAGCTTGCCCAAAGTTCTTTTCTTTGATTTAATCCTCCTGACAGGCACAGGTCCAGTGCCTCATGAAGATCCTCATTAAGTACGTCTGCCCCGTTTCAGTCAGGTGAACATCATCATGTTGATGAAATAGCCTAGAGGAACTGCGCAGGCACAACTTTATTACTTACATTGAAATACTGCATCTACTAGTCTTAGCAGCAACGGTTGGTGTTTCTCTGAAACTCCCCACTCACCAGATGGACTGCAGCAGCTCCAGCAGCTTTTCATCCATCTTCTTTTGGAAAACAGCATTGACAACTGGGTCAATAAACAGCTATGAGGCATTTGAGCACATACTCTACTTTCATTGCTCCATTAATGCTGTCTCTATAAAAGATATTTGTGTTTTAATGAATAGCCTGCAAGACATTGTAGAAAAATTCTGACTACCAAATGCATGAACAAACTTTTACATCAGATGTTTGGAACTGTTCTTTTAGAGAGGAGCCCTTGCCCCTGCAAATGTTTCAAAAGATCTGGATAGCCAATGCATGGTATGTAGTGCTGTCTGTGAAATCCTTGATGTCTGAAGAAATATCACATCAGAATTGTCTTCTCTGACTTGGCAGAAAGCTGCGTGGTGTACTAGGACAGATTATACAATAACAAGGAGAGGAGTGCTCACACATCTTTTTTCTTCAGCTAGTTGCTCATGTGAGTGTGGGAGAGGGAAGTCTTGTAGTTTTATCTTTTGCACCCCTTTGGGGGATGGTCAAAGGTAATTGCCAGGTGCAGGTTTTTATTTTTCCGGAGCATGGTTATAGTGCTTTCTGTAAACCAAGGATCATGTTTCAAAGCCTCTTTTTCAAACACTGTGTTAGAAACTTAGAGGTATACAGCAGGTACAAAATCTCAAAGGGACTATTACAGTTATTTTAGTTGTGGAGGTGATAGAAATTCCATTTTCTGATCTCCCAGCATTTTCTGCAAATTTATTGTGGGTAGGCTACAGTGTATCTAACAGACTAAAGTACAAAACGTCAGTACCTGGGAATGCAGAAAAACATTTAATAGTTGTCGTAGATGTAGCAAGAGCCAAAAAGATGTCACTGATGTCAAGCTGGTTAAATACTTGTAACTTACCTATTTCTTCAGGAAACAAAGTTTCCTCCAAAAAACTTAAGTGTGTATCCTATAGGAATAAACTGGATTTGTCCAAAGCAGTCGAGCCCTTTGATCACCTCTCTTCAGCCTTCCCATCCCCCACCAACAGGATAACACTACTTGAACTCTGCCTTAGTTTTTAAAAGCYCATAATTGCACCCTGTTACATTATTTACTACTTAATACACCTTGACAGACCTATACTTGGTCAAGAGCAAGACTTCCCTAAGCATGTAAAAAGTAATTTCCTTTCAAACACCCGTGGAATAAAATCCCCTAGAAATAACTAAGGTCCAGGATACAGCAAACAAAGCCAGGCAAAAGCAGGTCCTTCTTTCTCATGGCTAGAGGTCCCTTCACCTTTACTGAATGCTGGAGGACAGAGTTTATTTCTTTTTCTAGATTTCCTGCCTATTAAGACTCCCTCATTAGTGAGAGAAACCTACTGAGCAATGAAACCACTCCAAAACTGAGTGTTTACTGAAAAAACTGGCCAAGAAATTGTGGGTAGGAGCTGCAGGGTGGCCTTCTGCACTAGCTCTGCCCTTCCCAGCAGGGAAGCTAGATAAGCTTCCTTTGCATTCTGCTAATGAAACCCAGGTGAACTGTATCTTTTCACAAGTCTATCTGACACTGGTCACCTAAGCAAAAGGCCCTGAGCATCCCAGCTTTTTTGGATTCACTAAAGAGAACTGCAAAAGTGTGGTCAGAATGGAGCATCCTTTGACTCGCAGTTCTACATCATACTGAGCTATTTCCAGCAAAGTCATGAACAGTAGTTTTAAAAGGGAGTGCCTTCATCTCCTGCAACAACTGCTACTGTCTAACCTCAAGATGCCTTCCAAGAAAGAACTGTACTTTTATATTTAAAAATTAAATGGGCCTGACTAACTATCCAGTTCTCATGGTTTAACCTCAGCCAGCAACTAGACACCACATAGCCGCTCGCTCACTCCCCGCCCTGGTAGGATGGGGGAGAGAATCGGCAGGGCACAAGTAGGAAAACTCATGGGCTGAGATAAAAATAGTTTAATAATTGAAATAAAACAAAGTGGAACAGTAATAATAACAATGACAACGGTAGAATATACAAAGCGGGCGATGCACAGTGCAACTGCTCACCACCCACCGACCGACGCCCCACGTGTTCCAAACCATGAGAGCCCCCCTTACCCAGGCCAAGCCTCCTAATTATATACTGAGCATGATGTCTCATGGTATGGAATACCCCATTGGCCAGCCATGTCAGCCGCCCCGGCTATGCTCCCCCCACCCCAGCTTCCCATGCACCTGGCAGAGCAGGGGAAGCCAAAAAGTCCCTGGTGCAAGCTCCACTTGGCAACAACCAAAACATCAATGGGCCATCAACATTGCTTTCATATCAAACCCAAAACACAGCACCCCCTCCAGCTACTGGGAAGAAAGTTAACTGTCCCAGCCGAAACCAGGACACCAGTGAAGTGAAGATGGGTCATCTTGTTCAAGGAAACGCTGGATGCTGAAAATCCCGAGGCCTATATTTCTGTTTCTGCTACAGGTTTCTTCCCCAACTATTGTTATTTATTCCCCAGTAACACACCCGCGCAGAAGTTAAAGCTCCATTATTTTAGGTACAGCACATTCAACAAAAAGATGACTCATGCACCAGGCTAAGTTCATCATGACAACAATGTTCTTGTGGCTAATCATGAATATTTCACTTTATCTTCCATGAAAAATAGAGACAATAACACTGCCTCCTAGTATGTGTTTTGAGGCTAGGAAGCGTAGTTCGTAAATGTTTGGCAAGTGCTTGATTTTTAAGGTGCAGGGTACTAGAGAAGTATAAAGTAATACATAGGCTTTCCCTCCAGAGCAAAATAAGCATTGTAAAGAAATTATGTAGCACATGTAGCTGTTGCAAAAAAAGTAATTGTAATATTTCAGAATTTTTTCCACACGAATATTGAATAATACTGTGTTCTTTAAATGACCCCAGGGTGTTATGGTAACTGAGACCACATTCCTTCACAAGTCATCACAGTGCTTTGTTTTATTAATAATTATACTACAATGTTCGGTAAGTTACAGTAATGCTGGAAATCTCTGTCTCTTGTACACCCTCACTGTTAGATCACCAGTTTGACAGTGAAATACCCCAAATCCCAAACCAGCTCAGAAATATACGTCTTTCAGCAGACATTAAAATTACTTGGTTCTTAACCAGGTCTCTCTGGCTTATCAACAGCCAAAATTTCACAGCAGATGTGTCTGCTATTTAAGACTTCTGTTTGCCAAAGTGTTCTTTGGGTTGGGATCAGCCCCTTGGGTGCTGTGCTGGAAAATTTGCCAAAAATTGGGGCGCTTGTACTACATTTGGATCTTTCTGTCTTTTCCTCAGTTTTCATTTTTAGCTTGATCTTGTCCCCTGAAAAATGTCAAGGAAATAGCAATGAAATTAAACAATTGTAACACACAACATTCATGTGACATATTTACACATTAAATATATCTTCTCACAAGTTCAATATTTCCCATACTCTAAATGTAATTTTGTAGGAGAAGAAATTTGGAAGCAAACTTCTTCTCCTTTATGTTAAGCTATTAGCCATCCAGTCACTAAACGTAACAATACAGAAAGCAGCAGGTTACATAATAACCTGTCTAGTATTTTTTCCTTTCTTTTTTTTCTTTTAATTGGGTACTTCTGCAAGACCTTCTACATTCTCTGCTAATTTTCCTTGCAGAGTATTTCCACATCAATAACCTCCATATGGTAGCAAAGTGGTTGCAGGCCTGTGCAAAAGAAAAAAGTGATTGATAGTGTATTGTACGGCTAATCCAAAGCTTACTGGGGTCGATGTGATTCTTTGTCTTCTGTTGGTTTCGGGATCAGACTCTACAGCAGTACTTGAGAAATCTTAAAAGTTTATTTTAAATAGGAAAGGATGAACTGCAAGCCAAACAACTTATTCAAAAGAGAGACAGAGAGAGAAGAGCAAGGCAAAAATGATTCTTGTCTCCATTCCGTTCATAGTGTTGATTTATAAATAACTTCATTGCCAATCTGAAAAATCTAAAAAAAAAAAAAAAAAAATTCACAACAAGCAATGCTAAAAACATGAAGAAATCTCATACCTTCTGAGGCAATAAACACTGTGAAGTCTTAAACACATGATATTGTTTTTTTAGAAATTAGGATTTCTCCCTTTTTGGTAATTTCCATGAAATCAGCAATTTTGGACATCCAAAAGCACTTTAAATCTCACATGTATTTTGAGATCCGAATTTCCATCGTGTACTTAATTTATCCCAACATTCCTTACTGAAATATGCCGACTGGACCCATCCCACAGGGAAGTCTGCTGCCTCCCTGAGGCCCGGGTTAGAGACCTTACCAGGAAACTCCCTGGTCTGGTGCAGCCCTCTGACCATTACCCGCTGTTGGTTATGCAGGCTGGCAGTGATGAGGTTGTGAAGTCCCAAAGTGATCAAAAGGGACTTCATGGCACTGGGGCGATTGGCTGCAGGATCAGGAGCATAGGTGGTGTTTTCCTCAATCCCATCAGGGGCAGGGAAGAATACTGAAAGGAACAGGAAAACACACCTGATTAACACGTGGCTCAGAGGCTGGTGCCATCGGTGGAATTTTGGCTTTTTGGGTTATGGCGAGGTTTACACAGCACTGGGCCTGCTGGCGACRGATGGAGTTCAGCTGTCTCAAAGGGGGAAAAGGATTCTCGCCCATGAGTTGGCGGGGCTCATCGAGAGGGCTTTAAACTAGGTTCGAAGGGGGAAGGGGATAAAACCAGGCTCGCTAGAGATGAGCCTAGGGGTGGCATGCCGATGTCGGGGGTGAGGTCGATAGCCCAGCTCAAGTGCATCTACGCCAATGCACGCAGCATGGGCAGCAAGCAGGAGGAGCTGGAAGCCATTGTGCAGCAGGACAGCTATGACTTAGTCACCATCACAGAAAATGGTGGGATGACTCATGACTGGAGTGCTGCGATGGATGGCTGTAAGCTCTTCAGAAGGGATGGGCGAGGAAGGAGAGGCAGTGGGGTGGCTCTGTATGTCAGGGAGTGTTTCGATTGCACGGAGCTCAATGATTGTGATGATCAGGTCGAGTGCTTATGGGCAAGGATGAGGGGGAAGGCCAACGAGGCAGATATCCTGCTGGGAGTCTGTTATAGACCACCCAGCCAGGATGAAGAGGCAGATGAAGCATTCTACAAGCAGGTGGAAGAAGTCTGACGATCGCTAGCCCTTCTCCTCATGGGGGAATTCAACTTGCTCGATGTCTGCTGGAAATACAACACGGCAGAGAGGAAACAGTCTAGGAGGTTCCTGCAGTATGTGGAAGGTAACTTCCTGACGCAGCTGGTGAGTGACCCTACCAGGGGAGGTGCCTCTCTTGACCTGCTGTTTACCAACAGAGAAGGACTGGTGGGAGATGTGGTGATCAGAGGCCGTCCTGGGCTTAGCGACCATGACATGATAGAATTCTCAATTCTTGGTGAAGTAAGAGGGGGCAGTCAGCAAAACCACTACTGTGGACTTCCAGAGGGCGGACTTTGGCCTGTTCAGGACACTGGTTGAAAGAGTCCCTTGAGAGGCGGTCCTGAAGGGCAAAGGGGCCCAGGAAGGCTGGACGTTCTTCAAGGAGGAAGTCTTAAAGGCACAGGAGCAGGCTGTCCCCATGTGCCTCAAGAAGAGCTGGTGGGGAAGACAACCGGCCTGGTTGAGCAGGGAGCTTTGGTGGGGACTCAGGGAAAAAAGGAGAATCTACAACTGTTGGAAGAAGGGGCAGGCAGCTCAAGAAGAGCACAGGGATCATGTTAGGTCAGAAAATTAGAAAGGCAAAAACCCAGCTAGAACTCAATCTGGCCACAGTCATAAGAGACAACAAAAACAGTTTTTACAAATATATTAAGAGAGCCAAGGAGAATCTCCATCCTTTATTGGATGCCGGGGGGAACATTGCCACCAAGGATGAGGAAAAGGCTGAGGTGCTTAATGCCTTCTTTGCCTCAGTCTTTAGTAGTCAGACTGGTTATCCTCAGGGTATTCAGCGCCCTGAGCTGGAAGACAGGGACGGAAAGCAGAATGCACCCCCCTATAATCCAAGAGGAAGCGGTTAACGACCTGCTATGCCAGCTGGACAATCATAAGTCTATGGGGCTGGATGGGATCCACCCGAGAGTACTGAGGGAGCTGGCGGAGGAGCTTGCCAAGCCACTCTCCATCATTTATCACCCGTCCTGGTTAACGGGGGAGGTCCCGGACGACTGGAGGCTTGCCAATGTGACCCCCATCTACAAGAAGGGCCGGAAGGAGGATCCGGGGAACTACAGGCCTGTCAGCCTGACCTCGGTACTGGGGAAGATGATGGAGCGGTTCATCTTGAGGGTGCTCACAAGGCAGGTGCAGGACAACCAGGGGATCGGTCCCAGCCAGCATGGGTTCATGAARGGCAGGTCCTGCYTGACCAACCTGATCTCCTTCTACAACCGGGTGACCCACCTAGTGGATGAGGGGAGGCTGTGGATGTGGTCTACCTGGACTTCAGCGAAGCCTTTGACACTGTCTCCCACAGCATTCTCCTGGAGAAGCTGGCTGCTCATCGCTTAGACAGGTGTACTCTTTGCTGGGTAAAAAACTGGCTGGGCGGCCGAGCCCAGAGAGTTGTGGTGAATGGAGTCAAATCCAGTTGGTGGCTGGTCATGAGCGGTGTTCCCCAGGGCTCAGTTTTGGGGCCGGTCTTGTTTAATATCTTTATCAATGATCTGGACGAGGGAATCGAGTGCACCCTCAGTAAGATTGCAGATGACATCAAGTTGGGCAGGAGTGTTGATCTGCCTGAGGGTAGGAAGGCTCTGCAGAGGGATCAAGACAGGCTGGATCGATGGGCCGAGGCCAATTGTATGAGGTTCAACAAGGCCAAGTGCCGGGTCCTGCACTTGGGTCACAACAACCCCAGGCAACACTACAGGCTTGGGGAAGAGTGGCTGGAAAGCTGCCTGGCGGAAAAGGACCTGGGGGTACTGGTTGACAGCCGGCTGAACATGAGCCGGCAGTGTGCCCAGATGGCCAAGAAGGCCAACAGCACCCTGGCCTGTATCAGAAATAGTGTGGCCAGCAGGAGTAGGGAGGTGATCRTGCCCCTGTACTCGGCACTGGTGAGGCCGCACCTCGAATACTGTGTTCAGTTTTGGGCCCCTCACTACAAGAAGGACATTGAGGTGCTGGAGCGTGTCCAGAGAAGGGCGACGAAGCTGGTGAAGGGCCTGGAGCAAAAGTCTTATGAGGAGCGGCTGAGGGAACTGGAGTTGTTTAGCCTGGAGAAAAGGAGGCTGAGAGGAGACCTTATTGCTCTCTACAACTACAAGGAGGTTGTAGCGAGGTGGGTGTTGGTCCCTTCTCCCAAGTAACTAGCAATAGGACAAGAGGAAATGGCCTCAAGTCGCGCCAGGGTAGGTTTAGATTGGACATTAGGAAGAATTTCTTCACTAAAAGGGTAGTCAAGCATTGGAACAGGCTGCCCAGGGAAGTGGTGGAGTCGCCATCACTGGAGGTGTTCAAAAAATATGTAGATGTGGCGCTTCAGGACATGGTTTAGTGGGCATGGTGGTGTTGGGTTGACGGTAGGACTTGATGATCTTAGAGGTCTTTTCCAACCTTAATGATTCGGTGATTCTATGAAAGCCACAAGATACCTGGATCCCACTATCWGTTCAGCTCATCTCAGTGATTCTGCTCTTCCTTTGCTTTATCTGGCTGTATTTCCCAAGACCTGTTTCACATTAAGTGGAGAACTTCTGCCTTTGGAACAGCTACTGGAGGGCTTAAAAGTTCATTCCAGCAAAGAGTGATTCAAAAGCAGATTCCTGTGTGTTAATGGACTCTTTCTTCCACTTAAGAAAACAGTTGAGCATAGATTTTCTCATCCAACATCAGACCAGTGATACCGTGTGTTGCCTCTGACAGCAGCCAGCTATGAGTGCATCTGACAAAAACACAACGGGCAATCGGAGACACATGAATCCATTGAGAATTTTCCCTTGGCTCCAGCCACCAAGGATTTGACTTACATTTTAAAGCTTGAGGGTTTTATACTCTTAATGTTGTGGCCCACAGTTCTGTGGGTTGATTATATATTTTTAAATTATTTTTAATCCATTTGTTCTCAGATTCATTCAAAGTCCCTTAGTGCTGTAATAGAAAAGGGAATAAATATCTTAGCTACCTCTTCCAGAAAGTTTCATGTGTTTTTCTTCAGTCTCACCTTATCTATCTATGCTAACAGGAAGCAGGTCCAATCTCTTTGATATTTCCTTCACCTAAAAAAGTCTAAAGAAACCACTTTAAACTTTTACAGGAGTGTCACATGCCTTTATATAATTTTATCTCTTGTAAGTATTACACAAAATGTCATGACTACAACTGAGAATAATATTCCAGCTAGGAAAATTTTATTTATTTACCCAGTGGCACTGTAATCTCTTCCCTTTCACAAACTCATTTTATTTCTTACCAGGTTTGTCTGGCATTAGGCAAATGTTATTGTGAGTTAGTTCATTTCCCAGCCTGAACTTTCCCACTACTTTGAGAGGGTTTTCAGCCATCTCAAGTTTTGATTGATTTTGAATGATGTGTGACCACTTCATTATTCCATGAGCTTTGCCAGCTCTGAAAAGCAAACAAACAAAATATAAAATCAATTGTAGGATTCTTAAGGCACTCTGCTGCTAATTATCACGTAGCACTTTTCTCCTCAGGAAAATAGTGTTTAAATTGTATTACATTTCTTCAAATTTTATATTTTTTCCAAAGACATACTCTTTGGCAAAATGAAGACTATAACTCCTGCATGTGATTTAAAGGATAAACAAAAAGGAGGAAAAAAATCTGCTAGTTCAATAAAATAATTCTGCCAGAGGAAAACCATAGCTAATGTCAGATTAGTGTCAAAGCCTCCCTGTGCTACTTGTGCCTTGCCTTTCCTTGAGGCTACCTTTCACAGAGGGATGGTGGGCTCTCACCAGCAGCCTACCTTCCACTTTAACTCATTTTTGAACAATGCTTCCTCTCCCTGCCTGTAGTAACACAGTGACAGACATAGCAATGCATAAATCATGTGGGGTAGAAATCTTTAGTTTTCTGAGTAATTGCACTGAGAAGCTAAATTGTAAGCTGAGTGCAGGACATCTCTCATGGCATCCCCTGCCAACAGCTCCCCTCTGTGCAGCATGGAAACTACCCAGGTATCTCCATTTCCAAATAAAATAGCTGCCTTTTCTTCAAACATGAATATTAATCAGTTTTACAGTCTATAATGTGTATCCTAATAAATGCAAGAATGTCATAGCTGTCAACAAATCCATGCAAAAATTATTTACTGAGGATTATTTATACACCAAAAGTTGTGGCAGGAAAATTCACCTGTTTAGATTTACCAAGATGAAAGGCAAACCAACATTAAGGACATAAAGTGTAACAATATCAACTGCGGTTACTGAGTAATACCACTGTATGACAAGCTGCAATCTTTTCTAATCTTAACCCAGGCTTGGAAGAAAACACCAGTCTCCCAAGAGGACAATTGGCACTGTGATGTTTAACAGCTATGCAATTAGATATTTATTACTTAGAATAGCTCCCAGCTACCCATTAAGAATGTTTATATTTCACTTTATGTATTACGTTTTTAAGCATGTGTATGTATGTGTCCAGAAAAAATAAACACATCTTACTTAAATCAAAAATTTAAGGTAGAGTTCCGTGGGACATTAGAGCTATCATTATCAAGTGTTGATACTTGAAATCTGGAAAACAGTATTCAACAATTATTAAAACTACATGCAACATTCAGTAGTGTATTCAGAGACCTAATTTTCTTCACTCACATTCAGAGGAAAATTGGTCTTGATGTCTTATAGGCTTTTATTTCAGTATAATCTATATTTAAAAGCTGGATGGAAAAACAAACTTTTGGTGAGTTCTAAATTATAAAACACATTTTAATTCGTTGAAATTAAATTTTATTATGAAATCATGACAGAACAGTTATTTTTTTAGATATATTTCTTGTTTTGTTGTAAAACAGAAGCTGACTTCATTTTCCATGCTTGAACTCTGAAAATGGCCACATTGGAGACTTCAGTCAAACTGCACATCAACCCAAATCTGAAACAAGCATTCAATTATGCACTAGCCAACTTGATTTTACCACAAATTGCATTGCTTTCTGACAAACACTGCCAGAGCAAAATTAAAATAACAGAAATTGGGATTATTTTAGCAGTACTGCCTTTACAATCAAAATTTTTACAATCGCAGTAGTAGAGATTAGAATCATAGAAACATAGAATAGTTTAGGTTGGAAGGGACCTTTAAAGGTCATCTAGTCCAACCTCCCTGCCATGGGCAGGGACATCTTCAACTACATCAGGTGGCTCAGAGCCTCGTCCAAACTGACCTTGAATGTTCCTAGTGATGGGGCATCTACCACCTCTTTGGGCAACCTGTTCCAGTGTCTCACCACCCTCATTGTATAAAATTTCTTCTTTATATCTAGTCTAAATCTACTTCTTTTAGTTTAAAACCATTCCTCCTTGTCCTGTTGCAACAGGTCCTGCTAAAAAGTCTGCTGCTGTCTTTCTCATAAGCCCCCTTTAAGTACTGATAGGCTACAATAAGGTCTCCCCAAAGCCTTCTCTTCTCCAGGCTCAATAACCCCAGCTCTCTCAGCCTTTCTTCATAGGAGAGGCATTCCATCCCTCTGACCATTTTTGTGGCCCTCCTCTGGACCCGCTCCAACAGTCCATGTCTTTCTCGTGCTGGGCACCCCAGGGCTGGACGCAGTCCCACAGGTAAGGTCTCATGAGAGCAGAGTAGAGGGGCAGAATCACCTCCCTCGACCTGCTGGCCACGCTGCTTTTGATGCAGCCCAGGGTATGTTGGCCTTCTGGGCTGCGAGCGCACATTGCTGGCTCATGTCCAGCTTTTCATCCACCAGTACCCCCAAGTCCTTCTTGGCAGGGCTGCTCTCAATCCCTTCATCCCCCAGCCTGTATTGATACCGGGGGTTGCCCTGACCCAGGTGCAGGACCTTGTACTTGGCCTTGTTGAACCTCATGAGGTTCATACGGGCCCACTTCTTGAGCTTGTCCAGGTCCCTCTGGATGGCATCCCTTCCCTCAAGCGTGTTGAGTGCACCACTCAGCTTGGTGTCATCTGCAAACTTGCTGAGGGTGCACTCGAACCCACTGTCTACGTCATTGATGAAGATATTAAACAGTACTGCTCCCAGTACAGACCTCTGAGGGACACCACTTGTCATCGATCTCCATCTGGACATTGAGCCATTGACCACTACCCTCTGGATGCGCCCATCCAACCAATTCCTCACCCACCAGACAGTCCACCCCTCAAATCCACACCTCTCCAATTTAGAGTGAASGATGTTGTGGAAGTCTGTGTCAAAGGTCTTACRGAGGTCCAGATAGATGATATCAGTAGCCCTTCCCATGTCCACTGATGTAGTCACTCCATCATAGAAGGCCACTAGGTTGGTCAGGCAGGACTTGCCCTTGGTGAAGCCATGCTGGCTGTCTCAAATCACCCTCCCTGTCCTCCTTGTGCCTTATCATAGCTTCCCGGAGGATCTGTTCCATGATCTTCCAAGGGGCAGAGGTGAGACTGACTGGCCTGTAGTTCCCCGAGTCTTCCTTTTTCCTTTTTTAAAAATGAGGGTTATGTTTCCCCTTTTCCAGTCAGCGGGAACTTCACTGGACTGCCACGACTTCTCAAATACGATGGATAGTGGCTTAGCAACTTCAGTCCACGTGAAACAGCAGCAGCGGATAATAGTCAGTGGACCGTACAAGGTTTGGTAGCCTCTCGGTGACACCACTGATATGAGCCCTAGTAAGCAGCACTCCTCTCTAGAGAGTGTGTCAGGTCAGCAAATGGGTGCCTCCGTACCTCTCAGAAGAGAGTCGCCTACTACTATCACCCGTCACCTTTTCTTAGTTGTGCTGGTTGTTATACGGAGGCAGATCAGGCTGCCTCACTCAGCTCCAGTGTCTCTCTTGGTATGACGGGACTTTCCTCTACAGCCTGCAGAGCACCTGCAGAGCAGTGAAGCAGTTCTGCAAGGGCACCTCAGGCTTCAGGGGAAGTCTCTTCCTTCTGCCAGTCCTTGCCGTTGCAACTGTCCATTCTTCTGCATTATTGGCCCCCCTCCCTTCTGTGTGTGCTGGTGGGGGAGTTTTTGGATGTGGGCTGCGGGTCCACTGCAGACTGTGCTTGGAACCAGCTATCTAACTCCTCCGCCTCCCTGATGTTATGCAGCCTTCTTACCACCTCCTGCAGCTCAGCCACCTGCTGCAGCAGGTCCTCCCCCTGGGCAAACCTTTTGCAGGCAGTTCTGCCGCCTATCCCTGCCCCAGAAGAAAGGTCTAGGCACATCCTGCAGTCTGAGGTCTGCCCTGCAGCCTCTCTCTTCAGCAGCTCCATCTGGGCGGAGGCATCGGCCATGGCTGGGGTAGATGGTGCAGACCCCCCAGCCGGAGCTGCAGCCTTTGATCCCAGAGGAGGCCCCACCATTCTGCCCTGAGGCTCCGGTAGGACAAGTGCCCTTGCCCTGTGCAGATGGTCACAGAACAGTGCCCGGTTGCTGGGTGATGTGTACGCCAAGTCTCCCGCTCGGTCTGTGGAATGCCCRCCTTCGGAGAGGCACCCTCCCTGCGCGCCCTCCCACCCCACCTGACATGCCAGGCCCCAGCTGCCGCGCCAGGCCCCATCTGCCCGTCCTGTTGGCAGCGATCCTGGTCCCTGGCGCTCCCTGAGGCTGCCTTTAGTGGGAGCGGGGGGTGGCCGCCGYTACTCCTGGCCCCRCCCAGGCCTCATCAGGTGCCCTCGTGAGAGCTGCCGGCTCCCGGCAGGTCTCTGCGCTCCCCTGGGGTTTCCTCAGGAAACGCCCCTGCATGCTGYGATCCCCCTGATCGCATCTGCGAGATTAATATAGTATAAATTAATGTGTTTGGCTTTATTGTAGAAGGGTCATATCTTGGATCATAATCTTTCTTTTGAAGAAAATCCTGCCTTTCAGAAACCATATATGTAATAACTGTAACTTTCTATCTGAATTTCTGACCTAGTCATGGTTCCCATCATCCCAGAATTGATATGTCTGCTCTTTATTTTCTAAGAAATATCGGAATGTGTCAAATTTTGTGGTTCTTCTGAGCAAAAGTGAAATGAAAGGAGTTACACTTTGTCTCAAAAGTTCTCATGATGAGATATAGTCAAGAATACAATGAACTTATTGTTGTCCAAAATTTTTAACCAAGGTTAGTTAGCTATATGAAAAGAAAACCCTATCTCAAAACTGAACCATAGGTTTCATGCAGAGTTCATGGGTAATGTAAAATTCTTTTTTATGGCTTACATCTTCTTTTATGCAGGAGACTGGATTATAGCAAAGGTTTTGTCCAGCTTTAACATTCACTGTTATTTTTGTCTTCCAAAACTGAATTCCRCAGCTGTCAAGAAAATACTGTGCATTCAGCAAACGTCTGACTTTTAGAGGTAATGGATCCAGTGAAACACGAAATCCAGGTCCACACAGCACGGCACGGTGCTGGTTATGCATTTTAGCGGAGCTGAACTCTCATTCCAAGTCACATCCATCAAAAGTCATTGTATTGGGACCAAGCCTGGATAAACACACATTTTTTGTCATTTGAGACCACAAAGTCCCACACGCTGAATGTGAGAATGGGTCTATTGCCTCCCACCCCAAATCCTTGCCCCAGTGCCTGCATCACCCCGTTTGTGGTGTGGTGCCTCCACCTCCCTCCTCTTCCTCATGACCTTTCCATCTGCCTGCCAAAACCCACTGCGGCCATGGCCACAGCAGCCTGTCTGCTTGAGGGCTGTGACCCTGTGCATTTGGCACAATCCCCAAAATATTTGTCTCACAGATTAGCATTTAAGTGGCTTAATGTGTCTGCAGTTTTTCAGTGTATGTGCAAAACTGAATGTCCTCAGTGTTTAAACCGAGATTAGGCCTGCAGTACGCTGCTCTTCTAATGTACGTACTGTTATTTTTAGCAAGATCAAAATATATGCTATTTAAGTTAATAATAAACATTAGTACTTGTTAAAGGGAATAGAAACATTAGAATTCTGCTGTGTTTTTTAATAATTTTTTGGCTGGCTCTCTCCAATGTAGTGAGTGATGGAAAATCATAGCACACCAATGGCACGGTAACAATTTCCTCTACAGCAATGGGCTTCTACATGACATCCTGATGTGGAAGCAATGATATTTTGCAACCAAAATATTATCTGAAAAGCAAAAACTGCTGTGTAGATATAACTTAGAAGTTAGGAAACTTACTGTTTTTGTAACTTGGTTCCTAGTCTTATGAAATATTCTGTGAAAAAAAAGGACATAAATGGCAAGAGACAAACGATGTGCAAGATTCCATAAAATAATTTGATGTTAACATAACATCGACACCTGAACAGAGAAGGACCACAACTGAAAGCGTGAATCCTATCTAACTAATGAAAATGTAGGTCCAGTTCAAAATCCATATCTTTAAATATATCCATAGTGATATTGAAATAATACAAAGCCCTAAATTCTCCAGTCCCCTCCTGACACATTTTTATTTTTCTTTCTATCACTTTGATTAAAATAATATAAAAATAACAGACTAAAATTTACACTGCTTTTACAGAGAAATTGCTCTGTTCAGAAAAAAAATCCAAAATGAAGCATGATTATGGAGACAGAAAAATGAACAGACATGCAGCAAGCCAAAAGAAGCAATTGAAACTCACAGGAGGAAAACAAAGGTGGGAAATAATTCTATAAATTTAATGCTCGTCAAATAACATAAAGAAATGAGAGGGGGTTTAACAGCCATAATGCAATAAAATAACGCAACTGCGGGGGCTAGAGAAGATGAAGTGAAAGACGCCAACAACAACCTGTGTGCAAAGAGTATAGTGTAATGGCTACTGAAATCTGCAGACCAAACAAACAATTATCTACTTGTACTATACATTGCTTATATTTTAATAAACAGGAAAAAATATGAGCTATTGAAATAATCAGTAAAAAGGGGTATGTAACAAACTGCATAGAAAATGTGAAAATTTGCAGAGGAAAATATTCAGTCCTGTCAATCTAACTATTAAATAAACAAATATCCATGAGCAGCATAAAGAATATATATCTGAAGATACATCATATAGGCACAATGGCACACAGAGGAAAATCTCTGCAAGTTGTAAGAGCAAGGTGATTCTGGGAACACAAAAAGGCATAATGCCAAATAATTCCCCAAAGTTAAAGCAAAACGAGCAAAACAAAAAGAGAAAAATGTAGTTGGGATATCTCTAGCCCAGATGAGCAATTGAGTGTGATTTTTCAGAAGTATAATCTTGGGCCCATATGTCTGAAATCTGTATAAGGTCAGCATCCAATATTTGAGTCTTTCATTGGATCAGGCTATTTCACTCAACTCTGAAGAGCTGCCAGAAATCTTTGTATATGATATGTTTTGCCTTGTTTTTTTATTTTGCTTTGTTTTACAGATTTGTAGGTGTTTGTTATCATTTCCTCCTGTGACTCTAGTCTGCTCTCCTGATATGCCAGAAATGAGTGAACTAAAAACAGTAGTGTTTTAGCGAATTGCATAAATCAAATATTTTGCACCTAATGAGCTCTTTTTATAACACAAACTGTTGCAGCACCTGTGTGTATGTTCCTATTTCTAAATCAATCAACAGCACGTATAGCACACTGTAGAGTCTGAGAGCTTTTCAGTTTGAGGCATCCAGAAACTCTGAGCCTAAGCTGGCTCAGTAAGGGATCCAGGCTGTGAAATCCACTGGGAAGTGCCAAAATGAAGCATGTGCTGTTTGACCTACCTCAAAGGGACAGGGGATATTGGGAACGTCTGCATCATATGGTGGGGATCCCAGGGGCTACTTGAGGGATGAGCTACGAGCAGGCATGGTAAGGACTCTCCAGTAGCCCCTCACACGAGTCCCAGCTCCCTTGCAGAAGTGGTTTCCCCCGCCCGGGGCTGGGAGCCACAGCTGAGGTAATGCACAAAGAACTCCATCTCTCTTCCTTTTTGGATGCTTGCTAATGACTTCATCTAACTGGATGATTCATAGTGACTTTCTCAAGAACTTGGTGGAACAAGAAGTTAGGTCAGATTTGGGGGTGTATGGAAACACATATTAAACAAACTGCTAAATGGGCTATGCTAACAGCTCTCTTGTTCCCTCTCCTGAGTAGTCTGACCACAGCCTGATCCCTTGTAAGGTACTGGTGCTCCCTGCACCTACTGGGAAATGAGTGAAGGGTTTAGGTCTAACCCCATCAGCTACAAGGACTGTTACGTGTGTTCGCTACCTGCCTGGAGAAGAAAATCCAGCCACTTTTGGGGCATGTTTGCTGAGCACATGCCAGTAAACTGTATTACACAGCAGCTCTGGCAAGACTGGCCCATGCAAATCGAACTACAAGTGTGCAGTCAGTTCAGCATATTTGGACAGGACAAGAATTGTAGGAAATGTACAGACAACCTGCAAGGTGTTGAGCAGCATATCCAAAGTGTCCTGTATCTGGCTTGCTCCACACACATAGCTGCTCTGCAGGTGTGCAGAGGGGCAAGGCTGTGTCTGGGTCCCACCACCCCGGCTGCTCAACCAGGGGTCTTTTGCCAACAGTCTGTACTCACAGCCGGAAGAGTATGGACCCGAGCAAAACGGAGAGAAGAAATTCTTAGGAAAATTGAGTGCTCCATTTGGTTTGCTGAATCTGACAAGAGAGGGGAATGATTAACCCTCTGATCAGATTTTGTTTGTCTCCTTGTTTTACTTTTATGTGTTTATATGTTTGCACTCATACCAATGCATACATGGCCAACCTCCACTCCCACACAACATTCCTTGTGTCACCTCAGCAATTGTGTCCTCCCCACCTCTCTATTACTCAAAGTAAATGCTTTGTAGATGCTTAATATGCTGTATATCTGCTCTCTACAGAGCACGGACTGCAGGCAGAGGCAGTGCTGCAGAAGAAATGCAGACTTAGCTGCAGCTAAACAAACAGGACTGTTTGAACAGAGCCCTGAAAAGCACACAAACTGCAGACTGAAATGGGAGCAGTTGTTGTAAGGCAAGGATTACAACTTGGGGGGGGGGGGGTGTGTGTGCCCATAATTTAGGGGTGAGCAGTTGGAATCAAGTTAAAACAGATTCATAATCTAGGGGGAAGGGGGTTTCTGAACCATGCAAGTGGCAGGAAAGAGGAAGGTGTTGAACTGGGAAAGTAGGTGTAGTGTCAGCGAAGAAAGTGATGACAAGTCAAAGGACAGCTTTTCTTATTAAAGAGCTGCAGTCTGTGGGACTGGAGTACTTGACATGAGAAAATGGTAGGGAATGGGGCAGAAAATGTCTGAATTCGAGGTTGGAAAGACATGTTGGGATGGAACAGGAAAGGGGCACAGTGGAGTTTGGGAAGGAACAGAGTCAAAAGGTGAATGAGGTCATAAACAATTAAAATTCAGTTTCCCTTCTTGCTGAAGTGTGTTGCCTTTTATTGAAAAATCAAATACTTTGAAAATCAAGAGGTTTCCTGCTTTTGGACTGAGAACTGAAAAACCCAAGAGCATCTTTACTTAGCAATGCTGTACCTGTGTCTCGGCTGCTTCATTATCTTCTGTGATCCGGTTCGACTGTATCATCCCATGATGAGCAACAGTGGCTCACCAGAAGGCTCATAAACCCATTAGGCTTGAAATGAGAGGGAAAGTGGAGTTCTTGAATAACTTTCCATTTGGAGAAGTGAAGGCAAGCACCCTAGTGAGTTTTAAGAGGTGCTTGATACCTTTGTGTTTGTGAATGTGAGCAATTTTCATTACTATAGACTCAATGAGTGTTTCCCTGGATTCAGTAAGTACTTTCAGACTTAGATGCTAATGAACCATGAGAGCACCATGCATCAAGCTAAAATGTTGTCAGGCACATGGAAGGACTAAAGGTCATGAGAAATTAGAAGTACAAATCAGCTGCGCTGGTGGGTTATATTTAAATAGAATAAAAATTTAGTCTTTAAAAACATTTTGGGTCTTGCACTTTTGTAGGAAATCAATGAGATTTTTCAGGAAAAGTTAATATTTCTACATGTGCTTACATTGCCTTCTGAGTCAGAAGGCACACAAAAAGGAAAGAATCCTCCCATCTCATCTAGTTGTCCTCATCTTTGGATGAGTGTTATTTTTCATTTCAGGAAAAGGAAGCGAGAATGAGGATGTTACACTGAACACAGCAGACACCAGGTAAATGTAAACATTATTCTGGAATTTGCCAACAGCGACATGCTTCACTGCTTGACTGATTGATGTGACTCCCATGTAGCTGAGCTTTGTAAAGGCTTCTTTATGGCCCACAGATGTGATTTTGTGTTGACATCACCGAAACAAATCAAATTCCAAGGCAAGGCTGTGAAGGCTGGCGTAAAATCTAAATAAACCATATCTTAGACAGAAATGTACCACTGAAATAGAATGCTTAAGTTGTTTAAGTTTAGCTTCACCTAAATCACCACAATATGCCCTGGCAAGAAAAGCAGCCTAGGTTATCTTGCAAGGTACAATGAGGTGCAAAATTACATCTACTCAGGAAATTAAGAAAGTTTCCCTGTAAAAGGCAACCTTTCTGAACAAGCGGTATTGGTTAAGCTCAATACCCTCAAGAATGGTGGAGTATAGGCTCAAAATATACAACAGTAATACATTGCTAATGACAATTAACTTTTAAACATTTTCTGGGCTTTGTGTTGGAAACACAGGTAATTTTCTTAGCTATTAGTTGTAACAAACAAACAGATGAAGGTTAGATGAAGGTTAGATTTTTGTTGCTCCCTTAATCTATGAGCATTTATCTACAAGTGTACAACATTTGCAAGAATGTATTACTGGTAGTAATAAGTAGTGATAGGTTCAAATCTCAAGTGCGGGCTCTGCTAATAGGACTGTCTCTATACAGACCTTTTGCACAGAAAAAAGGTTCTGTAGGAATACTTCAGATCTGACTCTGCAAAAGATGGGCACATTTCAGTTACCAAACTATAGTCTGGCCAAAAGCACTATCACAAATCTTAAATACTTCCAGTTCTTCTAAGTGACTTTTTTCCGGCATGTATCCAAAAGATTTTTTTAAACACCTGTGTCTTAGCATATATAAGTGACAACATACAGTTAAGCTCGTGTTCCTCAATTTGTCAATTCGCTTACCATGTGATAAAACATGCCAAACAGATCTGAAGGGGTTCATTATTTCAACATTCCTATCAAATGAAATAGGAAAATATTAGTCTTACAGGTAAGGAGGAACTTCAGTGTGAATTGTGAATGATGAAATCTAGATACTGGCATTGTGTTGTATTAGCACAGCCAAATAAGTGAGCATAAGAAATAAAAATAAAAGTAGGTGGAATAGTCTTTTCCAATATTTCTCTCCTTTTGCAGTTCAGTTCTTTCAAATTTACATTAGCTTATCTTTTCAAAACCATTCCTAACCACTACATAGGTATTTTTCTCTCCAGATAGAACTAATTCATTCTGAGTGGCATTTCAACAGCCCTTGAGCAGATGTTTTTAGTTTTAAATGGAGCCTGCAGACTCAAAACTGATTTGCTGAAACTTTTTTCACCATAGAAGACAAGTTAATGAGTGTCTACTACAACACTCCTTTCACCTTCAGTCAACTTACTGTTTTACAGTGTTTGTAGCCCCCATGTAACAGTAGTCTCATATTTTAAAAATCTCAAAGTTTAGTAACAATTAATTTTGATATATCGTATGAAAACTATTGCTTGTCATTTTTTTTTCTAGAACATGATAAACATTTTCTGGTACCATTTTATCTAAACAATTGACCAAAAAATTTGGCATAAAATTTATTTAAACTTGCTTTTGCTTTAAAATAACTGAAAGAGAGCTGTGCCATGATAAGCCACTGGAAGCCATATTATTTGCTGCATCAGTAATAAGACCTAATAATCGGACTACTGTGTCTACAAATGACCTTTTAAAATATTCCTGAAAAAGATGTTAGTCCTTCTAATATAATTACACCAACAATTAATTCTTCATTTAATATTTTTTGCGTGCTTGAAGTGAAGAATTGCAAAACTGCTTGGAATTAACAATAACAACTAGTGGGTCTTGTTTTGAGATCTTGCTAGCCCTTTATCTGTATCACAACTTCCAAACCACTCTGTTAAGCAATAAAATAGCATGCTGAGTCCACACATCTGCTGATTTATAGGCATACATTTGATCTTGTGTATAGTTGTAACACCACTGGATTGCCCTTGTGTGTAAAGCATATGATGAGCAATGTTTGGCATTTCCAGTTTCACTGAACTGGAATAGTGATGTCCAAATTTGAGGGGCTCAGTCTTGGACCAGAATGAGAATCCTTCCTACATTCAGAGCCTCCACTATAGGGAAAAAAACCAAAACAATTTTTATCTGACTTTTAGCTACAGATACGATGATTTAGTTCTCTGGCCAAAGGGTGGAGACCGCTGCCCTCTGATGCCTCACTGGTATGTGTGGTAGAGATGATAATCCATCACATTTCTAGTGAATAAACGACAGACTGCTTATGGCTCTGTGCCTTGTAGATTTACCTACAGCAGATAATAAAATTCAGATGTGTTTACAAAGCATTAGCCTAATTGGAAGAAAACAATCTGCTGGTAATGACCACCCACAGTATGAGGCAATGGAGACACAGGCTTCTGTGAAGATTAGCACAACACTTTGGCCAGAGTATCAGGGACTGAGAGGAAGGTCTAAGGAATTGAGCAGTACTTTTCCCAGTATAGGTCACTCTTGAAGAACAGAAAAGCAGTAATTGATGTTCTAGTTAATACTAATGCTACACATAGGCAGTAGATGAAACAAATTCTGCTATTGCGTTTAGCAGCATGTGGCACTTGCTCTCTTCTCCCCCTGTATGGGTATAACAYTAATTGACAAGATCAGCATTGAAGAATTGGGTCTGGATATGCCCAATCTGTAGCAAATACGACTGTAAATCTGATACTTAAAAAAAGCAGGAGTGTGGAACAAAAGCTTTTAAAAATACATGCTACACATAAAAACAACAACAACCACAAAGTAAATGTTTTTAGATAACTATGATACTTGAAAAATGTTTGATCAAATGTATTTGGGCATGTAGGTTACATATGGAACTATCCTACATCTATGCTCTTCTTAAGTCTCAGAGATTTTTTTTTAAGGATGTTTCTCCAGTTTCCATAATTCAAACACAGATCATGACTCCATACTTAAAGCTTGGGCCTGTATTCTGATACATTTACTGAAGTTGTATCCTTCTTACTCTTCACTTAACTTTCAGTAATTTCAGTGGGACTGTTCATAAGGTAAAGGTGGCTGGATCTGGACCTCTAAAACGAAGACATACCTTCCACACAGGTAGGTAGGTCTTGCTGTTCTATGAGAACATCGGTGTCTTTTAAGGAAGTATCAAGTACAAGTTGCAGCTCTTCATCAGGTTGCACAGGTTTTCAGGCAGGGATATCTTAAAGGCTTTTATATATTACTGAGGAAAGATCTGCTCTTTTTTCTTGTGAGTTGGCCAAACCTCAGCAGCACTTCTGCGAGTTCCAGATGTTATGCCCAAAATTTCAGTGCACTGGATTTCCGTAACTAGAACCAGCTCAGACATGAGTAAAACACTCCCGAGCAGCTTTCTAGTCCATAAGCTTAAAGAAACAACTGCCTCACCTAGCAGCACTGCATACTTTGGTCCAAATATTACTTTAAAAAAATATATGAAGGAGCACGGTAAATTTTGGCAAGCATTTTGAGACTTATTACTCCTGTCCATTGCAGTCTGTAGGAATTTTCAAAGCAAAAATTAGGCAGCTCAAGAGATGCATGGCAAGACTCCTAATGATGTTCTGCAGTCCTCCACCATTTTAAGAAAGGAATCTCTTTTCTGTCTCTCAAAGTTGGAATTAAAAGTGATTTAATTAATTAATTCTCTGAGGAATATATTTTAACTATAGTTCACTTCATTTCAGAAGAAAGAACTAAAACAGTAAAAAATGTGATCACTTGATAACAGAAATGAGTGGGCCAGATCCTTTATTCTGGTTCATTTTAGAGTATGCATCTGATGCATCTGAGTTGGGCCAGTCCAGGTTTGTTTCCTCGTCTTCACTGCAATCTGGCATAAGGTAGAGTACCTCACAGGAAAATCTCACAGGACAGAAGGGAACCATCCCTGCACTAAGTGCTAGCAGCATTACAGCTGTATAAAGATGAGCTTTAAGCCACCTGAGCATGCAACTTAAGACACCAACATGTAGCTTAACTGCGCTGCAAGACCTTGCCAGAAACCTGTAGGCTTGAAGACTGCACAGTCTTCCTGGGGCCATAAATACAGTTGTAGCAGACATGTTAATACCACCAACTGCAGTACTGACATCTGTCATTATATTGCAGTTTTATTCGGGCATGGATGAGGGTTGTGCATGTGCTGATCATTTGCTATTTTGTTTTAAACTTTGTTTAACTTTCTCAAAGTTTATCGCTGGGAGCTGAGTTTTCTTTGTCTTGCGACCCACATTATAAATATGTCCTAAAAATGGTATAATTGGCAACATGTCTGATTGGAAAGACCACGAATTATATAAAACAAGAATTTACTAATGTTGCAATCTCTGACCTTTCGTTCTCTGCTTGAGAAAGAATCTCATTATATTTACTGTGATATCTAAACAGTGCAGCAGGTTTTCCCATTTGATTTTCATTGGAGAGTTGTGATTACAGACAAAAGGTAAGTGCTTTAAAAAGTTTAATATTAAATATATAGAGTTTATTTATTTGTTTTGAAAAAAGAGAAGAGGTAACATTTTTATAGAGCAAGTGTTGACTAAGTCTTGGTATTAAACATCAGGTGAGCTTCTTAAACACAGTTAAATTCCCAAATCTGCAAAGCTGATGCAATACAGGGGTATGTAGGGGAGGGAGACAGTTACATTCACTGTTGTTTTACTGCAAAGGGTGGGATCAAAAGTCCATAGTTGATAACTGTAAATTTCAGTGATTCTTTGACTTGGAAGTCATAATCCAAACAAACTTTTGTAATGAGTTATAACAGAAACCGTCAGTAGAGATGCATGGGATTCCTGGATTCTACATCTGAGAGTTGAGAATGAGGTGTTCTGTAACAGACTAATTTTATCTCCAAATATCTACACAAACTGGAAATAAATATATGTTGAAGGAAACAAGATAATTGAATCATTTGCTTAAAAAAAAAGAATAAAAGGAAAAACACAGTAAGATTTGTCCATGTGGTCCAGTTTTTTTATCTATTTAAGGTCCTCATACTGCACACTACTGGATGAATTCACATACTTGTTCAGGCTGCCATGGGGCTTACTGACCCATAACTTAACTTACTTMTACAGGCTGTATGCCCAGATCTGGCTGTTAGCCCTCATATAGATACATATTGCAGTCTGCATATAACCCAGCAATCTAACTAATCTGATGGAAGGGACAGATTTTTTGGAGGGGAGGAGTCAGTAGATTTTAATTTGTCATGATGTAAGTCTGGAAAATAAATGAATTAATCTATGAAGAATCAATGTACTCCACCATCTTCAGTAGTTTAGTAAGTAGTTCATGGTTTAGTACTTCACTGAGGAGGGAAGATGTGCAAAAGCCTGTGGATCCATCACTTAATGGAGGAAACATTTTTGTATGTCCATAAGAGACCTTGAAGGGCACAGCAGCCCCTGAACCTTTCATGGCTTCAGATTCACTGTTTGGGGAGATTATGTCAACAGGGAACACACTCAGGACACTCCATAGCTGGCATGAATTTCATGGCTTGACCTCACCTATCCCTGGCCTGGCCACTCCAAGGCACTTTCCCTTACACCGGTCTCACACCTGAGCTTGTAACTTTCCTTTTTGGTCCTTTCCTAGGAGTAGAAATGACACTTCTAGAGTCATTCAGGTGTTTAAAGATGTGGTTCTGTCCCTAGTGAGGCTTTCAGCAGCATTTCATTAAGCTTGGTACCTTGATTTCAAATCTGAATGTTTCAGTGAGCTGCTGAAAATCTGTGACTATTTGCCTCTGTTTAGCTGCTAAATACTCCTGAAAATCTGCTTCTACATGTGTATTTGCAGCTGTGTGTTATGTCATTTGTAAGTGATATCCAACTYCAAACCTTCTTCTGCTGTGCACTCAATATCTATATGCTTTCTAAGTGTGGTAATGATGAAAAAATGCTAGAAGTGATAAGGAATTCTCCAGCGAAATTTTGCACTTTGTATTTCTTCAGGAATTGCTCCAAAAGTCTCCTAGTTTAAACCATGGCTCCGAGGTTTGCTAGGCAGATGGTTCCTAGCTCTGTGAAACTCCTCAGGCTGCCTCTGATCCCACGGGGCTGCCCCACACAGAGCCATGACTCTAGGGCACTGCTTCAGTAATGAAACTGCTGGTTACTTGCTAGTTCTCTGGTGTAAAAAGAAAGGAACCAGAACAATTTTCCAAACATTTTCTTTTTAATTTCATTTCCTTACAAAATTGCACAATTTTGATTTTTGGTTTATACTTCAAACTTTCAGCAACACAGAATTTGAGGGTCTAATCAGCTGTAAATGAAATACTTTGAGTGGAATATTTCAGTATTTAATACTTGGGTAATTACCTAATCTGCAGCAAAAATACTAATAAAAAAGATGCATTTTGTAGTCCGCTCTTCTTATAGCCAAGAGAGTCTTATCTATTTCTTATATTCTTATTTTGCCTGGATCTTTGATCATTACATTTTCTTGGACATACTCCAGTTAAAGAAGTTTGGTCTGTTTTTTCAGCAATAATAAACACTTGAGTCTTCCATACCTTTCACTTTTCAGTGCCAATCATCAGAAAGACAACATCTCTTGAACTAGAATCCTGAGGAACCACAAAGTCAGAACAAAGTCTGTGCACGGAATAGGCATATTTTATCTCTGGTAAATAGCTCTGTTGAAATGACATTTCCATCTTTGAGATTTATATGCTCATAAAGTCAAGTGCAGTATTGTAGATCTTTACTTAATTACTTTTGCAACTTGCTTTACTATGGGTCTTAAATCAGCCCAAAGACTGCCTCATCTTTTTAATAAAGAGGTTACAGTGTTGTTTCCAGGCAAATCTGTTCTGGAAATCTGCACCTTTCTTCTTTATTTGTTTTACTGTCACTCAGAGAATGAAAATGTATATAAACAAGTCATCCATGAAATTCCATGCATTGGTGTCATAACTCTGAGGCCTTTGAATCTTCATATTTGAACAGTTCATAGCTCAGATGTCTGACTTGATTGAGCACAGATGTCTATGATATCACTAAGTTCTTTGGAAGACAGGGTATATTATTGCAATATTAACGTTGAATATGTTTCTGTTCAATATGTGCTCCTGAGACTGAATTCCCTGTGTCATCTGGGATGCTTTCTGCAGATAAGAACAAGTTAATGCAGTTCTGCTAGCAGTTAAAGTCAGACTCAGCCCCAAAACCAACAAATGAAATTAATATTATTAGATAGTTTGTTATGGGTGCTAATAGTTTACATGAATTCAAAAATAGATCAAACAAATTCATGCAAGAAGAACCTATTCAGGGCTATTAGCTATAAAGCTCAGGAAATCCCTGATGGAGGTGAAAAAGTACATTGCTATTCATTCCCTATTCATACACTTTTTCCTATACAGCTGTTATTATCACTTATATAAACAGGAAAAATTAGATCATCTTTAGTCTGATTCATTACGGCTGTTTATATGTTCTTACATATATTTTGAAGAAAGCAATAGCAATTCATAGAAAATATTTTACTCATGTCAGTAAAAGAGTGGACCTTCTAATCTAATGAAAACCAGACAAGGGATCTTAGGAGAGTGTAATACTCAGTAGCACATGCTTTTGATACAACAGGACTAATACTAAAATCAATAGTAAAAGTCCTTTGAATTTCACTGAAGACTCAAGTCAGTGCTGATCAATAATACTAATGAAAAAAAAAATCCCAAAATGTCACTACTAGAGAGATATTGTAAGTCCATAGCTGCATACAATTTGCAAATTCCAAAGAAGTAATATTTCTTGCATTGGGTAAGCCCTTTAGTTCTTCATCATTGTTTTTGGTATATGAAAATACTCCATTGACAGCATTCATAGCTGTCATACACAATGTTTAATCTGTTGAAATTCCACTCTGTCCTGCTCTCAAGGTGTTTGGAAGGTTGCTTGCTCAATGCTGTGAAAATTCAAATGTCACTACAAAAATCAGAGTTCACTCTCTCTTGTTTAAAGTTCTGTCACAGCTCCTCATATATCGGCACTTCCTGAATTAACAACAAAAACAGATCCAGAGTTTCCCATTAAAATAACTAGGGAAGCACCCTTGAATTCTTCTCCCTCTCTCTCCCTCTGCCACTATTACCTGAACAGATGTGGACTTTATTTTGGGGCAGCCATATTCCTCACCACATCCTGTGACGACAGTTTATATTAAATTCCTTCCTTATCTCTCTAATGTCCATTCTAGCTTTGTGCCACAGTCTCCTTACAGAAAGAAATTGAGTGTTGATTAAAGCAGTACAATCAATCATTTATAACCCCTGTACAATCCAATAAATGCTGATGGGGTCATATGTTGTTTCAAAGAACACCTTATCAAATGTATTTAAATCAAAGCAAGTTAAGGTTAATTTAAAAGCTAACAGGTTAGGAATACACATTAATGTACAAAACCAACCATAGTTAGATTGCTGTTCTGCAGAATCCATAGAGTTTTCAATGGTAATGTCCAGAAGTTTAATCATCCAGCTGCAATTTATTTATGTTAACCAATGTCTCAGGCTTTTAAATTCAACATTCTTTGAAATCAGATCTTGAACATTTCCTGAAACTCCTGCTAAATAGTCACAGTTCCCTAAAGTCATGCAATTACGTATCTCAGTGTTCATAAAAAGTAACAGTTCATTTCTCCTTCTCCTGACTGAAGAACAGTCTGGAAATACAAATTCTAGTGCTCAAAAACTAGAAGGGCAGGAAAAAGAGACCAGAATATCTTATCTTATATGATATTTAAAGGAGTCCCGTGATTTTGGGTGCTTGACTCGTATTCATGAATAGTTAGGATGAAGAAAATCACAGGTCTTTCTGGTTTTTGTATGTTAATATTATTTCTATAAAATGAAGGTGTGATTTTAGTGCACACCAGCATAATTTACCTTGTTCAGGCAGGTAATAACTATAAAGGTGTAAATGTTTTAGCTCAAACCAGGGAGTAGAATACGCATTTGTAGAGTTTTAAATGTGATCGCTAGTACACGCAAGATATGTGGGTTATTACTACTTCTCCCCATTGATTACATTTATTCAAGGATGCTGGTACATGCTGTCATCATATCTTTGTTTTATTGCAGAGGAGAATACTATCTCATGTATATTAATTAAGTGCTTCTACTTCTTGTCCAGCCTAGATGAGGGAGCAAAGGACTCTACGCGTACGCATGCAAACATCTTGGTGGGATTGGGGGGGGCGGGAATCTTTCTAAAACTTAAAAATAACATATATATGAGGGTGAAATTTTATCCTGATTTTTTTTCTGTAAACCAGTTTTGAATTTTAATTCTAGACAAAAACAATGTAAAGATGATATTTACAAAATCATTCAACAGTGTTAAGGAAAATACAAGACAGTACAATACAACCACATTTTGCCTCACAGAAGCCTGGAGAGATTTCAGTAGCATATATTTATGAATCAGAATATCAAAACAGAACTTGGTTCTTTCATTTCTTTTAAAGTCTTAGCACCACTCTATTCTTAACCCTTAATAAGAAACAAATTACATTCTTCATTGGTCCTTTTTCTTGAGATAAACACAAACAGATGGTTACATGTAAGACAGGAAAAGAGATTAGTTCTATGGAAGAGACATTAAGAAGAGGSAAGTTACATTTGTGCATTTACGGTGGGCTTCAACTAACTTTACGCTTTTTACCTACCCTCCAAACCAAGCTCCAGGAGTCAGAGTTCTCTTCTTTCTGAGGATTTACATCCAACACAGAGGGTATGAATCACAGTGCAAAGGAGCATTTCTTTCACCATTGATCACAGAGGAGGCTGGGTGCCTTACTTTCTTACAGCTAAAGTTAAATGAGATTAAGCATTCCTTCTCTCCATATACCACATCAAACWTACCAACACTTTAAGAAAAAAAAAYTAAAAAAAAGCCAAAACCCCAAAGATGTCTTCAGTCTACCATATGTAGTAGATATACCAGTCCACAGCACATATCATAAATCTAGGGCTAACTAATTATTCTTTCCCATGCACTTTAATTGACTTTGGAAGTTCCACAGTTAAAGGGTTTTTGTGGTTTATAGCTCAAAGCAGAGCTTGTTTCTCAGTGATAAACACAGATGTTTCTCATAAACAAAGTCGCAGTAATTAAAATTTGAGTACAGATCAGATTTTTCTATGAAGCTAACAGCAATTCACAATAATGGGTTACATTCAAAAGTACTTCACTGTGTTTTGAAGGGCTGCAGAGCCCCAGACAAACACCTGCTGTCAACGCCTGCCCCGCTGGCTGCTTGAGATCCATCTCACGGGGCATGGGTTATCTGAAACTTCTCCCTCCAGCAGAGCAAGCTGCAGCACTGGCTCATATGCGGCCTCTCAAGCTCTCTGCTTAGCTGAGGTTAGACGTGGAAGAATTGCTCACCAACTCTACCAAGTTTGAATGCTACTGCTTCTGTCTCAGATCCAGAGAAGTCTTGTGGTCTAAAAACTTAACTGCTTTTTCAAAATACATGTTAGCTAAATAAAGCCATGATTTCACCCTTCAAAGCTGCCTTGTTTATAGCCTCAGAAAGTCACTTCTGCAATATCACTACTCATAGTCATCCAGTCTCACATTTTTCATGGAAAACACRCTCTGTCTGCCACTTCTTCACATAATTACCACTTTCTGGCTTACCTATCAATAACTTAAATAAGCCCTTTCCAGAGGTCTCCTGTTAGGGACACATCGGGTTTTATGATTCACTTACTCAGTTACTTAGAGTAATTGCAGAAAATAGACCTGCAGGCTTCACAAGGTTTCCAAATCTATTCACTTTCACTTTAGGTAATGCAAGAAACTAAGTAAGTATAACATTAAACACCTGCAATGACTTCCTTGTGCCATCTTCTCACTTGCTTGAGCAGGCTTTGGGTTTAGGTGCAAATCCAATAAGGATCTTCTTTCTCCCATGTATCCTGCCTCTTGACTGCAGTTGCGTAGTGGGTTGGTCTTCACGTCGGTTTCCCCACAATTACACTGCACCATTCTGTTCAGCTATAACAGGGATTAACAACTCATCCACTGTTACCTTAAAACCTCTCAGCACAGGTTGATTTTTAAGGAATTACTTCTGGTCTGATCTGAAAAGAGGACATGGGACCTCCAGGAATGGGCTTAGGTCTGTGTATCACAGAAAGCACAGAGCATGGGGAAAGTACCTAAAAACCTGTACTGGGTCTGGCTGGGATGGAGTTAACTTTCTTTATAGCAGCCCATATGGTGCCGTGTTTTGGATTTGGGACCAAAACAGTGTTGGTAAGTACCAGTGTTTTACCTATTGCTGAGCAGTGCTTGCACAGTGTCAAAACCTTCTCCATTTCCCATTCTACCCCACCACCAAGTAGGCTAGTGGTGGATAAGAGGCTGGGAGGAGACACAGCTGGAACAGCTGACCTAAATTGGCCAAAGAGATATTACACACCATATGACATCGTGCTCAGCAATAAAACTGGGGGGTTGRGAGGTGTAGTTATTCCAAGGTAGGCATTGCTCACAGACTGGCTGGGCATTGGTCAGCTGGTGGGAGGTTGTGAGTGACTGCCTTTGCATTACTTTGGATTTTTTTGCTCTGGTTTGGTTTTTTGTTTTTGTTTTGTTTTTTTTTTCTTTCTTCACTTATTAAACGGTCTTTATCTTGATCCATGAGTTTTTCTTGGTTTTGCCCTTCCAATGACTGGGTGGGAGCTTAGCTGCCAGCCAGGGTCATCCCACCACAAGACCAAAAAAAAAATAATATTGAAGACCCACTCACCCTAAGTGCTTTATTTTCTGTCAATTTTTGTGGATTCTTTTCTCTTGCTATCCGTTTTCCTACCTGTGCCATAAAGGGTGCTGAAGGATTTTACTGCCAGTTTTGGGTTCTACGGTGAATCAAAAAGTTTGCTTTTGTTCTGGTGCCTAAATCCACCTGGACATGAAGCCCCATCTGCCTACACTACATTAAAAAAATGGGAATTAAGTCCTGAAATTGTTTATTCAAGTTTCATAAAATTCTCCCCCAGCATGTTAACACCTATGTATACTGAGGACATTGCCGTATAACATCAGTGATATGTGTACAGCAGCCTATCATTTTCTATTTTCTTTCTGTATAAATATTTACTGATGATGGTATTTCATCCATTATGTTATGTGGTAACCCATAAAATTGAATTATAAAATTACCAGCTGGCTGAAAACTGATGTTGCTATAGTAACATTTCCATTACAAACCATATTATTGTAAAAACCCATGTGTATGGAAAATATTCCATTAACCTGCATTAAGATTACAGCTGTAACATGCCTACAGTTCTCCAAATATGCATCTGAAAAAAACCTTCATTCCTAATACCCTAAGCTGCATTTTTTAATTTAAATAACTCTTGACATACAGGCTGATACTTACAGTCCAGTGACTCATCAGAGTAACAGAATCCCTGGTCTTGGTGCATGCTCCACATGGCACAGCAAGGACACACACGGGAGAGGTGGCTCATGGCTTGATCCTCTGCACAGATCAAAGGCCTGGGAAGCATTTTTTACTTCTTGTATGCATTGCTTGAAAAGCTGGTATCTCTCCCTGAAATTTTCAGTGGTGTGAGCAGTCCACTAGAACCTGACCTCTTACCAAACAGATATATTTCTGCTCTCGTTAGAGCTGTTCAAACGTGTGGGCTTCTTTTACAGGGTGGCCAGATATTGCAATTGACAGTGGATCTTTGCAACACTTTGTGGCTGTGCTCGAGGTAACTGTCATAACTAACATTAAAGTGAGGTTAACGATTCTGCAAGAAAATAGCCAAAAGTCACCAAAAATCCAAAATTATTTCTAAGCTACCATTAACAAGACTATAAGGAAATTCTTACAGTAGAATTAACTTCTCGAAACAAACTTTGCATTCTTTAGCAATTTGACGTCAGTTATAACAATAAGAAAGGAGCACTGGAACTATCACAAGTATCCCTGAAGGAAAATCTCCAAACAAGTTGAACTTTTCAACTGCTAAGTATTACTCGCAAATAAAATTTTCTAATTCTGCCCAGCTGGAAGACAGCTATGCAAGTGCATCTTTTGTTAATACTGTTCATTAAGGTTTTGTGGTTGTTTTCCTGTCTAGCATTTAACATTAATCATATTTTCCATAAAAGGTATTTTAAACCCTACTCTCAATTAAAGACCTAGAGAAGATGGGTTAAAACAAAAAGTGCTCCCAGGACTTGCAGAATGGGGCCTTGTAAAATCATAAGGAAATCAGATGGATCTGATTGATATGCTCAGGAAAATAAAAACTCAGGAGTGCCTAGGTACTGCCACAGGACTCTGCTAAAAGGGTGCTTAGGATCAGATTTATTTAGCTAATCACTGATGTAGTCTTGGGATCAGAGAGAAGCTAGACAACATTTAAGAGTACATCCAAAGAGTAGTTTGCTTGGAGATCCCAAACCAGAGCAGAATGAATCAGAAAGACCTTTTTTTTGTGCTGCTGGCAGAGAGTGGAATGGAGGCAGGAGGGCCAGCCTCACACCCTGGCAGTCTGCAGCTGCTGCAAGCCCCAGTGAAATGAGGCCCCTTCGTGCTACCTTTGCAACAGCACATGGCTCCGTTTATTAACTAGGAGGTCTGTGCACGTAATGCAAAGATTAATGCATGGAAGAGTTTCCTAAAAGCAGAAACATGTTCTAAACATGGACCCGTTTCAAACAAAGAAACCGTGCATACTAAAATACTGAGAAGACAAGTGGTCAAATAACACTTCAGGCAGAAGAGCCTGTGCTGCTCCGACAAAACCATGGAAAATTAGAATGAAATGGAAGTGACCTTTAAGGTATGAATCCCATCATCCTCTGACTGTATGATACATGCAATTTGGATCTCAAACTCAAGAGATCCTCCATTCCTCTTGGCTTAAGCTCTGGGGGAAAAAGAAAAAAAAAAAAGAGAGAGACAAAAAAAAACAGAGGAGAGTGAAATTTATGTCTCTTYCGATCAATATGCCCATCTGGGTTTAATTAGACCAAACTGCTATATCACTTCAGCACTTCTCTGCTTTCCTTCCTCCCTGCTGTCCTGTGTCAGGCTCCCCGTTCCTCTCTTCCTTTCTGTAGCACCCATTTCATTGAACTCCAGTGCTTGCTTTCTTCCTCAGATGCTTTGCTGTCAGTGGACTGGGACCACTTATGAACTTGTCACTTCAAGAGCATGTCATCGGCTTGCTACCATTTKTCATGACTGCCAGTTTCTCGACTATTCTTATTACTGCTTCTTTGTGGGCTTTTGTAAAGCAGTGTTCCCATACCTAAGTACTGTTCGTTAAACAGGACGAGCATAAGTAATTAATAGAAGAACTGAATGCCGTTTGCAGACAAGAGTGAGCCAGGACAAAGCATTCATTACACTACCTTTCTTTAGAAGAGGGTTTAAATGAGCAAGGTTTGGATCTAAGAAAAGGAACACTACAGAAACAAATTGTGAAATATAATTCTTCCAAGTACTCAAAATAAAATATTTTCAGGCTTTAATCAATTCACTTTTCCATGGAGATACTAATTATCACTGACCCTTCTTCCTATATCTCATTTTATATTAAAGAGTTATCCTCAAACACCCAAAGACTGAATTCTTATGAGATCAAAACCTCAACCTAACATGAGGATTTGGCCTATCCTTTTAAGCCAGCATTATGGAGAAATTTTTGCATTTCTTACTTACAGACCTTGTGAGCAATCAGTGCGTCATGGACAGTTTTGGTACTGGCAAAGCAGACAACTTTCTTCATATGCTTCCAAAGCTTTTATGATGTCATTGTTAATTCATAATCTTCTAGTAGGTGATTATTCCTACTTTGCCTGACCTAGGTAACTTAAAATTGAGAGTTAACTTGCATAACACTACTGAATTTGGGAACGTGTATGTGTGCATGTCATTACCTATATGCCCTTTCAGCTCATGCCCATAACCATTTTCCACTAGTGTTCATGTTGTCAGAGAAAGCTGAAAAACATACTTGTAAAAATGTGTGCAGAATTAAAAAAAGAGATGAAGTCTAGAAAGTGCCAGCTAATTCAAACTTAAAAAAAAAAAGTTTCATTACAGCGACACATAGAGCTACCTCCAAAAATAACACTTCATGTGACAGATATACATGCAGGATAGAAAACTGGGCAAGAGGAGCTGAGTCTAAACGTTTAATGCATCCCAGCTTGGCAGGTAGCACATGCCAGTTCTACAGGCTGTTCAAAGTCTTCTGTCTAGTGTTTGAGATGCATTTCCTCACACTCCTCTTTTTATGGACAGAATGACCTTGTCCTACTTTCAGTCTTTTCCACTACCATAAATAGATATTCATACACTTCACTTTTCCATTCCATTTTAACAACACACAGGTCAGATCTTTCTGACCATTGGAATGGGATATATTAATAACAACAACATACTAGTTCAGTCTGGTTCTGTCCTTTAGCTCTTTGATATAATTTTCAGAGCTGAGAAACTTTTATGGACAGAATATCCATCATACTTATGGGTTTTCCACTACTGACACGACAACTGCCATTGTTTTCCCATAAAGTGATGATAGCCATCTGGAATAACAAGGAAATGAACAGAAAGCACTTCAGATGGAATAAATATGTTTTTTTAATTACCAGTTTTACCTCCGAAAGCATGTTGGGGGCATGGGGGGGTGAGGAATTTATAGTTTTTCTGTTGAAAAGGTAGCAATGGGAGAGTTTTTAAAGTTATTTCATTCCTCCTACAGCTTTAGCTAGCAATGTAAGTCTAGCATGAAAATTTCCAGTTTGTAACATTTACTCCCAATGATTTGCTTAAAATATGCTTATCTCATTTTTTTAAAGGTTCCTAAAGATTGCTCTGATAGAAAAAAAAATTGATTAATGGCTCTCTAATTTGCATTTTAAAGTAGGCTATTGATTTGTTACAACATAATAGTCAAAATATTGCTTCATTAATTGCACAGATTTTCAAACTCTGCAGTGATCGTTACACAAATCAGCACATGAAGAAATACATTTTATCACCATTAAAGAACGTCTTATTTCTAGTTGTATAATTTCCAATTTTATTGTAGCAAATCATACTGAATTGTTTGAGGTGTCTGAATTTTTTTGGTTAATACTGTTTTTTATCCAAGTATTTGTTAAGGTTTTGATTAATATGCTAAATGAAGTGCTTTCATTTTCCTTGGAAAAACCCACATTTATTGAAAAGCTAGAGAATGTAAAAGTTTTGGCTAAATCACTAAAGTATTTGATGTTCCTATGACAACATTTCCAAATTTGTATTTTTGCATTTTTCCTGTATTTATACTGACATGGCTTGGATGGGCGTACGCTTTGCTGGGTAAAAAACTGGCTGGATGGCCAGGCCCAAAGAGTTGTGAATGGAGTTAAATCCAGTTGACGGCCAGTCACAAGTGGTGTTCCCCAGGGCTCAGTTTTGGGGCCAGTTCTGTTTAACATCTTTATCAATGATCTGGATGAGGGGACCGATTCTACGATTCTGTTCTATGTTTTATTTCAGTGCAACTTGACAGTGATCACCCATATTTCTGATATATTGTACTGACACAAGAGTTGCCTTATTGAGTATTTATCCAATTAATTGAGTTCAAACTCTGATTTTGTTCACCTGAGCAGTTCACCTGAGTTGGAGGCATGAAGGTTTATGTCTGATTCATAAACAAAATATTTTCAGCTCCTCTAGACAAAATGCAAGAGTTTTGCATCATGATGACGATTCTGATATTCTTATTTATAACGTTTTAGAAAAACAGGCAAAACAAACTATGATACATCACAAATAAATGAAACAACATAAAATGTATGTACCTGCCATACAATACCAGCATAGTCCCAGTACACTGAAAATCAGAAGACTTGATATCTGCTTCAGATTTTTGTATCTAAGCCCAGTCTGTAAGAGGGACTTAGAATGTTTGGTAGGTTCAAGTCAAATATTAGGATAAAAATTTTCATTTACATTAATGAAATATGCAGCATTGGAAGAGGATATCCGAAGAGATTGAGGAATCTCCAACACTGGTTATTTTCAAGATTTGATTAGACAAAGCTATGGCTAACCTCATGTAGTGCTGGTGCTAGATTTGTGGTAGGTTGGACTAGGTGACCTCCAAGGTTTCCTTCCAACTGACTACAATTAATTGATTTCARCAAGATCAGCTGCTCTTGCTCAAATGCTTGTCCAAATAACTGCAGGCACACTTAGAACATCTGATATCATACAACAGGTTACAGTGATTTTCATGCAGATGCAATTTACAGTGACTATGTGCATTTTGTAGAACAACGTCATTCCTCAAAATCCTGACTGACCCCGGGTTTTTAATACCCAGTTCAGTTGATTAGATTCAAAGAAGAACAATATTATGGTTTGCCATTCAGTAAGATGAAACACTATACGTGAATATTAATATTAGCTATTCTGCACTCCTTTTTGTATTCTACTCAAATACTTAAGTTGAAAGAGATTTTTGTACTCTTGGCTAATGCATCTGATTACAGATCCAAGTATACAATATACATATGGCTAAGACACCAACAACATCTGATTAGATCATTAATATGACTGTAGACAATAACAAGGCATTTCAAACCCAATTACAAAGCACTGCTATAATACAGCTCTGATATCAATTATAGGATTTAAAATACAATGAATTCAACACTATTTTACCAAAGAGACAGAAAAAAAAAAATAAACATCATAACAGAGCTCTATTTTGAAACACATGCTTCCTTCCAATTTCTTATACAATACAGGTTCAGGAAATTATTTTATGACCTAATTTCCCCCGACGGCATTTGTTCTGAGGCTGAGTGGTAAGGAGCTCTGCAGTGCCCCATGCTTTGCTGATTGCAGCCCTGGTGCTCTGCAACTAATGGGGCCCAGATGGGACCAAGAACAAACAAAATGCGCTGGGTGGGAAGGGACTGATTTATAGCCCTACTCATTCTCCTCCCCCTCCAAAACAAACAAACCTGAGAAAGGCAAATCCACTTGGCTGTCAGAGAACTCTCTAGCCCACAAGACACATGTACACTCTTAGAGGTCTCAAAACAGAACAAGAAAATTAGACCATCATCAGATGTGTTCTTCCTGACAGGGCAGGCTAATCTGTAACTACTATAACTGCTGCATCTCATTTGGAGTCATTGCCTTGGAGGAACATCTGACCTAAGAGGGATAGTAAAGAGTCAGGTATGCTGTGTGTGATATTTCAACCAAATGGCCTGTATTTTCTATGTGTATGGTAGGGCTTAGGCTCTCCAAGGACTATTGCATCTGAAAAGTCTAGTATAGCAGAAGCCCAGCCTGCTTGTGAGTGCCTGCCTGCTCATACAAGCTATCTACAGAAATAATTCATTCTAGGTATATGATGAGTTACCAGACAATACATAAAATGAAGTGTGTTTCCTTTAAAATAAATCCAGTGTAGATGTAGAAATAAATTTTTCATTCATGCACAAAACCTCTCACATATAATTTTTGCCCTTTACACAACTACTTGCTTTTTACACAAAAAAAAAAAAAAAAATAGATTTTGTCACTGGTGAATTGTGTAAGTCAATTTTTTTGTAGGGTATGTTTTTTCATCTGGCCGCCTTCTTGTTTGCTGTAAGGTCTAGCGGTAAGCCAAGAGCAATCTTCTGAAGGCAAAAATGTTTTATGAGGTAACAACACAGCATGATTGCTTTACTACACCTCCACCTACAAATTAGGATATAGGATTAAATGACATTTTAAGATTGGGCAGGATGATAAGTAAAAAAGGATATCTTGAGAAGAATTATAAATACATTGTCATACCTCCTGACACCTCCTGATTAATCATAATAAATATTGATCTTCAGTAATATTTCCAAGTTATCAAACAATGGTTACGATTTGGAAATCAAATGCACATTTTAAATATTATTTTAGCCTCAAAAGCGGGGCTCTGAAAATGGTGGCATCAGACCTGCTATCTGCAATTGCAGGAGTATGTGGGGAAAAAACATCTCTGACATTACTGAAGCTGAGTACGTGGCAAGGTGGCTCTGATTTCACCAAAATAATGCCACATGGCTCTCAGGCAGCGATGGCTGCAAACCCTCAGCTCTAGGCTGAAGCTGGCCTCCTAATTGTTTGCAGAAGCCACTGACATGTTAGACAAGTAAGAAGTGCTCATGAATGCACACCGGAGTGTCAACTTCAATGTGTTAATAACATTTAACTACCTTTCATCCACAATATAATCTCATGTCATTTATGTACTTTTGTCTAATGTATTCAGTTGTTTTGTTCAACTTCTTAATTTACCCACGAATCTTTGCAACAAGCAGCAAGAATCAACCATGGCTTCATGCACTTTCTCTTAGGAAAATGAACTCCCTAGTTAGCAAACGCAAAGTTTTGGAGGAGTGTTGTCCCTCACAGTCCAGGAATGTCTCTGAGCATTACAAGAACAAAAAAGAGAGATGAGAGAAAAGTCCTTTTTAAGGCTAAGAAAACAAACTAATAATTTCACATTTTAAAAATAAATAGCTGCTAGTTGAGGAGTTGTTTAATAATGTTCCAGCAAAGAAATGTAAAGATACCCCAAGGATATTCATATTGCCCTTCTGTGACAGTGGAATGACTGGTAACAAAAGACCAGTTCCAGTGCAGGAAGAAAGGAAGGGAAGACCTGGGTTCCCCAAGAATCTCTCCAGTTCCCCAAAATCATGGAGCTGAGGGTAGCATCTCACATTGCTATATGCATAAAACAGCAGTGATTATTTTGTAACTTAACTGTGCATTCTTGTCACTAAATTAGAATAGGAAATCTTAGGGTTTATATTTCCTTACTTAGAGAAGGGAGAGATGCTCTTTAAATGAAAGAAAAAGCCTTATAAGCCCTGTGTCACTGGTTCCCACCTAAGGTGCTACTAACCTCACCAGCCTGAGGCTGCGGACATGAGAAGTGGGACCTGAGCCAGCAATGTGGCCAGGTGACTGCTGCAGAGCCTGAGGAGTGACAGGAATGACCTGGGGGCTGGAGAGGAAAAGGATGCATGTAAGGCTGGGAGCAGGGAGAAAGCCACGGCAGTGAGACCCACCTAACATGGAAAGCACTGTGTTTCAGCCTAAAGTGTGTATTGATTTACGTGGCACTTAGGGACATGGTTTAGTGGTGGACTTGGTAGTGTTAGGTTAATGGTTGGACTCAATGATCTTGAGGGTCTTTTCCAGCCTAAATGATTCTGTGTTTCTATGAACAAAATAGTTAAAAGCAGATGTGTACATTTTATAAAGGAACAGTGTAACATGTTGCATTTCTACTGACCTCTTGTTTCCTTTATTAGGGATACCCTGTGACAGAAAATCACAGCTGCCCTCCAAATTTAAAATAGCAAAGCACCAGACTAAGGATGGCAAATTATTTTAACTGCAGGAGCATTAGGGTTTTTAAGCACATGTCCCATTCTGTGCAGGATCTTTAATATTCTTTAATTTACATTGACTACTAGGCAAATTAGGCCAGCTAGAGGGTCTGATGGCTTCTCTTTGCCCTTCTACATGGAAGGCCAGCAACAATCAGGATAACATTTCATTTTGCCTTGAGCTGGTTTTGTTTGTGGCACAAATGTGAAACAGTATTATTAAGGATGAGTGACCTAGCATGACACTGCTCATCAAAACATTTTCACATTCTACAGGCTACAAATCTATTCATGTTCCTGAGTTTTGTGAATGATTGCTGTGAAAGTGAAGAATGTCTACATAATTTTATTTGACATGTAAACTACACTATGTGTTCCAAATCTGTCATCACAGCGCTGAAATCCATCCTTGACACTAATTTGAACAAATGACAGGTCACTTGAGGAGGAAAATATTTTTTTTCTGGAAAGCAATGCAGTTTTGTTTTATAGGAGACAAATCTTTGAAGGGCTTTTTGCCAGTCATTAAGCTATGGCTGTCAGCTAGATCTGTTTCCCATGTAAATAAAACTCTCTCCACAGTGTAGTTTTTCCTCCTGCAAGTGCTTGGTTTAAATACAAATGAATGTAAACAGTGATCACATTTCTTTAAAATGGAGAAAGAGAAGCTCATGAAGATTGATGGGGAGGAGGGCTGGCTTGCAAGAATTTTCAAGTTTCAGACAAACTTTTTAAAAGCGTAAAACTTGGGTTTTTTGCTTTTCTTTTAAGAGAGTTTTGGAGTAAAAATGCATTGTTCTATTCATAGTGTTCAGAAATAAACAAGCACTTAAAGACAAAGCCAACCTGAAACCTGGATACCTTTTGTATTTTTTTAAACATCAGTCCATGCCATGATTTATTTCCATAGAAAGGGACTCTAGTGAAAATTAATGCTTTACATGTAGAATATAACAAAGAAAACACTGTACCTTAAATAATTTTTGAGGCACTGCATAATTCCAGGGATGCCAAGCATTCTCCACTCTCACTGATTTCAAAACCTCACAGTAGTAGGCCCTGAGTATTTTAAAATGTGTCTTAAGCTATCCGGTAGTCTCATGTCCTTTTCTAATGAAAACCCAACTCACTTGTAAACCAACTTAGTGCCAAGGATATCAAAATCTGAATAAGTTCCTGTAAGATTTTTGTTCCAAAATGGAAAGAAATGTCTTTTCTGTCATCCACAGCAAGATTTTGAGTGGCAGTTCTCACAGCCTTGACCATGAAAACAGTTGGAAAATCTGATTTCCATAATTCTAATATCTTTAACTCAGTCCCCAGGCACGCAAAGTGAGTTAATACAGTGAGCACCTCAGCACTTACTCTGCCCTAAAGACTATTTTACTGTAATTATATAGGGATGCTGGACTGGAAAACAGGCCAGATAATAAGCAAAATTTTGAATCTTGCTCCTCGACACACACACACATCCTTTAGGCTCCAGAATATCAAACCTTTCTCCCTAATACAGTTTAAAAAGCAATCTGTCCCACCTAGCTTCTTCCATTTTGTTCATAAGTAGAAGTATTGCATAGCTGGGTTATATATGCAATTATCTTTTAATTCTGAATTAAAATCATCCTTCATTAGCTGTAAAGCTGGGGTGTTACTGAGACCATCATACATGAGAAGTAACTGATTTTTCCAAGGGCTGTGCATGTTGTTCGGCTCTTCCTGGGTGACTAGRATAACAACAGGAACCAGAAATCCTAAATCTCTTACTCCTTGCAAACTGCTCAACTGCTTCCTTGGTTTGTGGCAAAACCTTCTGCTTTTCGTCGTGCTCTCACACCCACAAAGTCAATAGGAAAAAGGTTTGAAAAGCAGACAGCGTTGTTTTATCTTCAAAGACTCAGAAGGCTTTTTTTTTTTTTATAACTCCAAAACCCCATTATGGGACACTGGGCTCCTGCTGGCATGGCAGGTCTGCTTAGGTCAAACATGAAGGGACTGCACTTGGCTGACAAAGCCAAGTAATAATAATAGTAAAATTATTTGTTTATATTCATATTACTTGTTTAATGTGTTTATTTGTGTACAGTTCTGTAAGTTGATTGGAAGTTATCTGTACTGAGGTTGAATCCCAACATCTCCTCTCTGCTTTCTGGCTTATTACTTCCCCAGACAAGTTCCTTTTTGACCTAATTTTTTACACAAATATCAGTCCAAGGATACTTAGAAAGCAGAAGGAAAATTACTTTAAAAATCTCCAAGCATTGCATTCGTCTTCTGTGTACAAGAAATTGTTAAGGGATGTTATAAAAGGCTGCTGCCTTTTGCAGCACCAGAGCCTGAGAGCCCCTATCCTGCCTGGAGACCTGGGGTCTCTGCCCAGGCTGAGGGACATAGCTGCCGCTTTCCCCTTTGCAGGTTCAGCCAGTAGTGAAGCTAAGCGTGTATCCCAGAGACACACACATGGACACACAGACACCTTCCAGAGTCACAAGCACATTTCAAAGATGCCCCGAATACCAGCATGGCTCCTCCGACCCCTGGTGCCCCTGCCCAGACCCAGGTCCTCTTGCTCGCCAGTGGGTCCAGCATGGAGTTTGCTGCTATTGACACACGCACGCCCCACGCACACACGGTTTGGGGAAGATGTGGACACTCACCCCCCAGCAGACAGCACCAGGCACATGGGCTGTGACCACGGTCCCACTCCAGCCACCAGCACGGAGCCCATCACTCACCTCATTCACCTGGTCCCTCCATAATTGATTTTCGGGATGCACACTGTTCCTGTCCCAGGGGCTGCAGTTGAGTGCCCCACCTGCTCCGGTTGGTGTCCCTGAGACCTCACATGCTCCAGCTGCTGACACCACAAGCCCAGGGTACCTGCACCCCCATCTGACTCCAGTGCTTGGCCCCAAATCCACTCACACACACCCCAGCAGTCGGCACCTCGTTGCTACAGCACTYGCACCCCCACGGGACAGCAAGTGAAGTGGTGCAGGGAGAGCTACCACAGGATTTAAGGAGAAGACAGGCCAGGCTGGGGTGATGAGGCACAGGGCTGGGTCAGACAAGCATGCTGACCCACCACAATCTGCACGCAGCCGGACCCTCTTAAACACAGCCCTGTCCACCTCTTACCCCTTTGCTCCTCCCCACTCCCTACACACTCCCTTGTAAGTTCTGCATAGTCCCACTGACACTCCACCACCCCAAATATCTGGGACATCCTTATCAGTGGCAAAGCCTGCAATTTCTTGATGGCCCATCAGTGTGACTGAAGAGGCCTTCTTCCCACTGTCTCCATTATCTTTGTCATACAGGTTTGTGTCTCTGTATGATCTCATCACTTCCCCCTTTACTTGTTATCCCCTTTTTCATGGAAAAGGCCCTTGATCATATCACCTTACTGAAGCAGGGGCTGCCATCTTCCATGTGCCCTTAGAGAAGAAACACGGCAGAAACTGCTGAGACGTAGGCAACGTTGAGTGCTGAAGTGGAAAAGGGACCATCCCTGTAAATATTGTTGAGATCTAAAAATCAAGGGACATTTAAAGGCAAATGGTTGGAAAACATAGTTGGTGGGTTCTAGAAATTGAGACGTCTGCAGGTAAGATTTCAGAGGTAGGGATGAACGTGTTCCATTTGTGTGCTCCACCCAGTCAGAACTGCTCATCTCTTTTTCATACAAAGTATTTTGTGTTTAATCATTTCATATCAGAAAGAAATGCTTTGGAAACCAGCATCTCTCAGCTGAGTTCCTGCATTTCCCATGATCAATTAGGCTAGTATACAGATAATGAAGAAGAAAGTAGCAGTTTCTCCTTAGTCCTATATTTGCAAATGAGACCACCATGTACTCTAATGGAAAAGAGATTAGAAGCCCATGATCTTGGACCTCCTGTGTCTGTAAAGAAAACCAGTATTTCCCTAGGGAAAAGACAGGACTCTGTTCTTCTTCCCCCCAGATGTATGTTTTATTAATTTCTCTGTTAGTTCTTAGTAGTTTAAATGGTAAAAAAATCTTAACATTTTTTAGCTCATCCAAGCAAATCTAAATCAGGGTTTCACTAACGTACAGCTTTTAGCATCCAGCAAAGCCAAGAGGTCTTTTCACTGTGGTGTCATATTGAGCATAAAGTTATTCATTACAGTGTTAGTTTTGTTACAGCTCAATCATCAGGGTTTCGTTACAAAAAAAATGTCAGTGGATCCTCCCTGGGCAGAGCCCTCCTGAAGTAAGGAAAGAGACATGAGAGCATGCCTAAAATTAAGAAGAAAAGGATGTGGGTGTTTTCATCGCTACATCAGCCAGCTAAAGAAAATCCCCTCTGTCTCATTTTAGAGATGTTACTTCTGTATTAGTCTAACAGTAAAGCTTTGGAAAATGAGCTTTGGAAAAGAAAATGTAACATGTGCCTCAGATGAAAACCTGTCCAATACTAGGAATAATGGGTCTTTCACTCATCAAAATAATAATGACAAAAAAACCCAGATTAATTCCTCCAAAATATAATTGTTGAAATGTGCCGAAATAGGTAGTGATAGGTTTCTAGTAGTCTTCCCTTCCTGCCTCCCCACCTGGGAGCATCCTGACCCAAAGCAAACTTGCCATTAAACTGCCTGTGTCTCCTCCATTAAAGCATGCTGATGAGCAACAGCATTTGAGAGCCATTGACAACTGGAAAAGTCTACCTTTAAGGAGTACCATTTCCATTTGTGAAAAAGGCAGGGTTTGTTATCAGGTTCTCTGGTATCAGTGCTCTTGGTTAAAACCAAATTCTTTGTCATTCATAAAATTAATGTTTTTCTTATCTGTAACTTTAAACAAAAGAATTTCCCCACTGCTGCTACTGCAAGGCTATTTCCAAGTGTCAGGCAACAAGCCCATTCTTTATATATGACCAACACAGAGAAATGGAAGTGATTGCTTTGAAATCCTGCAGCCTTTTAATGAAAAAACAGTAAGGGTCTTCTGCTAGACAACAAATTCAACAGAGCCACTTTATTCTAAACAACAGCATTTAGAGACTGAGCAGAAAAGCAGCAGCACACTACAAATGAAGTCAGATTACGCTCTATCTATTCCTCTTCATGTCTGCCAAAGGCAGCTCACTTTCTGATATCTTTCCAGAGAAAGGTTGAGCAGCTGAATAAGGCAGCTGAAGGTGTTTCTCCATTCAGACTGCAGCTCCAACAGATTCTTCATTTGTCTACCTTGGACGTTCCTTTATTTCTCTTACCAGGAATGCCCCATATAATTCTGCTAAATAAGATCTGACAGGTAGCTCACGGGCACTGGAGCAGATGGTTGAAAGCTGGAGGTGCAGTAACCCATACTAAGCCTTTTCAGCCCTGTGATCTCACAACATAGCCATGCTACCTTTTCTGTTCCTCTGCTTTTAAGAAATTTCTCTTGAAGGAAATTATAGCAACGAAAGCTCTAAAATTTGTTCGTATCAACAAGCACTTAGAGGTGTATTTCAACTAAAAGGTGTGAACTTTTTTCTTCTAATCTTCACCTTAAAAACCTCAACTAATTACACATTCTTTTCCAGTCACTTCAACAGTAGGAGCTACTTGTCTTGCAAAAGTTTAACACATACATTACAAAAATGTACTGTAGACTACATATGTTTCATTAGTGCCACATATGCTTCTCATTCCAGATGAAGTATACATTCACATCTTTAAAAAGAATTAGTGAAGAGAAACGGAAGTTAATATACTATACCAATTACTGGTAAGAAAATGAAACTAATTGGACAGTCAAAAGCCACAATGTTGCAAAGTCCTTTAATACCAATTAGCTGTGGGAATAATCAATATGCTGCTTCTAGGAAAAATCTATTTGCAAACAGCCATTGCAAATTAAACGAAGCTTTAGGATACATAGTTTATATTGTATTATAAAAATTCCCTTTTTCTGGCAATAAGTGAGTAACAAATCCAGAATCTTTCATATTAATGAGTCTAATTTAGGTCAACTGACTAGTCACAAAAAAGGTAACTGGTCACAAACCTAAAATAAGTTTATTAAATCCTTCCAGTGCTCTGTTTCAACCTTGTTATTCATTTTCTGCTTCTAATTTATAGACTGTTTTTTCTTTCTTTCTCTTTAATAAAGAAATTTCCAAGCAATTTGCTGGACATGACAAAAGCACAAAATACAGTCCCTGATCCAAAAGCCTTACAGTCAACAATAGTTTATATAATATTCATCCATCATATTGCATTCACGTTCTCTGCTCTCCAGAAAAGAAATGTAGCATCTTGACAGAGTAATTTGAAGTAATCTAAAGGAGGTAGGAGGAAAGAGTCAGAAATAAATTATGTTCTTCATTATCAGATAATCATCTTTGTCTTGGATGTTAATCTTGTTTGTGAAGAATTCCAGTGTGAAGGACAGAAGCTTGCATATAGTGTAACCTAATTTTAAAATAACACACACTGAACTCAAACTGGGTATAATCAAAGAAATTTTTTAAAAAAAATCCTTCCTATTCTACACAGGGAATGAAACAAATCTTTCAAAGATTTTCAAAACAGGAAAGACTCTCTCCCTCCTTTTCACCATTTTTTCTCCCTTCACTCTCATATTAGTTGCCTGCCAAAGAAATCAAGGCTTTATTCAGGATGTAGAATAGGTAAATTAAAAACCTTGTTCTTCCCAAATGGATTTCTTGGAAATTGATGTCTCCATGTTCGACTTCACTTTTGTGAGTCAAAAAATTAACACTGTAGTGCTGGGCAATTCTGTGAAAGTCATCTGGTCAAATCAAACCTGTTTCACTGCATTTTTGCTTTTGGCTTCTAGTCCTGTGTGCAATGCTGTAAACTCTTCTTTTCCTGGGACATTCAAACACTTCCAGTATCATTCTTACAATGCCAGAAGTGGAAGAATATTGTAATTTGGTTCTGAAAATAAGATTTATCAAGAAGGCAGCTGTTAGTTTGTATGTACTTTTTTGTACCTGTAGGTAGAATAGGCCTTTGGATCTCTAAATTTCCTTGGCATATGATCATTTACACTCACTGGAGATCTGGCCTTTGGCTTCTGGTTTCCACAGGGGTGCAATAAATAGTATAGCATCATTGAGAAACATAAAGATCAAGTTTGTAGTCTTCCTAGCTTACTGGAAGTGATAATAATAAATCTTCAATGACTTTAATATGTTTTATAGTAAGATAGTAAAATCCTATGGTTCCCTATAGGAAGGTGGGAAACAGGTAAATGGAATTGGAAGATAAAGAAGTGACTGGTTAACTGGACAGTGGCACAATGACTGTAGATATGGTATTAAATAAATTAAGGCTTTTGTTTTGAAAGGTATTGAGATGCTCAGCATGAACCACTTCCTATCAAGTAATAAAAGATACTGTATAACCCAGAACTGCTGAAGAAGATGCTCGGTATGCCTTTTTAGTTGTTTTACTGTTTCTGCTCTGGAAAATATTACTTGGAAAACCCAATCCCTAGACAGTTTGGAAGCACAAGAATATTGGAAAGGAGGCAGAGGAGCAGGTCAGCTCTATGTGCTGAGTACGTGCTAGAGTTTAATCATGCTCTGAGGTTTTGCCTCTGCTAACTGCAAGCAGCTGACTCTTTGGCAGCTCTTCTTTGAAGAGGGTCTTTAGTATAGCACCAGCAACAGAGTTGTTCATCATGATCAAAACAGCAATACCAAAGATTTCACTAATGGTCACAAAGGAAACAAGTCCAGATCCTCTGTGCTGGCTGAGGAAAAAGGAGGGGAAGTAAGTTTGCTGTCACCTCTGTATGATTCGGTCAGAAAGTATTAAGTGACTTATCTCTAGCTTTACCTCCTGCACCTCTGTTTTAAATTGTTACTGTTTTTAAAACTAATTTCAAGATAATACTACATTGGCAGGTAGGATTTAGTCAAGTTTTCCATTGTAAGTATCTATTTTCAGATGTATATCTAGAAATCAGTRGGGAGAAAAAACTTTCTGGGGCATAAAGGGATAAAATTTGACTTACAAAATCTTCAGTCCAGGAGAGCCTATTTTTTTCTAACTATTTCTTAAATGTAGAGACAGAAAAAAATGAGTTTAAAGACTAGATATACCAAGCCAATTTTTCATTGCACTGTCTCAACTGTGTTAACCCCTCCTGTCAAACAAAAGCAATAGATTTTGGTATGATCAATAAGCATGATTATTTGGCATATAAAAAGTTTTTAATGTATTTTGGGCTCAGTTTTTTGAGGTAATGGAATTTGGGTTTCCCAGAGAGCTGGACTGGGATCTGATCCCACACATTCAGATTCATTAGCCGTGATTTTGTATCCCAAGGTAACTCTTTGGAAGAAAATAAATACATCTGGATTTCACATAGATTGTAATGGAAAGCTGCAGAAGGAAATGCTAAAGTAACTGTTTCATTGCTAATGCGATAGACCCAAAGCCTAACTAAAGTCAAATAGAGTCTAATGCAACCTGGGGAATTTAGGCAACAACCAGACTGTCCACAATATATTACAGTGAAGAGCTTATTATTCTTCTTTAAAATAATGCTACAGGTCATGAGATAATAAGAACCATACAGCCTTTTCCAGACACAGAAGTTGTATATCTTTTCTTTAAAAATAGTTTGAGATGCTGTCTTTTTTTTTCCCACAGAACAGCAGAGGAATCAAATGGAGTGAACAACACTCATTTCTTATCCAGAATTGCTCTATTCAAAGTTGAAAGTCAAAGTCCACAACCAGCAAAACAATTAGTAGTATCTCTGTGTGAAAAGGCCATGATGTTGTGCAGCCACATATGAAATAAAAGCTTTTCAATGAGTGATTCATAATTATCCAAATCTATAAAGTTTTCTGAGCAGACCTCAGAAGAAAAATAAATATGTCTATTTCTCTTTAGTGCCATTTTGTAAATGTAGGGCCTTTAAAGTCTGTCTCCAAGGGATGCAGTTTGAAGTAATTTTTCTTTAAATTAGCAGCGGTGAAATAGTCTTTTAATTCTTAGCGGGAGGGGAAAAATCACTCTCTCACTGTATAGTATTTATTGGCATACAGCTTTGGTAGTCAAAGTCTTCAGTTGCCTTGGAGCAGGGGTAACACGTCCAATTTTTAATTTGGAGGATCTATAGCCAGTATAGCGTCCAGCAATAACAGCTGCTACACAGGTGTGATAGGCGAGGAGCCTGCCCAGAGTGAGCCGTCTCACTGCCACCTGTGTCTCACAGGAGCAGGATTGATTTGAGCCTGACAGAGGAGATGCCTTTCCAGGACCTGGCAAAACCAGCACCCAGCTCCCCGGGGTTGGTAGGAAATATGCCGTAGCCCCTAGGCATTTATACACATGTCAGTGTGTGAGATCCACAAGGTCTGCTGGCACACACTCTTGTGTTTTGGATCTTTTCCCTCCAAATAGGCAATACAACCTCATTGCTCAGCTTTGCCTGGCCGCAGTTCTAACGTACAAGTGCACGGATAAAGAACAATACAGCATACTCAAGCAAACACAAGGTTAAACTCTCATTATAATGCTGGAAATGGCTTAGGAAAAGGACATAAATTCTCTTAAAAACAGCTAGATTTATTTATGAAAATCCCATTTTGGCTGTCTACCTTCACTTAGGATATTTAAGAAATGCTTCAGCTGTTAGACCTGCAGAAACAACTCATAGGGCAACGTCCCCTTTCTGCTCAACAGACTTGAAACTTTTCAATTTCTAGATCAAAAGTCACCTTCAGGAGACAGAGACTTAGTGCCACTCCTTCTCAGTGGAGAAGCACAATCATTTTTGTGATCCACTCTCTTCCCTTTTCACTGTAACACAAAGTCTGTGATTGTGACTGATCACTCTGCATCAGTTTCTACATCAGCTGTTTATCAGCGTCAGAGACCAGTCGAAGCTGCCATTGGATTGTCTGTTGTCTCATTTTACATGAGTGCCAGTGAGCACAGGCATCCTTTTATCCTATCGATTATTACATTTGCATTGATCTGCATTATATTAATAGGCAGAAGACATTAATATTCATCATTATAATATTAACAATTCATACTATTACAATGCAGATATAGCAAGCTTCACTACCTGTATACATAGTATTTAATAAAATGAAATAAATTTCTGTTGCTTCTTAGTAGTCTATTATTTACCATACTGACTTGCATATTGTGTAAAAGAGCCTCTTATTTTTCATGGGTTCTTCTTCTACACAATCTTCAAAGTAAGTTTTTAATGCTGAAAAGTAAAACTTCCCCCAAATAGTAATGAAACAAATTAAGGAGTCAAGTCATATATCATAGAATCACAGAATGGTTTGGGTTGGAAGGGACCTTTAGAGGTCATCTAGTCCAACCCCCCTGCCGTGGGCAGGGACACCTTCCACTAGATCAGGTTGCTCAAAGCCCCGTCCAACCTGACCTTGAACACTTCCAGGGATGGAGCATCCACAACTTATCTGGGCAACCTGTTCCAGTTACTCACCACCCTCACAGTGAAGAATTTCTTCCTTATGTCCAATCTAAACATACCCTCTTTCAGTTTTAATCTGTTGGCCCTTCTTCTGTCACTACAGGCCTTGATAAAAAGCCTCTCTCCATCTTTCTTATAAGGCCCTTCATGTATTGAAAGGCCACAGTAAGGTCTTCCCAGAGCCTTCTCTTCTCCAAGCCCAGCTCTCAGCCTTTCTTCGTAGGAGAGGTGTTCCATCCCCCGATCATTTTTGTGGCCCTCCTCTGAACCTGCTGTAACGGGTCCATGTGTTTCCTGTGCTGAGGACCACAAAGTTTGTCGCAGTACTCCAGGTGGAGTCTCACCAGAGCAGAGTAGAGGGGCAGAATCACCTCCCTCGACCTGCTGGCCATGCTTCTTTTGATGTAGCCCAGGATACGATTGGCTTTCTGGGTTGCAAACACACATTGCCGGCTCATGCCCAATTTTTCACCCACCAGTATCCCCAAGTCTTTCTCGGCAGGGCTGCTCTCAATCCCTTCATGCCCCAGCCTGTATTGATATTGGAGATTGCCTTGACCCAGGTGCAGGACCTTGCACTTGGCCTTGTTGAACTTCATAAGGATCACAGAGGCCCTCTCCTCAATCCTATCAACGTCATGCTCCTTTATTTTATTGCTTCTTATCTGAGTTGTAGATACTTCACTGATCATCACAGCATTCACTGGGCACTCCTAAAACAAAGCATAATGATGATTCCCCTCCCTGGTCCCATGCTCTAATTTCACTGGCATCAGACAGTGCTAAAGCACATAAACCAGCAGGGAAAGACAAACAGTAAATGTGTCAGTTCTCAAAATTACAGCATTTCTCTTTTGAGTATGATTTTTCCTCAGCCACAAGAGGTTACTAATTTGCTCCGGTACCGCTATGAGCAATTGTAGCCTTCTTTAGGTAGCACGTAATGTCCTTCAGCTATAGTCCCTCAGCACGCAGGGGAGCTTCCTCTTGTTTGGGTTGAGGCTGACTCTCACTCTCCAGGCCAAGGCACAGGCTTTCAGAGCTCACTGTTTCCCTGCAGCAATTCTTCTCCAACAGCAACACTATCTTCCAAACAGAAGAAAGCTGATCGCAGGGGGAGAGAGAGCATTTTCTACAAGGGAAATCCTTTAGTCACTCTCCGCAGGCTTCCGGAATAAGGGTCCCTCTTTTTACATTGCTTTGGAGAGACAAAGAAAAGAGGGAAAATTGTGCTAATGCTCTGTGCCTAAAAGCCGATTAAGAATTTTTAAGCTGATTTTAAATCCATGGGAATGCATGCAAATCTGTAATTGACTGGGCAGTTTTAGAGGTATCAAAAACCTTTTTTTTCTGGCTAGTTACACACACTGGTAAAAACTAAAAGCACAAATTGCCTATACATTTTTACATGTGCCCTTCAGCAAAGGAAGATCCACAAATAGCTCCTTTAGGTACCTCTGGCAGCAGCTGTCAGTTGGTCTATGGCAACAGTTTCCTTCTGTTATTTCATGCTGTAGAAACAGGACACTCTGCAGGTAGATAAATCTTCTCCCTTAAGTTTTTCAGTGGCATGTACTTGGACATACGCTAGAGAAATTATTGTAATTTTTTGCTGCTAGACAGTATTCACAATTGACAATTTTTTGGCTCTGATTTTTTAATAGCTCTGAAGATGACTTTAAAATATATGATAGTCTTAATATATTAGCTAACTTTGCACAAGAGAATGGAAAGAACTTGCTGGGTCCTAGAGTCTGATTCTCTGCCTTTACAGGCAGATACGTTATATAATTCTTTTTAAAAATAAATAATAGGTCTCATTGTTGTGGGAAGGTTGTTCTAGAAGCTACGCTTCTAAAGCCATCTTGTAACTGTTTGGTCCTGGGACATCACTGTCCTTAAATCAGAAATTCTTTTTCACTGTTTACCTACCTGAAATATATATAGACAAGATTTATGAATGATGCTACTCTTTGTTTCATTATCTTTATTGTAAGTTCTAGAAATTCAGCTGATCTAGTAATGAATCCACCTCCTATCACCTATAGTTTTCTCCCAATTTATAGATGGGAGGAGAAATGGTCTCCTCTGGACAGAGGAAACACAAACTGCTGGTCATACATAGCATTACAGAATACAGTGTATTACACTGATGAAGTTTAACAAACACAGAACCATAGAACAGCCTGGGCTTGGAGGGGACACTCCTTTGCCCTCCATGGATGTTTCTCATGGAACCCCTCGCAGCTGGGCTCTGAGCGTATTGAAGCTGGCTCTTCTAAAATCCAGGGCCTTTGTCCTACTACTGGTCTTCAATGTGCTCAGCAGGATCTTAAACTCCCCAACACTGTGATCACTGTATCAAAGGTTAACATAGTGTCCTGGTTTTGGCTGGGATAGAATTAATTTTCTTTCTAGTAGTTGGTATAGTGCTATGTTTTGGATTTAGTATAAGAAGAGTGTTGATAACACATTAATGTTTTTAGTTGTTGCTAGGYARTCTAYTTYTCAAGGACTTTTCAGYTCACATGCTCTGTGAGGTGCATAAGAAGCTGGGAGGGAGCATAGCCGGGACAGCYAGSCCAGCTGGCCAATGGGGTRTTCCATACCATATGATGTCATGCTCAGCATATAAGRCTGGGGGAAGAAGAAGGAAGGGGGGGAYGTTCGGRGTGATGGCTCTTGTCTTCCCAAGTAACCGTTACGCGTGATGGAGCCCTGCTTTCCTGGGGATGGCTCAACACCTGCCTGCCCATGGGAAGTAGTGAAGGAATTCCTTGTTTTGCTTTGCTTGCGTGCGCGGCTTTTGCTTTCCCTGTTAAACTGTCTTTATCTCAACCCACGAGTTTTCTCACTTTTACCCTTCCGATTCTCTCCCCCGTCCCACCTAGGGGAGAGTGAGCGAGCGGCTGTGTGGTGCTTGGTTGCCGGCTGGGCTTAAACCACGACACATAGGCAGTTATGTTGTCAAGTAAGCTTTCTTGGGTTTTGAGCCATAAATCGAGCAACGTGTTGTTCCTTGGTGGCACACTCAGCATCTGTAGCAGGAAGCAGTCCTCAACGTGTTCCAGGATCCTGATGGACGACTTGTGCACCGCCATGTTGTTTTCCCAACAAGTGTCTGAGTAACTGAAGTCACCCATGAGGACCAAGTTCTGTTGGCCCAAGACTGCTTTCTAAAGCAGCCAAAATAAGGTTTCATCAGCCTCGTCATCCTGATCCTGAACAAAAATATTTTCATTTAAAACTTCAACCACACTTTACCTATGGACAAATGTTACTCAGATATAAGCATTTTCAATTCTGAATAAATATTAAAATTACCTCCCACTTTCATTATGTTTAGATATCTTGCAGAGAAACAGAAAATAGTGGCTTGTGTAACTCATTTGTGGTTTTCTATAGTTGCACAGAGATTCTGCATATGTCTGCTATATGAAATAACTTACTCTAAACTCAAGATGTTTAATGCTTTGACTCTAGAGTTACTCATCATTTAATACATTTTTTTAAGAGCTTAATGAAAACTCTGGTGTAGAAATAATGAATTACAGGAATTTAAATAAAAATTAACCTAGAGAACTGCATAGAGACATTATCTGTAAGTTCAAATAATGAATATGAACTGTTTATCTAGATATTTAGTAACACAGACTGTTTTAATTCTCCTTAGGTAATCAATCTTGATTAGGTAATCTACCTTGATTATCATAAAATCTTTTTTTGTACAACAATATTGCACAGATTAGGACAATGGGTTTCCTTTTAAGAAGCAAATTATAGATGAGTTAAAACAGCTGTCATTCAAATATCCTTTTTCACTCTAAAGGATCCCAAAGCTATTTACAAATATTGTGTATGCATGAAATACTTCATGATTGATGCATATCCTTCCAGGAATAAGGGAGGGTAGGAGCATCATAAAACAAGTTAAGACTTGCAGCAAAACAAGACAGCTGAGGATAGAGGAGGAACTGGGGGAGAATGAAAGGAGTGCTGGCAAGATTACCAGGACTAACACAAATCCCCTTCCAAAAGGGGATTGTGGCATGCAAGTGAAATGCTAAAGCATACTGCCTTTGCTTTCCTGCACTTGGTTTCATTGCTCAGCAAAACACCAGCCCAAATTCTGRTTTAGGGACTGCAGGAAAACTTAAACTGATTTGACTCCTACAGCCACTGTACATATGTATCTCAGTGCACTGTCATCTACAGTTATCAGTCAAGATTCAAAAAGGGAATAACACGCAGCCTGTGAATAAAGCATTAAATTCACATGCAAGACACTTTAAAATTACTAAGAAATATAGCCAATATTATGCATACTTGTCACCAGAACCTATTGGCCTTCTATTGTCCATTAGATATTTCTATATTTTGTTGCTATTGCATATTTGTCTGCAAGAGTTCAACAACGTATTTATAGTGCCACATTTAGGTATTGCACACACACACACACATATATATATATCTCCTCCCCTGACCTTCATTCGGAGTTGTTGGGTCCATCATTGCAACACAAAGTACTACATTGCCTGGGCTCTCCTGAGCTTTAGGAAATCAGCAGCATCTCAACCCTGTCCAAACTTCATTGCCATGTTAGCAAAGATATTCTCGGCTGGGTGAAAGGGTGACCTTTTCCTCAGTTCACCGTCACATCACCAGCCGCAGCACCTGAAATTCGGAAAGCACACATCCTGGGCATGTTTGCATTAACCAGGTTGGTTCACACCCTCCAGTCTTGTTCTCTGAGCAGTTTAGCTCACAGTGAGCACCTTGAGCTGCTCACAACTGAACCTTCTTCTGAATCACTGAAAGAAAAGACTTTATACACCTGAGGTCTCACACACTCTATTTTCTGTTTGTTTCTGCCTTTTACAGTCGTCGTCTGGCTCCACACTCTGCATGCGTGCAGAGATGGGGAAACATGCAAGTCTACGGTTCTTCCCTATTATTTCTTTACCTTTCAATGAGTTGAAGGACAGTATTTAATGTCTATTTAAAGTCTGTGATTTGAAAAGGTTAACCAGAACTACAGCTCATTTTACCACCACTGTCAGGGCCCTGTAGGCATCAGGAGCTCCCTGGGAGCAGTGAGGGCTCCCCATGGTGGGTGATGGCAGGGCCTGGCAGCCAGGGCCCGTCCCAGCCCCAGGCAGGCACAGGGCAGCCGGGGGCACGGGGGCAGCCACAGCCCCAGCCCCAGCCCCAGGCATCGGGCACCTCCATGGGGACAGGGACAGGCCAAGGCCAAGGGGACAGGCTCGTCGGGGCCCATGGCTGGGCAGGGCAGGGCTGTGGGGAGCTGGAGACCGGCCCTGTTGCGGCATTGCTGGGGCAGGGGCTGATGGCCCCGGGGGGCTGACGTGGGGTCCTGGGCCCTGGGCAGGGTGGGGGGAGCCCCGGGGGGTTGATGTGGGTCCTGGGCCCTGGGCAGGGTGGGGGGAGCCCCGGGGGGCTGGGCAGGGACAGTCAGGGCAGTGGGGGCACTCAGGGACATGGCAACCACAACACAGCCTTTTTTCAGAGGAAAAAACTCTAATCTACTAACAGTGCTGTCTTTGCAAACTAGTTTTTCGTTGGTGGTTTTGGGAATCCTGATCCACTGGCTGGGCATGCCCATGCCTAGTAGCATACCTACCCAGCCGGGTGCAGATAAGCCCTAATGCACCATCCCATGCTCCGAGGCCACTGCGCTTGAGCCAGTTTTGACCCAAAGGTTGTGAAGTTCAGCAGAGGTTTGTAACCGGCCAAACTACCCGTGTTGAAGGAGCATGGCTCCGCCAGAGCCCAGCGCCGTGCTGAGGAACCCATCTGCCTCCGAGGTGGGTGTGCAGCAGCCTGGAGCACGAGCAGGACAAGGTGGAGTTCGTCAAGCCCCACCTAAGCACACCTACCATAAATTGTGGCCTGAAGTTGGATAGCTCAGCATTTAGCTGGTTTTCAGATACTTCTGAACCTCTTCTGAATACCTCTGAATTCTCTTCTGAATTTAAGAGACAAGCGCATTTTACTGAGTCTCATTGTTTTAATTAACATTACAAAAAGCAATTCTGTAACTGGCAGAAGAATTGACAGTATAAGATTGCAATCCTTAATAAGTCTTTTTTCCACACAGCCCCAGGCCACTAAGTGAACACATCAGAAGTTGTAAGTATGTTGTAGCTCTGAAATCATAATGTTTGGCATTGATTTCAAAATGATTCCTGYACATTGAAGGATATAGGGTTTTGCTACTTGCAAGCACTACATTCCCCTGTATTGTAGTCATAAATGGATCAAGTCATACTTTTGCTTTTAATGGATACATCTATTCTTTTGAAGCAATTCCCCCTGTACTTTCACGTACATGGCGCATTTGTTTGTATGGTGGAGTTAGTGGAGCTGGCATGCACAAACTGGATTTCTTTCAGGTGAAATTAAACTGAAAGATGAATTGCCTTGCACTGCAGATCCAGCAAGCAGTGTGTGCATTGATCCCTGCTCCTTGCTAATGTAGACAGAGCCTATATGACTTTATAGTTGCAGTTTTGATCGAATTTCACCTTTTACTTCAATGATGCAAAGATACTTTTCATACAGAAGCGTGTAACATGATATATTTAAAATCCATATTTCCACACAGGATATTGCAGGTTGTATGTAATTTTTCCTCTTGTAAAATGGCCCTACACCATGCTATATTCTACTGCCTTGCCATCTCATATGACTGTTTTAAAGAACATAATTCATGTCCACTTATTTCCCATTTTAGGTTCCTTTCTGTATTTATCTTTTATCTCTTTCAATATTCTTCATAATATTTCTAGAATTACAAACAAGAAACTACCAAGTAACTAGTATATTACTTTCATCAGTAAGGAAGCATGTAAAATTTGGTAGATGATAACTTCCTGAAGAAGGTGGRATGAATGTTCTGTAAGCCCTTTGGCACCGCAGACTGGCTGAGCTGAGAGTTTAGGGTGACATAATACATTTTTCCATGTAAATGCAAGGAAGAAAAAAACACAAAGGAATCTAGGTTTCATCCATGTTGTCACAAAGTCTGGTAAATGCGTTAGCTAATGGCAGTGATTAATTCAGCACTCATGTAAATGAAATGTGCTGCCAAAGTCATTTTTAGTCTTAGTCCAAGTATAACTTCATCATCAGCTGTTGGTAACATGTCTCTTCCTAACTTTGGTTATTTCTCATCCATATGTTTACTAACATATTAACTACTCTGCATTATCACAATAATGCATCTTTTAATGCAAATGCATCAGTGTTTTCATAACACCACCAGAACATTTTCCAATGGCAATGTACTTCTCTTCAGATATGATCTCATAACTAAACTATTCCTGACTTACTGCCACATACACCCCTAGGTCATATCTGTATTTTTCTTAATGGGCGAACATAAATTCTACCATATGGAGAGAAATAAAATATACCTAATAGGAAGGAAAACACATCCCTTGATGGGATTGAGGCAGGAAAAGAAATGTTGCTCAGTTACTGCCCTCTCTCCCCTGCCTCTCATTTATCCTTGCTCTTTTTTCATATAATTATATGTGACAGACAAATGAAGTACAGCATTTCTAAATAACGCATATTACACCAGCATATAGGAGGCATAAAATAAAGGACACCATTTTCACGATACTTAAATATAGGAGCTCAAAAAAGAGAACTAGTGTCATAGAACATGGAATGGGAGCCATTCCAGGTCTAAATTCTTGAAAATAGAGAAAAGAGAGTACACCCAAGTAAGGTTATCCTCGTAAGGCACAGAGGCCTCATCATATTACTTGCCTCCATTAGCTTGGCTGAGAGACCGGTGACCACCTCCCTCCACCTTGTGCCCGTTGCTAGTCTTCAAGAAACCTTGCAGAATGCACCTATTTGATTGTTAGGCTGCAAAGACATTTTGAAAACTTCAAATTCAGAGAGTAGCTGTTTCCAAACTGTAGGATAGCTATCTGTGTGCTTGGTTCTAGAAAGAATACTGCTAATGCAGTGTAAGCACTTAAATGACAAGAACAACCTTGCAATTTAATACATTCCCCTTACTTTGCTACTAAGAACTCCTCTGGAGGTTGCAATTTTCCTTGGGGGGGGGAACCCAACAAAACAACACAGGGATCTGAGAGCTACAGCTCAACARTGTTAATAAATAGCAAAGCACCTGGCAAAACATTGGCTGGAATAGCAGAACCTGATGTGTGTGGGAGCATTATTATTATTTTCTCACTAAGCCTTATTTCAAGACAATGTTTAAATCAATCAAACCATTTATGTGATTTCCCAGCTAACTAGATTGTTGGCTGAGATTTCTGTGTAAATTTTGCTTCCTAGCATCATTGCTGTGATAGAAATTGCTGCTTCTAAAAGGGGAAGAACCAGCATATGCAAGCATTGCTGCTATAAACAGCGTGGCAGAGGAACTGAAGTCTTGTTTTGAAACTACRTAAAGTTTGTTTTGCCACATTAACACCAACTGGGGGTGCAAAAGCTCCTGACCTCTGACAGTTGAACTGTTTATTCAGTCAGGTGCCTAAAAAGAATCAGACACTAAAATCTGCAAGCATTTAAATTTGAGGATTGTTTGGGATCTCTGATAATAACCCACCCAATACTTGCAGTCATGTGAAATGGCTCAGCCGTGTCAGACAGACCGTAATGGCTCACTGGCATCAGTCTGCCTTTCTTTTGTGCACTCAGATTTGCCTAAAGAATATACTGCATGAAACTTGCAGAAAGAAACACTAGTTAGAGGAGTCAGAGTCTGGAGGAAAGCCAAGGAATTATTTTATCCACAGAAAGTCAGATTCCTAAGTAAAGTCRCAAAATCTGGGCAAATATGGATTAGTATAAGAACTGGATTAACATAAGAAATATGGAGTCCCTTTGTACGATGTCTTTACACCAGCACAATACATAAAGCTGTAACTGTGCTTGCATTTTATATCTGTAGATGGTTGAAAGGCAGAAAGGTTATGTCAATTTCTCTATTTACACTTACAAGTCTAGTACTTACATTGAAAATAAATGGAGGATTTAGACTTATAACCCCTGAAAAAAATTGCATTCCACAAAAAGATCTTATTAAGAAAGTTCTAGGCCCCCTGAATTCAGGTATTCAGGAGTGCTAACTGCATCTTGTGAAACCTAAGGCAGAAGTGCTCTCTATAGTCAGTATATCCTGTTCTTGAGCGGCCCCTTAAAGCTATGGCCAAATTAATTTTAAAAAGATAACTAATGTAATGGGATTTATAGTACACATAAAGTCACACATGCACAGTTATAGGAGCCACTTGAAAGAGAAAATTCACTATCATTTTTCTACACTAGATTATTAAAGATCGTATAGTAATATAAAAGAAAGAGCAAGGAAGAAATGAGAAATATGTTTGAAACCAAAACTGCAGATATTTGTACTAATCTGCAAAACCAATCATGGGGGAGGGGTAGATTTTATGAATGGAGAACAAAATATAYGGTGTTTTAATAGTGAACGTTTTGTATTGGCATGAGAAATATGGCATAATTGTTTTCTCATATGCTCAGGAACAAGCCACAATTGACTTGACTGAAAAAAGTACAGTAAGTTGGAAGAACAAAATGAAAACTATTTCAATTTTGTAGCTTTCAATTGCTCCCTTACTAGACAACACCTTACTTGTTGTTTAGGCATTATTATAAGCCTGCCAAGGACAAACGGTCCAAGAAGGTCATTCCTTCTTTAAGGCCAGTTTGGCTTTTCTCCTGTACTGAACCAGTGGGTTTTATTTTATAATGAAAAGGAATCCTGCAAAACTGCTTAAAAGCACTGGTTCCTGGTGTGTGCTTCAGTCTAGACTGACTTGTCTACACTGAACTGCTAGAACATGTTGGGTAACAGCCTTTTCAGAGACTCTCAGAGTTGTATGTCAATAAGCACCATTACACCATCTAGTCTGACCTGCAAGGTATCAAAAGACCTTACACTTCACAGAATCACAGAATCATTAAGGTTGGAAAAGACCTCTAAGATCATCAAGTCCAACCGTCAACCCAACACCACCATGCTCACTAAACCATGTCCCAAAGCGCCACATCCACACGTTTTTTGAATGCCTCCAGTGTTGGTGACTCCACCACTTCCCTGGACAGCCTGTTCCAATGCTTGACAACCCTTTCAGTGAAAAAATTCTTCTTAAGGTCCAATCTAAACCTACCCTGGTGTAACTTGAAGCCATTTCCTCTTGTCCTATTGCCAGTTACTTGGGAGAAGAGACCAGCACCCACCTCACTACAACCTCCTTTCAGGTAGCTGTAGAGAGCGATAAGGTCTCCCCTCAGCCTCCTCTTCTCCAGGCTAAACAACCCCAGCTCCCTCAGCCGCTCCTCATAAGACTTGTTCTCCAGACCCTTCACCAGCCTCGTTGCCCTTCTCTGGACATGCTCCAGCACCTCAATGTCCTTCTTGTAGTGAGGRGCCCAMAACTGAACACAGTATTCGAGGTGCRGCCTCACCAGTGCCGAGTACAGGGGCACGATCACCTCCCTACTCCTGCTGGCCACACTATTCCTGACACAGGCCAGGATGCTGTTGGCCTTCTTGGCCACCTGGGCACACTGCTGGCTCATGTTCAGCCGGCTGTTGACCAGCACCCCCAGGTCCTTTTCTGCCAGGCGGCTTTCCAGCCACTCTTCCCCAAGCCTGTAGTGTTGCCTGGGGTTGTTGTGACCCAAGTGCAGGACCCAGCACTTCATCCACTTATTTCTGCATTAAGCCCAATAATCTATTTGGCTAAAACTTTTCTTCCAGAAAGGCATCCAAGCTTGAGCTGAACATGTTAAGAGAGAAGTCTATGCCTTCTTCAACAGTTTATTCCAATCTGAGATCAAAAATGGTGGCTTATTTCCTGTTTGAAGGTGTCTATCCAGATTCTGCTGCCAGCCACTGGTATTTGTCAAGTCTTTCACCATTAATATATTAGTGACACTAGTATCCATTATCCCCCTACCTGCCCCCAGAGAAACCTGCATATCTGTGAGGAATCACCTCTTGGTACATTCTTTAATCAAGTCTTTTGAAGCCTGCCACTGTAAATTGTGTTCTGTGATGCTAAAATTATTTTTCTGTACCTCTTCCAGTGTTTCAAAATTCCTTTTGAGAAAGTAGATATCAGAAGAACAGCTTTCTAGCGCTCCGCTACTCCTTCTTTGTATAAACTCAATGATCACATAATCCTTCCACTATACTATCATTCTAGCAATTCATGCCAAGTTAAAAAGACACTATCACTAGCCCCTTTTCACAGCCACTCTTTCCAGGGTATGCTCCCTACTTGACAGCTTGCCTTTCGCAGTCCAGCGTGTGAATGCCCAGCCTTTGTTGGAAGGACCCAGCTTATCAAGGAATCCAAATTCCACAGTAGGACTGTCTTGTCCTGACGATTACTTAGTCTTCTTCAGTCTTTGGAGCAAATGTGTTCAGCAGTAATTTTTTGTTCCAAGTCACACGGACAATGTCAATTGCGCTAGATCTAAGGCAGATATTTATAAACACAAGTCTTAGAATAACATTTCCTCACCAATGACTGCCTTATAATACGCCAGTCAGTCTATTCTTAACCCATTTAATATATGCTTTGCTGATATTGTGGAGTATTTACTTTTTAAATTAGAATTCATTCTATGTTATATAAAGGCTTTCAAAGCTGTAGGTAGATTGCAATCCTGCAATTACGATCACCTCCCAAACTAGTACTTGCAAAGGAAAACATCAGGTTTGTTTGACAGGTAATGTTAGTGTAGCTAGCCTAGGCTTGCTCAGGTCAATCTTCCTGTGCATTTTAAACATTACCACTACATCACCACTCTCCTAGTTTTTTGAAACTTCCCTGGTATTATCAGTATTTATGTTAAAAGCATGGCATTAGGCCAAAGATTTCCTTTGCCACCTATTCAAGCATGTAGTCAATGCAGCACTCAGTTCAAGACAGACAGAAGGTATGATGTCTCTGCATAATTATCTCATCCAGTTTGGGTAATAACTAAGCTGCCCGCTTTGTAAAAAGGTCATAGATGAGCTGTGCTTGAGAGCTGTTGGTTTTCCAGCATCTCCCACAGTTTCTGTGTGTGCTCAGAAAAGGGCACTTCCCCCACTACCACCACCCACAGCTCACATGGATCAGTTCATCAGCTGCAGTACAGAGAATTAGAGGATATGTCTTCTAGAGGCCTATGCCCTCAAGAAGGACGAAGCCAAGAACATACCACTAACAAGGATACAGTAATTGAAGCAAAGACTAATATGCTTTCTCTGAGCTGGATGCCAATCACTCAAATGGTGCCTGCAGTGAACACACACCCTCAACAAGCACAGCAGAGAGCAAATCTTCAGCTTTCTGTGGGTCCATCTCCTTATCCACAGGCTCAGACTGCAGAGAAGCCAAAAAGACTCTTGCCTCCCTTCCCAAATAGCCTCTGTGTCACACTCCTTTGCTTCATTTCCAGCAGCGTTAACACACCCCGCACAGACCAACTGCTTTCCTCTGGCTCTGCTTCAGGAACAAGGCTGGTGTCAGTGCAGCTGACTGGACCCAGCAGGTGGGAATAAACCTTTCCCCACAGCTGCGGAAGGTTAGTCACCCTTTCTTCTCCAGAGCACCTACAGCCAGGGCTGTAAGAGCTAGGGCTATAGGTGGTGCTCCACACACAGAGGTTTGGGCTCTTAGACTTCCCCCACACACTCTTATCAGACAGCCTGTGCCGAGGAGGAGGTTTAGATTGGATATTAGGAAAAATCCCTTCACCGAAAGGGTTGTCAAGCATTGGAACAGGCTGCCCAGGGAAGTGGTGGAGTCACCATCCCTGGAGGTATTTAAAAGACGTGTAGATGTGGTGCTTAGGGACATGGTTTAGTGCAACTTGGCAGTGCTAGGTTAACGGTTGGACTGGATGATYTTAAAGGTCTTTTTCCAACCTAAAYGATTCTATGATAAGAAGTGAGGAAYAAATAGGGTTCAGGCCATTCATTCACACTGGGCCTGTGTCTGTTCCCATTTTGTTTTTCTTTGCCTCAGCCTGAGCTGAAGCGAAGCTGTTGATGTGTATGGCAGCAGGCAATGAAAGGTGACTGTTTCAAGGAGGAATTCTTTACAGCAGATGTTTTTTAAATTAAGTGGKTTTTTTTTCATCTAATGCTTTTAGCAAACTCTAAGGAAGTAAAAATCTGTTATGAATATGTAAAAATTCAGCTTTGTGAAAAGATGTTTTTTATCTTCTGATTTTCTTTTACTTTACACATAATTTGGGAGATTTTTTTTTATATCTTTTAATTACAGGGATACTTCTAAAACAGGATTCACTGGCTTCTAACGTTTCTTACCTAAGGAGTCAGATAGCAATTAATGACTTGTTGGAAGAGGAAAATGTTATTTTCTGAGCAGGTTTTTTACTCCACAGAAGAAAACAAATTAATGAAAGAAAACAGAAAAGAAAAAATCTCTCCAGTTATCGTATCTTATTGAGAACTAATAAATTTCTCTTGACAGCCTAATCATTGATATCTATTCTTCATATTTAGAGTAGGTTCTCATATCTGAGATAGGTTGAACTCCCCTGGAGTCCCTAAATCCCCTGCAGAGCACTACCAGAGAACCCTACTACCAATTCTGTCAAAGAGGAGCACAGCACTGCAAAACCCCAGTGATGATGACAAGTGTCCTAGCACCAGGCAGCTGTGAGTGGTGTCACMAACAAATGTAAAACGAAGCCCGTGGAACATCTAAATTCTTTCTTTTTCAAGCAGTACGACATTTCAAACAGCTTTAGGAAAGTGAATTAATTTAGCCAGAAAGTCAAATGGGGATTTTAATTCTGCAAAATATATAATAACTCAAATTATAATATACCCAGTACATCAGAATTAGTACCCTTTAGATTGATGAATGAACAGAAACATGTATAGGCTGAAATTAGAAGACACTCCTATAGAACAAACCCTGAGTCGAGGGATGCCACCTAAAGACCTGTACACCATTTACATCTCTAAAGAGTTAAGGAATCCATTAGAAAGTATCTGAGCTGTCTGTAACAAAATTTTTTTACCTGCATTTTTTTTCACTGGGGGACAAATTTTATTGGGTTATGTTAGAAAGATCTGAGTGGCAAAAGATATACATAACCATCCTCCATTTCGTGCATTTTGTTTCTGCTGTATATATTCAAAAGAAGCTATCTTAGAATTTAATTGTCCAGTTTGTAACTTACAGGTGCTTTAATTACAGTGCATAGACATTCAGATAAGTTTAACCAAGAAGCTGAGTTTAACCTTGAGACACTGCAGTGATATACTACTCCACATACCATATTTTAATTATATCGCCAGATGGTTAGAAACCAGCCTAATTGTATTTTAACCACCTACCTATTCCCAGATGCTGCATTCTCACATACAGATAAATTCTCTCAGAGGATTTTAAAACACAGCACAAAAATTACTATTATGGTCACAGAGTTTTGGATAACAAAGCAGAGATACAGAGGACAAGTACTCATCAAAAATCCACCAGCCTTATGAAAGTAGGCTTATTAAAGTACTCGTGTACTTTAACAAGTAATTTAGGCTACTTAATGCATAGCTAGACTTCAGCTTTCCAGCCTTAGAGAATACCTGGGCTCAGTGTTGCAAACTTTACACTCAGGTTGAAGTGAACCCTGATATTCAAATACATTGGCAGAAGACTGTTTGCAAGCAATCAAGGTAATTATCTGGTTTTGATTCACCTCTTGCCTGGGAGCTGTATTCTGTTAACTTTACTTCGTCTGAACCGTCGTGTTGAAAAGAACGATGGAGGAGCCTCTGGATCCTAAAAGCAACGAAGCAGTTATTTTCCTTGTAGCTCAGGGCATTTTTACTTGCTGGCCAATGCTGTATTTCTCTACCCTCTAGTGGTGAAAACACACTCTCAGAAAACAACTTCAGCAAGTTTTAAAAACATCACTATTTTAAAAACATCACTAGAAGATATTTAAGCATTTGGAAGTTTTTAATGAAAGATAAAATGACTTTTTATGTTGAAATAGGATACCAAAGCATGTAAAGCGCCAAAATGTAATAGGATTCCTCGAGTACCGAAGTGTCCACATTAACAAACCCAGCCTGGAATGAGGGCTGCAGCGAGTGAGAGTGTGCATTAGTAACAGAAAATGGGGCATCACTCAAATAACTGCTTGTTACTTATTTCATATAGTATTTCAACTAAGAATCTCGGGTTGAAAGTGTACACAAATAATTTTACCTTAACTACTTTTGCCTTATTTCACCTTCTTCAGTTGTTACCCTTTTAGAAAATCTCTGCCTTAGAGTTCATAGTATGTTGCGGTAAATACAATAACGTTTAGCTGATTCTTAATATCAGAGCCTAAATAATAAATAATAAGACTTCTTTATTGGTCTGAGCATATGGAAGCTGTGAATACACTTTGGATCACAGTTGCTACATTAATGAAAGCCCAAAACTTACACGTAAAAGTAGTACCAAACACTGTTCATATAACCTTCTCTTCAGCACAGGAAATTGTTTGCTATGGTAATTAACATTTCTTTAGATACATTTTCCATACCTATTAATAAACTAGTTAGCTCTGTAGCATAACAAATATTCTCCTAATTACTGCGTCTGGACCTGTTTTCACTGCTAATATTCTGCTTTTAATTTTCTTGCATGCATAGATAGATAGATAGGTACACATACTGTGCATACACATATGTATCATAATGAAATACATATGAAAAATAATTCACTCTCATAAGTACATAAGAAACATAAATCAATTTAGAGTTGCTAAGATGTAATTTTCCTAATGCAGAGTCTGTAAAGGACAGAAGTGAATAGCTGTGTCATTCAAAATCCCATCTCTGCTTTTAGCAGTGAGGGCAGCCTCCAGAAATGACATGCGGAACTGCAGGTGTCAGAGCTGAGTCTGCTGAAGTCAGAATGACATTTCCAGTATTTTTATGTCTGTCTAAAAGAAGTTGAGCTTTAAATCCCAGCACAATTCTCTTCCTTCTTAACCAGACTAGAAGAGAATGGATGAAGGCAGAGAGAGAAAAGAGAGATGTAAGGCAGCCCCAGTGCTGGCAGAGACAGAAGCCCACGTCAGAAGACGTAGCGGGGTCAGGTCCCAGACCTTTTAGCGAAGACTGGGACAGCAGCTGAGTGGGCAGCCCAGGCTCTCTGAAGGGTGTCCCCACACAGGGGTATGTGTAGGAGGAGAGAGCTGGAGAAAAGTCAAGGCTCTGCTCAGGGAGCATGTGAATCTCCAGGTCTTCTGCAGTGAAGTGAGCATTTAGGACTAGTAAAGACTCTGAAACAAGAGGGCTTGGGTTAGGGAGTGCTGTGGGGGTGCAGTGGGGCAGGAGGGGAAAGGGTTTGCAGGGGAAAGAAGTCTGGGGATGAATGAAGAGCCTGGAGCCTCTTTGGGTCCTTGGTAAACCTGCATGTAGATGTAGCCCATGTTGCTGATGATCAAAAGCTGGGAGAGCCCCTGGAGACAAACGTTGACTTTGGCAGCATAGCAGAAACGAAGTACCTGGTATTGGTGAGTGCTTATGTTTGGAGACCAGTTAAGTTATAAAACTACAGGGGAAACTCTTGGTTTGTTTAATATTCTGAAACTGGCCAGTGCCTGTAACACAATATGGGAAGGAAGGAAGTCTGCAGCTTCTGGGAAATCTGATCCTCCTCATTGGTAAACCCAAGCTGATAAATTCCAGGATAAAACTAAAAATAAATAGACTTTTAAATTAGTACTATAGTTAGTAAATATSTGGCATGTAAAATATAAGGAAATTTCACTTGTTTTCTGTAGAAGTATTTTGCCAAGTATTAGAGACTTGTTCATTTTAAAAATGAAAGAAGGGAATTCTAGTTCTGCTTCTGAAAATCTGCTTAATACAATGCCAGCTGTAAAGACACCACTTAAACTTCTGCAACAAGAAAATGAAAGAGAATTCACAATTTCAAAGACATTTCTTAATGACTCAATAGATATATATAGAAGGAGCAAAAGAGGAAACTTTCTAATTACATTTGTGGGTATATTCTGTAGTGGTGACCTTCCTCAAGCCAGCAGTAGAATTTAATTTAAAAAGGGAGGGGTTACAGTACTTAATTACAAACCACAAAAAGCCAAGAGGGAGGGAATGGGTAGGAAAATCAGACATATTAAAATAAAATGTACACATGGGGGAAAAGGAATTAAATCTATAGCTTCATAAACTGATAGTAATTGGCATAGAGGGAGTGAAATATAGTACTCAGCATTTTTATAAGGCTACAGATGCTATAGTATTTGGATTCCAGATCACAGCATGTAAGGTACAACCAAAAATTCCAAGGGTATTTTGATATGTTTGTCTACTCACCTCCCCCCAAGCCTACAGATGTTGAAGTGAGATGTTAGAAGATATAGCACATTCATGAGTGAAAAGCATGAGACCACATCTATCTTCAGAGCATTTAAATCGCACGGTGGAATATGGTATCAGCCAATCAGTTCTGTTGAAGATGCATTTTTTACCAAAAAAAAAAAATATCACTTGTAGCACTTCAGTTTGTTTTAGCCGTTTGTTTCCCACAATACACTGGCAAAAGTGCATTTCACTCCCTTGACCAACACAGCTATGCCAGCAGAAGACTGTAGTACAACCTTGGCTTAAGAATGCCATTGATATAAAAACATTTCAGGCCTCCTAATCCATGTTTTTGTTCTATATAKACCATCACAGAAAAGCTGTTTCTTTGTGGCTTCATTAGGAATGTTCCCACCATTGATTTCTGGAGCAAAGTTGCATTCCCTGAGAGTACAAACAATATCCCTGTGATGAACCTGCACTTCTCCTTTCTGCAGCGCTGGAGCCATTCGGRTGCTCAACTGTTGTGATTGCAATGGACAATTTATTTGACCTGTGATTTTAAATAGGCAAGAGGATCTACTCTGAAGTTGATCCTCAGTTCTGAAAGACAAGTGCTCTTCTGCAAGCTTGTAATACAAAAATAATATTTRAAAGGACTTTGATTTAACAAGAACTATTTTTAATGCTCTGTATTTACAGGTCGGTGTTCCCCTTTTTTCTCTCCATTGTTTTCTCAGTGGTGATGATTATAATTAGTAGGCTTGAAATCAAAATATRTCATCACTTTTGAAACGCTAAACTCAGAAACTGCAGCTTGTGGCAGTTGCCAGAAAAATACTGAAGATAGTTTTAAGCAGACTTATGAATTGCAGTAACAAGGAGCAACATGTCTATAAATCTAGAATAGTAACCATTACCAAAATGTACTCCAGGGTTTCTTTTTGACTTTGCCATTGGGTCTGTTTGCAGACAAACATGAGTGTTGTTCTGTCCCCTGCAAGTAATATGCAATCTGTATGCAACACTTGCTCTATGGTATGGCTTCCAGCTTTTTAAGGAGTCTCAAGATATTTTACCTTTTAAGATTCCATACCTTTGTGGATGTTGAATTATAGATTTCCTCTATCATGGGTTTAAATGATCACTTTCCAGTAGACAGAAAAATATGAAATACTCAAAGTTGTTAGGCTGTTCATTTTACTAGAATTTTATCTAATGTCCAATTATTAATACCCATTATTATTAATTGCTAACTAATAAGCAATAGAAACTAAAGCCTCCTATACTTCATCTTGAAAATCTTTCATAAAGTATATTAGCACAAAGGCATTCCTGACTTCATACTACCTGAGTTTATAAAAACACTGAAAATCTGTGACACCCTGTGAGTGCCTTATCTAGTCTTTATTTAGTGACGCTYGTGGTTTTTCAGTATGTTATCTTATAAATTATCATGATAGTAAAAATATTTTGCAAAATTCTCATAGTGTTTTCTCTAGATAGTCTCTGCCTATGTGAATGTATTTAGTCTCAGCATCAGAAAACAGTCTAAAACCAAATACTGTAGATTTTTAACCATTCCATGTAGTTGGAATAGCACCCCACTGAGACTATAGTTCTTGGTATCTATAAGTAGAGCTGCAGTGCTGGAAAATTCATAAAGCAGCAGAATATGGGATCAGGTAATACCTTCAGACCTTCATGCACTGTTGTGCTTTTTCCCAGTCTCTTACAGATTTAAGCAGTTTTAAAGGGCAGGGTTTTTAAGAACACGCTAGATATGTGCCCTGCTTCTGCCAGCTATCAAAATAAAAATCTGTTTTGTGTATTTTGTAGCTTGTCAGAAAAAATCCATGATTTTTTTTTCAGATATCTCCACCCTGTATAAATTTATTTTGTGCTTCTTTCCCATGAGAAAAAAACAGAAATATTTGAAATAAGCTCTATAAATTCTGGTACGTACATATGTATTCACACACGTCAAGCTATCACTACCTTCACTGCAGTATGTGCTGGTTTTGGCTGAGATGATAAATTTAATTTTCTTCACAGTAGCTAGTAGGGGRCTATGTTTTGGATTTGTGCTGGAAACAGTRTTGATAACACAGGGATGTTTCAGTCACTGCTGRGCAGTGCTTACACAGAGTCAAGGCCTTTTCTGCTCCTCACCCCACCCYACCAGCGAGTAGGCTGGGGGTGCACAAGGAGTTGGGAGGGGACACAGCTGGGACAGCTGACCCCAACTGACCAAAGGGATATTCCATACCATATGGCGTCATGCTCAGCATATAAAGCTGGGGGAAGAAGAAGGAAGGGGTGTTGTTCAGAGTGATGGTGTTTGTCTTCCCAAGTAACCGTTACGCGTGATGGAGCCCTGCTTTCCTGGAGATGGCTGAACACCTGCCTGCCGATGGGAAGTAGTGAAGGAATTCCTTGTTTTGCTTTGCTTGCGTGCGCAGCTTTTGCTTTCCCTATTAAACTGTCTTCATCTCAACCCATGAGTTTTCTCACTCTTACCCTTCTGATTTTCTCCCCCATCCCGCCACGGGGGGGGCGAGCGAGCGGCTGTGTGGTGCTTAGTTGCCGGCTGGGGTTAAACCATGACAGTCCTTTTTGGCGCCCAACGTGGGGCTTGAAGGGTTCGAGATAATGACAGGTTTGATTGGAATGTGCTAGATCGAATTTATAGCTGTTATTGCTGTTTAGCTATTAATTGGCAGGGTCCTGTGCTTGCTATGGGGCTTGCTTGCCTTACTGTATATTAGAGTCTGGTGCTCATTAGTTGCTGCTTTCTGCTTTCGCTGCTCGCTGTACTGCTGCASTSCTTATCGTCTTACTGTGCTGTGCCTGGGAACGTTCTAATAACAGCCATGGCCWTGCACCTGGGCTGGCAGATGGCCAGGGCATCGCTGCTGTTTCTGTGCTGCTGTACTGGACAGGCTGAAACTCCAGTGTGAACTCAAGTCAAAGGGACTGTGACCTGTGGATGAGTCCACACCAGAGCAGGTACATCTCAAAGTGCCTGTGGCTGTGGTTATGGCTATGCCGCAGCAGATATACCTCTGAAGAGATTGTGGCCCAAGGATAAGTCCGCACGGGAGAAGGTACACCTCGAAGAACTTGTGGCTGTGGATAAGTCCATGCTGCAGCAGGTACACCCTGAAGCATCAGTGGCTGTGCATGAGGTCATGGCTGTGGGTAAGGCCATGCTGGAGCAGGTACATCYCTGAAGCCATTGTGGCCTTACCCACAGACACAGTCCCTTCAGCAGTAAACCTGCCCCAACATGGCCTTACCCATGGCTGCAGTCCCTCCAAGGGTGTACCTGCTCTGTCATGGGCTTATCCATGGCYACATGCTTTGAGGTGCTCCTTAGAAGGAAGAAAGGACAAGAAACCACCCGCCTGTTATTAAGCATTTAACTTACATGTGACTGTTCCTAAAAAGCAGTATCCATGCAGACTGCCATGGATGCATACATGGCCTGCATTGTCTGGAGAGGTCAACAGCGGGGGTGATGATACGGTGGTTAGAGGAAATGGGTGCCCCTCTAGAGCAGCACACAGAGAAGYGGCCACTCTGTGGGACAACACAAGGGCTGTGCGCTCCTAAGTGGGAAGAAGCCAACAAAAAAAAAAAAGAAGCTGTAAACCTGCAGCAAAAGAAGTGCATGACCAAGGGCAGCAGAAGGGCCTCGGGAGTCTGAATTAAGCACCCTCTTGTGCAGGCATCCACTGCCACAGATACTTCGAGGTGTACCTTCTCCAGTGTGGACTTATSCTTGGGCCACAATCTCTTCAGAGGTATATCTGCTGCGGCACAGCCATAACCACAGCCACAGGCGCTTTGAGATGTACCTGCTCTGGTGTGGACTCATCCACAGGTCACAGTCCCCCTGGTGTGGACTCATCCACAGGTTCCCCCCTGTGCAGGCAGGCACAAGAAGGAGAATACTATTTCTTTTCCATTAAAGATCATCTACAGCAGTTTTTCCTGAGCTGGACAGAGTGGTCATCACCCTTTTTGCTTTTAACTACCTTATAACAAGCTATAAGCTACTCTGAAGAGAGCTAACATCCACCTCTCTTGTAAAAGGTGGGGTTTCTGAAAGTGAAATCCAGAGCCATGGTTCCTGTTGTAAGTGCTCTTTATACACCTCATTCATGGCTTTTAATTTGAAAAAAAATCCACCAAGATTCAGAAAAAAAGGTTTCCATTTTTTAGCTAAGTTCCCATCCCACTCTGCTGAAGTTAGATCATGCCTACATGCAGGTTCCTGGCCCCTACCATCTATACTGGCCAAAGTAGGCTGTTATGCTTAGACAGCACAGCGGATTGTTTTTCAAAAATGGAAACACACACTGATTTTTAGATTTCTTTGAGAGGTTAGGTGGTGTGGAAGTAATCTGAATAGTTCTCTGAGACCTGAAGACCTATTGTAAATCAGAGTTCAAAGAAATAACACCATTTTACATCATTGTGCAATGACTTTTAGAAAGGTAGAGTGTGAATCAAATGTTCTCTGAAACATAACAAGATTTCAAAAATAAATTAGTCGCTAGAGGGAGCCTCTTAATCATCATATCCTAGTATCAAACCACTCCTAACTTGGGCCTTCAACTCTCAGATGTTGAAGTACCTTAATAGGGACAGTGAGTGCTAGTTCCTCCAGCAGTCAGTTTAAAGAAAATGAGGGTAAAAGACAAGACTATGCAAGGCTTCCRCAAAATTCCACATTCATTCCACATTCTGAACAAATACAGACTTTCTAAAGATTTCCCCACAGAAAAACAGGTAGAGCCAGTTAGTGCAGTGGCTGGGAACAGAATTAGCTTTGCCTAGACCTTTTAAAAATGCCATCTTTACCTGGCATCAGTGAGAGGGCATTCACCTTTCCCTCCTTCAAAGATCAAACACCAAAATAGGCACAAATTGTCACTGTGAGAGGCAAGTCTTTAGATCACAAGCACTACCCTCCCTTCTTTATCTTCATTACACCATAGCTTTGCCCAGGTGGTAATTCCCACCAGCCAGATTTCAACGAGTGCTACTTACAGCAGTGATCTGGTCTAGCTCTCTGTGTGTTAGAAGGCGGCTACATACAAAACAACGAAGACATGTTCCAACAGTGTAACTGCAGATATGCATTTAATTTTCTGCTATACTCTAAATTTAGTAAATAACATAGCAGTTATAGTTTGTGGTTCTACATTACAGATGCTATAGAATTTGCAAGACATCCTGGAAAAACACAAGGAGAATAGGAGAGCTGTGGAGGAGACCCCTTCTGCAAGAGGGGCACTCCCAGCCAGCAGAGCCCGGCTGGGATTGATTGCAAACTGGACAGAAAAAGCCAGCACCTCAGAAAGTGCTTTCCTTTTAGAAAATACATAGCAGCAGAGGGCATCAGGCAACAAGAAATCCTATGTACGTTAATGAATCCTGAAGCGCTAAAGGCACAGTGAAGGGGAATAGGAACTGGAAAGGTACAGACTGAGATGCTATAACATGGGTGGGGATAAGGAAGCAGGCACTGGGAGAAGGAAAACCAGACACATCACTTCTCCTTTGTGTGTTGGCTCTAACCACTCCAGCGTGGAAATGTTGGGGTGGGAGAGAGCAGGGGAGAGGTCACCCATGGTACTGCAACTAGCCTCAGAGGTGCTCCACTAGCAAACCAACCTGAGCACTGCAACTGGTGATGAACCACCAACTCATGATAACATCCCCCTTCTCTTTTACGAGCACAGCAAATTCTGACAGTAAAGCAAGATTGCTCTTTGATAGTATCTCATGCTCTCCCAAAACTCTCAGTACAACAGGACTCAAACAAGAAAAATCAAGAAAGCAAGCACTAGCCAGCATGTAACCTAATTTGTCCCTTTGAGTGATGACTGGGAAACAGGCAGCACTCAGAAGTGAAACCAAATGATTCATTTTCTGCAAAAGCAAATTCAGATCTCTTTCTGGCATTTCCTCCCCACACCCTAAAACTGTTTCTCACTGCGTGTGCAGAGATGACCTTGTCATTGCTACAGGCACTCGGGGCTGCCATAAAGCAAAGGTATTTGCCCAATTTCTATTTCTACAAACAAAGAATTGCTGCTTCGTAAGTACAGCAATTTTCTGTTTTCCTTCGTGGAAATGAGGAGASGTTTATGGGGAACTGTTATTTATAGTGCCTTTCACTGGGGTGTCTCAGACTTGAAGGACGTCCTTCCCTTCCTTCCAGAAACCGCTGCTTGGGCAGAAAGCATTTTAGCTACATTTCTGGTGTTCCCCAGCCTGACTCTCACGYACCTATGAATGTCAACGTTGTGCAAAAAGCAGTGGGACGTGCAGCTTAAGGGACTCCAGGATAAGTTAGACCGTCCAGCTGCTTGCAAGCTCTGATACAACACGGCTTTCCTGTGTCGAAGTGCGCATGAGCAGCTAGGGCAGATTTAAGGAGTGCCGTCAGAAGCAGATGTTAGATGCTGTGCTGGAGCAGCAGCCGTTGTGCTGAAAAATTTTGAATGGTTTTAAGTCGACTGAAAATAAACTCACACTCCAGTGTATCAGCTGCCTGCTTTGAGCGTAACTTGACCAGGTACCGTATTCCTCCCTTACTATGTTGGGAAATGGAGAGGAAAATTTTACTGGGCATTTGTAAAGTATTTTTTTGCTTCTGTAGATAAAAATATCTCGAGGAAGTTTTTAAAAGTCATTTCCCTTTACAACAACATTATTCTCGTACATGCCTGCATACAAAGTGAGAGCAGTCAGCTGCAGGCAACTTGTTATCATGAGTCTGGCTTTTATTGTATCTATATCAAGTCTACAAAACAGGAAGTTTTAGAAGACATTTTCACAGACTGAACCGTACCAATTTGAATGGAATTACCTGCAAGACCTTTCACTGAGTGTTGCCAAACCAATGCCACAAATGGGTACTGTTTTTATGAAATGTCTATCTGAGTGTATCTAAAATKATGAATATTTTCTCTTATGCAAAGTGGCTTGAATTGGGATTTCAGTATCTTGTGAGTATTTTGATAGAAAAGTAAAAACAGATTATGAAAGTCAGTAAAGGAAAACAGTTAGCAAAATATGAAATACATGCAAGCTATCACCCCTTGGTTTATTAAAACAGATGAAGAAAGGGATAAAATCTAAATTACTTTGGGCGGGTTAAATAATGGGAGAGGGTGGAGTTTTGCTTTAAGCCGAATTCAATTCAGATAGCACAGAGGGCAGTTTGCTTGCAGCACAGCTTAAGTGCCACTTTCGCAAAAGTGGTCCCAAAGAGGTCCGCAACAAGGCATCCTCCCAACTGCTGGTGGCTGGGTGAGGCGGGCGCTTGCTGCTGCCCCCGCTGCCGGGGGCTGGGCAGGGAGCTGCACTGCAGGGCGGGCACCGGGGGCCCCTCTGACTTCCCAGAAAGGGGAGGAACAGGGCAAGCTGCTTTCACTGTCCCTCTTGTTCCCACCCGAGCTGCTAAAGTTTCTCTGACCCGACTGCCATCGTTTGTCACTAAGGAAATGGCTTGACAGGGGTAATATCAGCCAGTGCAGTAACTGGTTACCGTATATTGCCTGCTGTTTTACAGGCAGCTTCTGAGGAAACTCAGCCTTGAGCTCCAGCCTGTGCTTTGAATCACGGTATCTCTACTGCGAAGTACATACAGGCAGTTAGTGACAACCAAATACACAATTAAATTTGAATATTTCCAACTCCTATTTATTTCAACTGTTTTGCAGGCACATAGTATGTATATGTAAAAGATGGATGAGGTGTCCTCCAGTGTCTTTCCTATACCTACTTAGGGTGCAGCAAAAGCACAAATCCAACTGCAAGAAACTAAGACTGAGTGTCTGTAGAGATCTATGTTGTATCAGCATTGGTGCTTATAAATAAGTATTTAGAGCTGTTTGCATGMCAATTTCCTAAGCATAGAAATTTAAATTTTCCCATTGAGGCCTGTAGCGTTGATGAATAAAATGTAAGAACTATGGATATTAACTAAGCTGCTAAATACTATCATTTCTGGAAAACAAAATGTGAAACCAACCAAATTTATACAATTGAGATGCTTGGGATAGTTCAACCAGACATGGGATAAATTTCAAAGGAGTCTATTTTAAAGCCTTTGAACCAAGGTCATTTGGCCCTTACTTCAAAGCCTTTAAACAGTTTGTCTTGTCCGGGCAGTGAAAGAGAAAGCCCCAGAGGCACCTTTCAGAAAGCTGTGCAGGGAGGGGGAAAAGAGCATCGCACCCTGAAATCTGACATATACACAGAAGGAAAAGGCTCAGCTCAGAGTCAAACAACAGGAGGTCACAAATTCAGTGTCTTCTAAGGAAATGTCATCATTGGAAGAGGATGACTAGAATTTCTACGACTAAAGATATCTCTTACAAGCCTGAAAGGAAACTTAGCACATTATGTCAAGAATCAGCAGGCTGCTAATATCTCTGTGATTACAGAAAAATAAATTATATTGAGGACTGTATTTTAAAAAGCTCTTCTCTTCCTTTCTGAACAGTATTTTTCGCACAAAACAAAAGAGAATTATTTTATTATTTTAAGATAAACTTCTCTACACAAAAAAGAAAAATTCCTCTAAGAAGTTAAGAAGTTCTAGCAATAAAAACAACATTAATGCCTTTACTCTTCTTCATTTAGGGTCTGATCTGAGGTGCACTGAAGTAAATAAAACAGAGAGATTGTTGATAGGCTTTGATTAAGTTCTTAATCTATTTTTATTGCAGTGACTACTAGGAAGATGCAAACATGACAAGGCTCTTTCTCTTTGTTTTGCAGGATCTGAACACTCCAAATGCAGAAATGATTTGGCAACTAACATCTCATTGGTAAGAAAAACATTCATTAATTATTGTTCTATCATACTTAGATCTAAAGTAAGCGAAGTTTAATAATGACATAATACTGTATTTTGAAAGAGTAAGGTTGTTTATCTATAAAGTATACTCACAGTGTGATTTTTTTATTTGTTTGTTTTTCTTGTTCTTAATTTTTTCACAACACAAAGGTCTCAGTCTGGGCGAGGACGTCAAAGGAAGTTGATTACATTCTCAGTTTCCCAGAGCAACTTCTAAAAAACATACCAAGCCACTAAAGCAAAATGACTTACACGTCATCTGTGACATGTAAATTCCCAAATGAAATTGCTCATAGGAAGATTGGAAACAATCAGAAAAGGAGATTTCAAAGTTGTGGTCCTGACATTTTCTTTTTCATGACAGCTGTTTGGGTCATTGATCAAAATTTAACACACCCTCTACACCTGGGCAGAGAGTGGTCTGGTCTGCAGCCAAGCTCACACAGAAGGGTCTGCAGTAGGAGTGACGAATGGCCAGGTCATTGGCTTCTTTCCTTCTTCTGTGTTTCAGGACATCCCTGGTCGCACCTCTGATTCTTGGTCTGCTTCTGCAGCCACCGCTGGCAGAGCTTTCCATCGTCACACAGCCAAACATTGTCCTGTTGATGGCTGATGACCTCGGCATAGGGGATGTAGGTTGCTATGGGAATGATACCATCAGGTAAGGAAACTGAGCATAACAGTGAACAGAGCCAGTGTGTTATTTAATGTAAGACTGCAATCCTCTGCCCGTCATCAGGTATTCGAGCTCTCTTCAAGTTCATTTCCTGGAGAAATGGGAGGATTTCCCATGGGTGGTGCCATTAATGATAAATGTAAAGCACTACCAGGATTATCTCACAGCCTAGAGGGCATTCCCAGGGCCAGCTCTGCTACCCCGAGCTGCTTTACTATGGGAATATGTCAACCGTCCTTGTGTATTCCTTAATTGCCTGACATCGAGAAACGCTAAGCTCTTGCACATACCTGAAGATAAAAACGTTGTCCCATCTTTCAACATATAAGGCCTCATTACCTCATTTAACTCTATTTTGCTATTCTTTCTCGGTCTCACATCAAAATACAGTATAAATCACTGCAATGAGCTATGTTACTAGGAAATACTTCTCTTCTCAGACCCAAGGACATAGAATTTGCCTCCTCATTGAAAATCCTGCCACTGTATTGCCTGCTGGCTTCCTACCAGCTTGTCACTTCTTTGAACAAAACCAAATTTGGTATGATCACTCCCCACATCCAGCAAAGTTCTCAGGATCTCACCTTGATCGGCACCAGCTGGCAATTTTCTGATACATAGCTGATGATTATAGATAGCTGACGATCATAGGTAGCTGATGGGGCTCTGCATGGCTGGGCCTCCACTTCAGCATAGCATCAWCCCCAAGGTGTGAATTTTCTTTCCAAGAGCAGTGGGGTACATTTCTGCAAGGCCCTTCAGAGGATTTGGGAAACAAGAAGGAACGATTGGCTTGAAATTTATCCAGATAGCGATAGGTAATGAAGAAAGAAAAAAAAAAGGTATTTCCCCATCACTTGAGAAAATTAAAATAAAATTAAAAAAAAAAAATCTTTCCTGGCCATCTTCAAATAGAATAAACTTGCCAAAATAAAGGTAAGTATACTATTCCTCATCCCCATTCCCTTGAAGACCCTCTGAATGATATCTGACAGTGTGGGTTGCACTTTCAGGACCCCGAACATTGACCGCCTGGCAAAGGAAGGAGTGAAACTGACCCAACACATCGCTGCAGCTCCACTTTGCACCCCCAGCAGAGCAGCTTTTCTCACTGGCAGATATCCCCTCCGATCAGGTTTGCCTTGCAAAACCAAGCAGCCTTTAAACATTGTTTTATCGCTGAGTGGAACAATGTTATACAATGGGCCCAAAAGAAATGAGGGTGTGCAAATAGAAGGGGTGCCACAGACATGTCATCCCTCACTGAGGCACACAAAGACACACCAGCTATGTCTAGCACCTTTGAGGTGGCATCTAGATTTATGGGGTACAACGAACCAATCTGGGGCAGAAAAGAACCAGCTCTACAGAGCAGCTTGCTCCCCCCACAGCTCGCAACTTCAGTTGCATTTTGGTGCTCTATTGCACAGATTGCAGCCAGAATGGAGTTAGTACAAATTGTTACATTCAAAAAAGGTCATTAAACAGAACATGAATAATAATAACACCTTTCTAAAGCACTAGTTACATTAATTTCTGCCATGGGTGACTCCTCATTAGATATCAGAAACAGCTCAGCCCTGCAGGGAACAGAGTAGATCTATGCAGATRTGTGTCCATTCTCTCCAGGAAGGTGCAAAATGAGTCGTTTACAGGAAAGCTTTGTTACCTATGTGTCAGAATTCATCCGTCCTATGAAATAACAGTTTGACAGCTATATTATTTTTCCCAGTTCTGTTTTTGAGGAAAAAATACTATCCTGTCAAACTGCATCCCTGAGATGAAGAGGTATGAAAAACAAATAGCTCTACATGTTTCTAACAGCAACTCTCTAATGCTTGTTCTATTGCAAATGATCTTCAGTGACTTCATTCCTGAGGCATTTTGAAGCTGAAATGTCATCCTACTTTTATCATGGCAGCTCCCACTGAGATAGATAGCTTGAAAATGCACACGAGCTTGTACAGACTCTCTCCCACTATAACAACAGGGCCAGAGAGGTTCAACGCTTCCATGACAGATTGTACTTCACAGAACATTGTATGAAGGGGTTATGCCAGTATATAATGCTAAATAATAGGGTGTAAACCGGCAGGTGAGGAGAAGCTTGCGGTGCAAGATAGCTACTCTGTGGGTTTCAGAAGTCAGATACCAGCCATGCCACTGTGCAGGGAAATCTGGAGTTCCCAGGCAGCCTTATGCAAGCTGGAGTTTGAGGCTGACAGAGGGCTGAAGTCTCCCTACTCTCCTCCTTCCCCTCACAGTCACACTGAGTAAATGCATTTCATACAGCCTGGATGCCACTGTGACATATAAAAGCTCTTATACAACTGTGCCATTCTGAATAAAATAAAATAAAATAAAATAAAATAAAATAAAATAATAAATAAAATAAAATGTTTCTTTATGAGATACAAAGAAGAATAGGTATTATACCATGGAGAGACTTAGCTCTTTTGTATTCTTGTCCAGTGTCCTAGATTAATTTTCCCAAACAAACAACATTAGAATAAACATTTAACACTATAATACCAATGAAACCAGGAAACAAAGACATATGTTTGATAAAAGCACTCTACCAGTTATATTTACCAAGATTGTTTATTATTTATTTTGTAGGGATGGATGCTATAAACAATTACCGTGTTATTTTTTGGACTGGCGGCTCAGGAGGGCTTCCTCCGAATGAAACCACTTTTGCCAAAATACTGCAGCAGCAAGGCTACAGCACAGGACTGATAGGTATGGGGACGCTCCCAAAGATGGCCTAGGATGTGTTTCACCTGCACATCTCACTCAAACCATTTGTTTTAGTTAGCAACTGCTCATTCCTCAGTTGTAATATTTTTATGTCCTGATTTAAGAATATCTTGTAAGAAGAAATCCTGGCCAAAAAGGATCTCTCTTAAAAGAACAAGCATCTGATAAAGAGAATAATCTTTACTGTTGACCTGCTTTCAAGCACAGCTGTGGTTGTTAAAATATAGAATGGAAAATATGTTAATATTTCTTGAATACTATTCTACCAGGTATATGATAATTTTTCCAACGCTATTTCATAAAAAACAAAAACACGAGTTCTATTTAAATATGCATGCCGATGCTTTACACAGCTCAGAGGAGATTCACAACAAAAGGGAACAGCTGCTACTTAAAACAATAGAGTCAGGACATAATATCACAGGATTTGGCCTTTCAAAAACAGAAACAAAGCAATTCTTTTTTCTTTAATTACAGCTTGCCACTATAGTTCACCAAGATTTCAGTACAGCCCACAAAACATTGCCTCCTTCAGCATTAATAAGAATTCCACTGTAATTTATATTTTACGGGACTTTTTTTTTTTTTTTTTGTTAAATACAGTTGTAACTTCTGGTCATGATCCAGCTGCACATAATTGTTTATCTTTGGTATGTAACATAGTTCCACAGACCGATAAAACACAAAACGTTCCTGAGCTGAATTTTCAGCTATTTGCCCTACCTCGTCTGAGCATCTAAATGTCAATACCCAATATCTATGTCTGACACATAAAAAAATCGGCTGCACAAATGAACTGAATTTACTAATAAAAGTGTCTGCAGGAATGGATGTGTATTCATTCAGCAGAATAAATCTAAACCATACAGGACAATACTAAACAAAGCTTTCCAAGCATTTTAAGTTCTATGTTATTGAATCTTCTTCTATTATTTTTGTAGTGATATTATTTTAGTTCTTTTAATCAGCTCATAAAAAAGCCCCTGTCTACTAGCCATGTGCTTCAGCTTGGCTTCAGCRTGTAATCACTAACAAAACAATCAGATTTGTCTCCACTTTGTCAAAGGAATTGCCCTGMAATTGTGCTAGGATTGTGCTGCATCCCTCCTAGAATCTAGCAAGCAAAATGAGCTGGCATTTTACCTGTGGGCATCTCAGCTAAAATCACACCATAGACACCAAGAGCATCACTTAGTTTAACTGGATTGACAGATTATGATTAATTGCACCTTAGGGGATGATGGAAAGCACTGGTGATAAGTGACACAAAAAACCCATAAGAAGAACTTTACGTTCAAGTCACGAAGCAAGAAATCTTACAAAACATCTACCCACATCACCACAGCCGAATGAGCACTAAATAGTCTGACCTGGATGGTTTGTGATTGTTTTGCTCTGAGCACAACCAGTTTAATTGCAGAGTTAAATCCTATTAATAACCTGCAGCTTGTTGTGATAATGAGACTTTTTGTTGGGAAAYGCTTTGCAGATTCTTTGTAGACAGAAAGCCAATGTTGTATAACATATGCCCTCAAAGATTAATTTATCTTAATTATACGCTTAGTTTATCTTCTGGAAATTTGAGTCTTTTGTAGCATGTCAGAAGCCTTTATCGACCTCAGCTGGAGATTTAGGTGTTGGAGTGCATCTGAAGTCCAAGGATACTTTAGCTGCACGTGTATTTATGACCGATGCATCTATGTATTGATTACAAACCTGTTTCATTGTATCACTGGCTCTAAATATGTCAAGAGGTAAACTGAGTAGAGATTTTAGCTGAAAGCAATGCATCCACCTAGAATAGAACTTTCACTCTTTCTTTATATTTATATCCAAAAAGCAGCAATTTTTTTCCTCTGAAATAGTTTTTTCTGCTCCTACCATAATGCACAGCAATTCTGTTGAAACCTACTCAGGGTTGGCTGCTAGTATATGTATTGGTAACATAGTGAACCATTTGTTTGGGATAATATCCTGTAAGTACACAGTTCTTTACTCCACAACAAGAATTAGTTGCAAATTAGTTTTCAAGTAAAATTCTAGAAGTTCATTTTGATCTATAGATCTGGTATCCAAGGCCTGCATGACATCAGAGATCATAAAATGCAGTTAAACTGTATCTCTCTGATGAGAGGTAGATTTTGGTCACTTGATTCAGATATTCACAAGCCTCAGTTTTTGAGCCAAATGAGCCAACTTGTTATGTCTCTCTGTAAGTGCCTAACCAGACTGTTTAAATAGACTGGAGGGGAAGCAAAAGCATGGTTTTGATGTGCCATTCATTATAATAGTGGACATACGTTTGTAATAARGAACAAGTTGTATTGCAAAAGGTCAGATGTTCCTTGTGATACATGAAGACTTCAGACTTTAAAAGAGGGCGGCTTTGACTTTTTAAATTTGATGAAATACAAATAAATGGCAAAAATACTTACAAAACAAGGCCTTTTATTCTCATCCAGTATACAGAGATATTATTATCAGCAAAGTTATTACATACATACAGCTTCATGAGAAATCCTGATCTCCTGAGCTCAAGTTCTTCTGGATCTGGTGGTTTGTCTGGCAAACCCACAGCTCAGCTGCCAGTTACTTGACTACGCTATCCATAGCTTCCCTTACCAGTCTGGCACCAACATGTCACTGAGTGTGGCTGTAGTCCTGACATCAAGCCATTCAAAACTTTCCACAAACAAGTCTGCATAGCATCTTGAAGGTAAAGAGACAACAGAACAATGTTATTTTGCCCTTTGCTTACAAAAGGACTTCTTCCTCCTATTTCATACCTGACAAGTCTCCAGGAAGGCCGTACATTTTTGCTCAGTTCTGAAAACCTGAATTTTTCTCAGTTTCTAGTTCCCTGTATAGTCCAGTTTTTTACATTTGATCAAAGGTACAGGGCATGAATATCTATACAGAGCACCAATAACTCTGTTGGAAATTTGTAATTTGTAGAGGTTTACTTTTATCAATCGTAAGATATATCCCATTATATCACTACATACTCGGTATATATGAGTAGGATGAAGAAGTTATCACAAGTAGGAAAAAACCAACCATTTTTTGAGAAATGTTTTGCATGAGGAAAAGCTTGTTTTTAAATATTCTCTCCTTCCATTTTAATAATCTGTATTTTCAGGGAAGTGGCATCAAGGTGTTAACTGTGAATCACGCAACGACCATTGTCATCACCCTTTAAACCACGGGTTTGACTATTTTTATGGGATGCCTTTTACGCTAATAAGTGACTGCCAACCAACAGAAACACCAGAGATGGACAGAGTCTTTCGAAGGAAACTCTGGGTTTACACTCAGATGATTGGCCTCGTTACACTCACCGCTGCCCTAGGAAGACTGACTGGCTTGATCTCAGTCCGCTGGAAAACGCTGACCTGCCTTGCTGGGTTTAGTCTCCTGTTCTTCATAGCCTGGTTCTCAAGTTATGGGTTTGTACGATACTGGAACTGCATTATGATGAGAAACCACGAAGTTACTGAGCAGCCAATGGTGACAGACAGGACTACATCCCTTATCTTGAGAGAGTCCATTTCCTTTATTGAAAGGTAAAGTGTGTTTCCTTTGATCACATTTCTTCTGGTTCTTGCATGTCTTGCAACTTTTAAACGGCCATGTGAAGTCTTCATAATTTTTATATTATTATATAGGCCTATTAATTATTAATAATATTAATAATGATATCATATAATTAAACAGAAAAATTAGTTGCTGCTTAAGGATGTCTGTTATTCCTAGCCTCACTAAATCTCATAATGTTTCCAAATTTCCATGGGTTGGATTGAATATTTCTAGCCTATTTTGAGGAAATACATATTTCTATCAATGAGACCAACACTGCAGCTTTAAGGGACAGCAGCTGATGGCAGAAATGCGTGTGTAGGCTGGGGAAAGAGAAGTAGAGCTGTGAGGTAGCCTTACCGTGCGGAGTGACGCATGGGCAACAGCTGGCAGGAGATGAACCTGCTGCCTTTGTTTCAGTAGCACGGTGGTGGTTTGCAATAGCAGAGAGTGGAACTTCAATCTGGAACTTTTCTATATATGATTCAGGGAAAAAAGAGGGTCATTTTATAGAAGCCAAACATTATTTTATCAGACAGATCCTAATCACTGGGTTTTAATACCTAACAAAGGAAGATGTTTCTGAAATGATTGTTGGAATGTGTATATACGCAAATCATAATACCATTTTCCATCACGACTGACCTCTGYATGTATTGAGAACCTTCCTCCTTAATAACAAAGTGTTGATTTCTGTTTTTTAGAAATAAGCACAAGCCATTCCTCCTCTTTCTTTCCTTTTTACACTCCCACACCCCTCTCCTCACCACGGAGAAGTTTCTTGGGAGGAGCAGCCATGGTTTATATGGAGACAATGTAGAGGAGATGGACTGGATGGTGGGTAAGTCACCATAGCAAATAACAATGTCTCCAACTACCTAATACCTGTATAATAAAAATGCACTTGTTATGAAAAGAACAAGGAAGACAAAAACAAGAACAAAAAAAGTCCTAAGCTTTTCATGAACATCTGTCAATCTTGTATGAGCACTGTTGGCTTATAGTGTTGGCTTTTTATTTTCTCCAGTCTTGGACCAAGTGGCAAAACCGTTCACTCAGGTTTTTTGGTCTAGTGTTTACCAGTTTTAACTATGTCCCCTCGGCTCCTGTCAAGGAGGTCTCCTGTTCTTCTTACTAAATACTACATGAAGTGAGAATTATTTAGCTTTCTGTGATTATTAAAGATCAGGTAATTTCAGCGTCTTATGCTCATGTCTTATGTATTTCTAAGTAGGACACATCAGAAGGTGATAAAACTGATAAGCAAATTAATTCCAGGTGTAAACCAGCAGACTATTTCTCTGTTACTGCTGCATTCTGCAGAGTACTGAATATTTTTCATCCCCATTCACAAATCCAGAAATGTTCGTAAATGTTAATTGGTATGCCCCAGAAATTAGATTCATGTTATTTTTCAGCCTGGTTTTTGGAGGGGAAGAATTGTTTATCACCCAGTCATGGCGGAGGAAAAGTAGCCACATTTGCAAAAGGGATAAGAATCAGGTACACATACAGAAAGAATYGGTTTTCAAACCTACCTGTTAAACACTTACACACCACAAATATAATTAATAACATCAGAAACAGTTCAAGAATTACTTTTAAATAAAAAAGAACTATATTATTAATGCATATTATATCCAGCCAGTAATTTAATGCAAATACTAACTGTGGTCTAGATAATGTAAGATAAGGGCACATGACATTTTTTCTTCATTTCTCACGAYGGCCATCACTAATGCAGAATCTAACTTTTTTGGGGCCTTGGATCATGCTTTCTTTCCATATTTTTACAGCACACAGCACTTCTGCCCCTTACAATACAGGCTTCCGGTCTGTGACTGCGGTTCTTGCACTCCTTTGTTATAACACTAATAATAAAGGCGTTACAGCACATCACAATTTTTTTTTGTGCTTTTACAGACAGTGAAATCACAACTACCAATCTTGATCCTAACAAACTCCTCTTTTAAACAATGAACAGCCCTACATAGATAAGAAATTGCATTGATGAATGTTTACAAGTCAGAGGCTAAAATTTATGTGGTGTAAGCAATATTTTTGCTTTTTAATACACACATATTCCTATGTTTACAGGCCAGGTTCTAGATGCTATTGACAAGGAAGGCTTGAAAAATACTACACTAGTTTACTTTGCCTCTGATCACGGTGGATGGCTGGAAAGACAAGAAGGCGAAAGGCAGTTGGGTGGCTGGAACGGAATATACAGAGGTAAGAGCTGTCAGAGACAGTGACAACCCAGCAACAGCTAGTGAGGTACTTGGGATACCCATAAAGCTTAGATAAGACTGTACGCTCAAGGAGTAACAGTGTTTTATCATTGAGAAACAAATTTGTCTCATTCTAATTAGGCATTTAAAAAATTGGACAATTCTAGCATCTGCAGGTGTTCTTTGTAAGCATGAATTCTCAATCTGGCATTTCCTCATGAGGCAACTGATCACAAGTTAATTTTGATTAAGCATGTGTAACTTCTCATTAAATATTAGTTGCATCTTACATCTGAACCCTTGCCTTAACTACAACAGGTATGTTACAGGATTGTAAAAAAGAGAGGATAACTAGGCTGGGAAATCACTTTATGCCTGGAAATTTTATCCACACTGAGTTCTGATGGGGCAATGTTTTTGTAAAATGATAGAAGGGAGTAATTATGTAAGGTCACTTGAGGGGTCTGATATAGTGAACACACATTCAATGATGCCGAGGAGAAGGAGCTTAGCAGTAAAAACAAAAGAGTAAGGAAGGCTCATAAAGGTAACATTAGACAGCTTGTGATAATACAATAACATTTGCCTAAAATTTCTCTGTTTTAAATGAAACATTTATTTGAATGAAAATGTATTTTTTTTTTTTTTTTATGAAAGGTGGAAAAGCTATGGGAGGATGGGAAGGAGGAATACGAGTCCCAGGGATATTTAGATGGCCAGGAGTGTTACCTGAAGGCACAGTCATTGATGAACCTACAAGCCTTATGGACATTTATCCTACAGTAGTTCATCTGGCTGGAGGGGTGTTACCCCAGGACAGGTATAAATACAAGTGTCTTTATTCCTCTTTCTCTCCCACAACAATGGAAAATCTAGTTTGGAAACACATTCTGAGTCTGACATTTTCTTTTTCACTCCTGCTCCTTTTCTAGACACATAAATGTTACCACAGCTCAGTCACCTCTTCTCTGCATTTCAGATCCAGCACCTACCTGCAGTCTTCTACAAGCATCTTCCTCGTTCAGAGTGGCCAGTTCCAGCAAGAGGTGTGCAGAGGGAACACAGTCCTGTACAGCTTACTCTAGTCTGACGGTCTCCATTTTTTCTGCTAGGGTAATTGATGGCCGAGATCTGATGCCTTTACTGCGAGGAACAGTTGAGCACTCAGAGCACGAGTTCCTGTTTCATTACTGTGGCATTCACTTACATGCTGTGCGGTGGCACCAGAAGGACAGTGAGTACAGAACTTCTTTCCCAAGAATTAGGTTCAATCTACGGGAGAGCAGATTTGTGTCACACATTTTTTCTGGGATTGTAGCTTTCCAAGTAGTTCCAGGTGTAAGRTGGTAAAGAACTTGCTAGCATTGCCTGTACTTACATGGCACAAAGAGTTTTTTCGTGGCTTCAAGGCAGGCTACTGGAACTCAGGATGGATCTTGTCCACTTCTCTATCTGAATGCAAGGCCTGGGGAGTCCATGCCCTCCTTGTCTCAAGGAGAAGTCCTTACCTCAGTTTTTGCCTGTCCTTCTGCTACCTTAACAAGGAAGCAAGCCATGGAAACCTCAAATCATTTTTTCATGTCTTCATAAAAAACAAAGTCAGGGATAACTGATACTTGCTGAAAATTTTGGAGAAATTTTCAAACGTCAGAAATCATTTTACATTATTGGTTTAATTCTACGGCACTTAATTTTAAATGAAATTACAATACTATATCAACTAATAAGTGTAGAGCTGAAGTGCAACCAGAAACGAATTCTAGAAAAATATTCACTCCTCTAATGCCTTGTGATAACCACCAGTGTCATTGCAAGCCTTCTTTCTTTCCTGCCAGGTGGAGCCATCTGGAAGGCTCATTATGTGACCCCTGTCTTTCATCCACCTGGTGCTGGGGCTTGTTATGATAGAGGATTTTGCCCATGTTTTGGGGAAGGTGTGGCCCATCATGACCCTCCGCTGCTGTTTGATCTCTCGCGAGACCCTTCTGAAGCCAAACCTCTGTCGGCTGACACCGAGCCCCTCTTTGACACTGTAATAAGGAARATTGGAAGAGCCATAGAAGACCATCGCAGGACACTGACTCCAGTCCCAGAGCAGCTCTCCTTGTACAACGTCGTGTGGAAGCCGTGGCTGCAGCCGTGCTGCGGGATGTTCCCATTCTGTTGGTGTGATAAGGAAGGTGATAATAAACGTGCTGACTTATAAAGGAAAGCACCAAAGTTACTTCCTCAAAAGTGTTTTCAGATCAAGAGTGTTTTCTTTGGGGGTGTTGATTGGCGGGTTGTTTGTTTGTTTGTTTTAATGGAGCCTTTATTTGAGAATCATTCCAGCGAATGGCACAGTATTTGTTGAAGGTGGCTTTAGGCTGGACACTCTCAGGGAGGGATCAAGACAGAATGATCTGAAGAACATTTTTTAACTTGCATCTGCTGACAACTGAATGAATAGTTCAAATGCACTGAAGTAGGTGAAGATTAGAGCTCTACGAATAGTGATATATGTTTTGCTGTTTATGTGAATGTATACTTAGAAGCTTTGCTTTGGTTTTTTTGTTCTGAATTTCTAAGTGATTCCTGGACTGAGGTCTGCCTTAATTTTCTTACCCTTATTGGCAATGCATAAGATGTCCTTATAATAAATCTTTGCAGACTACTGCTTCCAAAATAATTAAAAAATAATTTTGCCCACAGTTCCTCACAGAATCTCCTTTAAAAGTAACTTTCTTCTTTCCTTGTAGCTAATCCCTCCAGCAGCAGTGATGATGGCAGCTGATTAGCCTGGGGCTTCTGGATCAGGAGAAATTGCCCAGGTGAGACATAAAGCTTGGAAACATGACAAACTGGGTAACAGCTGTCTGTGCTTTCTGAGAAGGATAGGACTCCTCTGACTGGAGTCAGCCTCTTTTGATGGCGACACACAAAAGGGAAAGGATTTTCCCTTTCCGAAGCTCCCATTGCACCCAGTTCCCTAAGCAGCACTGGCCAGGGCATAGTGGCATTGATGGTCACAGAAGTGCCACACTGATAACCAGTTCAGTCATTCGGGCACAGGATTGCACGACTTACCTTGCTGCCCATATCTTAGTCATAACTGGTTCCTGCTAACAAGTAGYAGGTTTGGAAAAGACTCTCTGAAAGATGCCCACTACTAATTATGAAAACAAACAAGCTCTAATTTACTATTAAAAAAAGAAATGCAGAATTAAGGTATTTTTTTGCTTCACAAGTTAAATTCTCATCCCATCAAATAGCTAGATTTACTTAGATCTATCTCTTTTGCTGCTGTAAATTCAGTTCTTTCCTTCTTTGTGTTAAAATAGTTGTTCCTATTAAAGTGGCCCTGGAGGTAATGCTTTTCATTGTAGGGTACAATATATATCTGTTCACATAGTCAAGTTTACACTGGTGTATCTGAATATGTAGGCATTTGAGAACACAATTTTCCCATTTGATTTATTTCACATGTTTTTTACTATTTTTCTAACTATTGTGCTAGGACTCATTTCAGTTGTTCATCTCCCTTGATAAATGTTCGGTTTATTTTGGTTTTATTTTCCCCCTTGTTTCCCACAATTCAGCCACCAGGAAATCTGCAGATAAACAAAGCCCTACAGCTTAAAGGCAAAGTTTTATTGTATGCTGTGACTTCATGCATTTCATGGGAATTTCTGGGGACCCGGGGTCTCTGCCCAGGCTGGGGGACATGGCTGCTGCTTTCCCCTTTGCAGGTTCAAGCCATGGTGGAGCTGAGCGTGTATCCCAGAGACRCACACACGGACACACACACACGCAGAGGACACTGACATGGCCAGTCATTGTCTCCATGTATTGTGTTGACATGTATTGTGTAGTCTGATGAACGTGGCACAGGCTTACAAGCAGTTTTGGTAGACTCAAACCAGCATTTTTTAGATAAAACAAAGTCATGCATCAAAATAGTCTCCTTGACAGTAAGTATAATGAACACCCATTTGCCACTGTTAGGAGTCCTTCAGGCTGTTTTCCAGCTGAACAAGAAGTGTATKATTAAGGCAGGTATTTCTTTAGGGTAGTCATTCACTTACAAAGAATGTACCGTCTCCTGTACATTGTATAAATACCACGGGAAATGGTTTCTCTTTTTGTTATTCTTAATCTCTTCTTGTCATCAATTCATTTGAAAGCTTTTTTTTTCAGATTAATTTTTCACCTTCAGGCTATTCCCCCTTTTCCATTTATTGTATTGCCATTGTGGCAGTGAGAGTTACAGTTTCTCGCAGCTGGGCTACCAGCTTTTCCCTATGTCGAGAAACCATCCAGATTTATTTTGCAAACTGAAAGATCTAACAGTTAACATTCACTAACATATTGCAACCTGTGCTTTGACCTTATTCTCTCTTTTTTTTTTTTTTTTTTTTTTTTGCCATTGCTTATCACTTCCAGCTTTTTGGAAGCTTATTTAAATCAGTGAAAACTGCCGATTTCAGGAGATTTGAGACTAGGATTTTTACACATTGTTAATTTATTTATTGTTGCCACACCTGACAGGAAGTTGCAAAAAAGAACAAGGTTATTCCTCTTTGCTTTACAGGATCCTGAGATATAAAACTCAGAAAGTATATAGCAAATAAAATGTTGCAGATAAGAAAAAAGTCCCCTAGGAAAAAACAAAATTCTATCATAATTGGAAGTAGACTGCTATCAGTTATATTACCATGTTAGTATGATAAAAGTAGTCATTTTATGTATCTCATAAACTGTTATTTAAGTAACTAATACAAATATGTCACATAATTTGTAAATACTTGAAAATGTTGGGTGAATGTAAGATCTGTAAAACATGAAAGCAATGTGGCTTATAGGTTGTTTTCTGCTTCTCTTTCTTAGTCTTTCTGTATCATCAGCAGCATAAACTGATGTGAGGAGAACTGAAAGAGGACTTTCTAAGTATCAGTTACAACTCTTGAGCCTAATTAAAAAAAAAATAAATAAAGTCAAAGCCAAAGCATAAAACTAAAATACTTTCACATTAAGTGTTACATGTCAAGCGTCAAGCTTGAGTAAAAGTAGTTCTGAGAAGCTTGAAGGGAATTAGAAAAAGGCTGGAAGAGGTAGGGTTGTACTTTTCTCTTTGTGACAGCAGTTTGAAGTTAATAATCCAAGTTCTGTACACCCTCTCTATTAAATGGAGAATACCGGGGAACAGTTGGTTTGTACCAGAGTGCCACGTCGGGTTCTCAACCCCACTCCAGGTAAAATTTAGTGCAGAGGAGCAGAGTTTTCTCTTCTCCATGAGGACAGATCTCCTGCCTTCAGCAGAGAAGCCAGGAAGGACAAACTAAAGGCCTCCCCCAGATTTCCCTGCCTCAGTGGCATTTCAGGAAGGGACCTTAAAGATCATCTAGTTCCAACCCCCCTGCCACGGGCAGGGACACCTTCCACTAGACCAGGTTGCTCAAAGCCTCATCCAACCGGCCCTTGAACACTTCCAGGAATGGCGCATCCACAACTTCTCTGGGCAACCTGTTCCAGTGCCTCACCAGTTATCAACTCATTTTCTTGGCCAAGTAGTATGAACTGTTTTATTACTATCTTATTAGAAATAGAATAAGAATTTCTTGTTGTCTTAGAAAGACCAACAATGCTTAATCTCAGGTGGGGCATTTGAGCTCTTGGCTGTGAGCTAACAAGGTAGTAGACAGTAATCCAGCTAATAAATAAATAAATAATCCAGGTAGTAAAAAAAAAAAAAAAAGATATATAAAAAGATAAATGCTCTGTTCACTCATCAGTAAAGCAAGCTTAACAGACTCTTCATATATGTAAAATAGATCATATGATTTCTGCTAGCCTCAGGTTATAGGTCGGGTCCTCACATACACAACACTTTGCTTCCCTGAATCAAACCATCCATCATGACATAACGGGGAAAGACAGGGCATCATATGTCTTGTATAAACTAGCACATTTTCATTAGATAGAAACACCATCAGTGAATACTACTGCTCCCAAGCTCTATGCTGCTCAAGGTTACCTTCGTTCTCAGTAACACTAGATTTGCTGTTAACAACCCTGGATTACAGGTCCTTGGAGCAAAGACCCTCTGAAGCTTTGCAAAGGGCATCAACAAAATTGGTGAAGAATGAAACAGTCACATGAAAAGAAGGAGGAAAAAAACATTAATTATACTCTAGGTGAAACATTTACTTTGGGACTGGTAAAAGGCTGACTAAGTAGCCTCCAAGGATAGAGAATACCTGTAAGTGAGATTTTGCCCTGTGTTATAAGTGTTGCAGTAGCCCGTTAGACTGTATAACTCCCAGCTTTAGTCTATTTATGACAGTTTGGATAAACAGCTCGTGAGAAGCTTTCTTCAGCGAAATAGAAATAGTTCACTGAAAGCTCTGCAGGGTGCTGCACRTTCCTGCACCGACAGGCACACTGCTCTGGGAGCCTCGCATCTATCGGGATAGAAATTTTTTACTCATTGCAACAAATGTACATCCTGCTTCCATACCTGAGAACTAACCAAGATACCACGTGTCGCCAATCTGGTCTGTGTTGCCTCTCCTTTCCTCATTTATTTCCCTCTGAAACTCTTCTTGAAACTGAGGCCAGGCCCCACTTCCGACAAATTTTCAAGGAATTACCAATAAGTCACTGAACCTCTTGCTCTTGTTCCAGCTCTAGGAAACTCCCTGTGTCCCTCGTGACGGGCTCCTGCTCTCTCTCTGCAGGAGACTCAATGGTGAGTCGTGAAGGGAGAGAGGATTAATTGCTGTCTTGCTTGTCACCGCAAGTGAAGGCCAGATAGCCTACATGTTGAAGACAACGGTAGTCTCTGCTGACTTGCAGCTTTCAAAAATACAAACAAACAAAAAAACTGAAATGTGAATACCCATGGATATTATTTCCTGTAACAGATTACTCCCATTCAGACACATGACATCACTTAGCCCTACAGGTAACCAAACTAATCCACGCAGACTCACGCTCATTCCCTTCAGGCTGAATTACAGGCAGGACGGCTGGCTTGCAGACCCATTTGTGTTAGCTGTGTATCAAATCTTGTTCATCCCATAAAATAGCCGTCAGTTTGACTACTATATTATGTGGGGATTCTGAACAGCAGTGCTAAGGGCCTGCACGTTGAGCTGCTGTGAGGATGGAATTTAACTAGCAGATGTGCACGTATGCCTGAGATAAGACCTGAACATGTTGCTCCAGCTTGTTATTCTGTAAGGGAGCTGAAAACTTCAAGAGAATCGTGTGATTGGCTAAATCCAAGGTTGAGAACAAACGTGCGGATCATTGCCAAGGGAAAGAGAGACTGTTTTTCTCAGTTTTTCTCAGGGATACAATCCGGGTGGTGATTGGGGGAGACAGCAGTACCACCCCACTATAGTAAGGGATATATACTCCTGTGTTGTATCAATAAACRATTCTGTGCATGCATATGCGAGGGTCCGTGCCTTTATTTCTCCGACAATATTATTTTCTGAAATTCCTTCTTTCAAGAAAAGCTATGCTGTCAAACTGAAATCCTCAGAAAGCTTTGAAAAACTGATAACTATATACGCATCTATCAGAAGCTGCCTAGTGTCTGGTACTGCAGTGGTTTCAGTGGGCATCTTCTTGGAGAAGTGAAGCAGATTCTTCCCTCCACTCCCATGCTGAGAGCTCCCACTGACATCAGCTGAAGATGCCAGTGAGAGCCAGGCAGCTGGCCAGTGTTTTCTGCCACCAGACCTCTTTGTCTGCTTCTTAAAATACCTTATTTACTAATATCTCACTGCTGTTGAATGAAAGACTCATCTCATCAAGTATTCTTGTATAAACACACATGCATAAATTCAGTTTTTGAAAGATACCTTCAGGTTAGATACACAGAATTAAATCTATGTAACTATATCAAATTACACCATTTGTAGATTTAGCCCTTCAGGAAGAGAAATATCACTGGGACGTTCTTCAGAAGTTATAGGACATTAGATCATACAAGAGCAGGATTTGGAAACATCCTAACTGTCAAAYACTAATCAGTTTGTCCACATTTCTTTTTTTCCACCTCATTGATGCACTATTGTTTCAGTGCAAATCATTTGCCAAGACTGATTTTTGCTGCTTAGACACAATACAGTTTTCATCTAGTTGCATTTATACTGGTCATAGCCTAAGATGACTTAGATACTATTTAAGACTGGCTTTTAAGAGCATCTTACAAAACCCCTAAAATCTGAATTTGGATACTGAAAATGTTTTCAAACACAGTAGCAAGCAACATTTGAGCATGCAAATTCAGCTGTTGAAAATCTAAAGATCTCTCTTCATTTAAAAATTAGTCATAAAATATTTGTCTGTTTTACTGAAACGGAGATCTTTGGAGCTTAAAGAAGAATAAAAGAATTACTAGGGGTTTTTTAAGTTGTATTTAATTTTTTTTGCTTTAGAATAATAGGAATATTTTGAAGCTGGTTTTGAACTCTCCTGAACACCCATTGATCAAGCGCTCCAGCTTGACTTCAACATGTAATCACCAACAAGATCACATAGTTTTCAGTACTTCCAGCTAAGTGTGGAGACCATGATGCAACATTTTGAGAATCTGGCTGGCCCCACGGATTAACAGTTTTGTCCCTGAATATACAGGTTGGTATCTGTGCTGTCTATGCTTGAGAACTATCTCAAGCAAGACTGACGGCTTCTGTCAAATAGCAGGTCAGGGCAAAGCAAAGTATCAGCAGTCAATAGCAGAACCTGGAAACGTCAAAATCAGGATTATAAGAAAAAAAGCTCACACAGCATCTGTGTACCATGAAACTGGAATGGACACAATGTTGCCTCAAAATTTCCACTAAGTGTCACATCATAGCATAGTATTTTATAACTAAGCATTTTTATCCTCTCTAAAAATAGTAATAAAAAAAAATTATCCCAATGTAAATTACTAGCAATATGATATAAAGAGCAAACATTTACTGTCCTGCTTTTCAGGATTTGACTTCAGTTAGCATTGTTTTCTCATTGGTGCTTCAGTGTTTTTCTCTTTTTGCAGGGTGATGCGGAGGTCCTCCAACTTCTGCAGAACCTTACCAATGAAAGGAAAGCAATGCTAAGGGCTAGCAGTTTCTAAGCAAGGAAACTTGATTTTAAATGTTGTTTCTTAACATTTAAAAACATTCATATTTTCAGGAAGCCACCATTGAGGTGCTTACTATGAATCCACAAAGACCAATATCATCGCCCTTTAAATGATGGGTTTGGTTATTTTTATGGACTGCCTTTTAGCTTAGTAAATAGCTGCCAGATAACATAGCCTCCAGGACTGATGAGAGCCTTCAGTGTGAAGCTCTGGCTTTATAATCAGATGATTGGCCTCATTACACTCACTTTTGCCTTCAGATGACTKATTGGTTTGATTTCAGTCAGCTGGAAAACTGTCATTGCCTTGTTGGGTTTGATCTGTTGTTCTTTGCCACCTACTTCTCATTATTGATTTGTAAAACACAGGAACAGKGTAATGATGAGAGCCCATGAAATTACAGCACAACCAGCGGTRATGGAAAGGACTTCATTTCTCATCTTGAGGGAGGCAGCATCACCTATTAAAGTTAAAGTATATTTCCCTGCAAACATACTTTTGTTYCTGGAGCATTTTGCTTCTCTGTTTGAATGTCTGAGAAATGAATCGGTAACTTAATTGTCTTAAGCCAAGATTTCAAAAGTAGGACTGAAATAACTAAATTAATGATAGTATTATGTCTTCATTCCAAAAGCTAAGGTTGCCCTGAATTTTCCATGATCATTAGCTCTTTTCAGGCACTGACAATTTTTGAAAACTTTCACATTTTGGAAAAAAATTGTCCAAATTACACTTAAATATTTATTTTTGCTCAGGAGACCAAAACTCTTAAAGGATTGCAGCCAAAGACAGGAGCAGATTGGCCTCCCAGAACAGCAYATCCAATGGCAAGTATTTCATGCTCACTTCAGTCACGGGCCCACCAATTAGTCGCACCTGATTGTACTTTACTTGAGCTATTGACCCACATAAGAACTACAGGGAGGCTTTTTCTATTCTCTGCCCAGCACTTCCCAGCAGGAAGGATTCATCATAACTTTCAGTCTTCCCACTTCTGGCAGTACTGCTTAGGGCAGGTGGCACATTAATTTCTGCAAGGGATCAAAAGCCAGGGAATCTTACCTGCTGTGCAAATCACACGTGTCTCTGAAGTTTTAAACTTTTCTCCTTTGTCTTCCAGTCACATGTCAAGAAATGCTATCACAGCATCTGTAATCGTGGCTGAAAAACTAACACAGATCTGCTGAAGAGCAGAGACTGATATGTTATTCTAATAACTGTATGATTAATAATATAATTACCATATTTTGACTATAACTAATAAATTTTGTTTAAAGTACCTAATATCTTCAGTAAGTGTCTTCTTTAAGTGCTATGACTGTTTAATTGTTATGATACGCAAGTGTACCAACACAAGTACACTCAGTGGGTTATGATTTTAAATAGTGCTAGATGGGACTCTTCAAATACTGATACAACTGATAGACAAATGACATTTTAACCTTATTACTACCTGTGAGTCTTCAATATTCAGAAGATCACTCAGTGTTGATGAACATCTTCAAATATAAAAAAATGTTTATGAATTTTAATATTTAATACGTAGGGGCACAGCCCATTCTCTGTCTCTGTACTGTGTCACAGGGTCTTGGTCTGGAACTGGGTCTCTGTATGCCGCAGCAAAGAAACTGCTGACAAGGAACTCCCTTCACAAAATGTTCTTTCTTGGCACTTGCAGGCTTTTTCTGTGATTGAAAATACAGCTCCTGCAAACACTGATGTCTAGGCTATACGTGCAGCTGGCCCATCCACCAAGTTCGGATGACTGTGGGGGCTGAATTTAAAGCTGGTCTCTTTGGTTATATCCCTGTGTCACTCAGAGTGATTATGYCACTCAGCTTGCCAAACAGATTGGCTTGAAAGACTAACAATAAAACAGCCTTATTGTAAACCCCAAGCTAAAGGTATTAAAGTCACAAAAATGCCAAAATAACCTATAGAGACATGATAAATAACACTGGAGAAAAAATTTATCTAAGGTTAAAAAAGGGATAAAAAAGGGCAGACAAAAAGAATAGAACTGTATAATGTAAACTAACTGAAACTGGTTAAATCAACAAAAATACATACTAAAATATTGACACAAAATTAACATATCAAAATAGCAAGTATTTTTAAAAATTCATATTTGATCTATATGAAAGAATTTGAGAAATCACGAAAAATTATTCATAATCAGGAGACACTGAAATTGCTTTATTTCACTATATTTCAGTCTTTCTCTGGAGGCCAAACTGAAGATGCTGTTGACAAGGAGGGTTTTAAAAATATCACATTACCTTACCCTGCTTCTGATTATGGCAGTGGTCAGGGAGACAAGATGGAAAGCCTTTCCAGCTGGATAGAGTGAGATTTACACAGGTGTGAGAGTTGGGAGTGGTGTGATCAGATCTGCACTGGAGTAAAAAGGCCAAAACCAAATCACTAGTTTCTTCACCGTGTCTTTGCAGAGTGGATCCTTTCCTTCAGTCTTGGTTTGTAACCCAGGAACTTTCTGCTGCTTCCTGAGTCGTACCATTTCCACCTAGTTCTTTCCAAGTCCCTCAAAAAAAAAAAAATCTCTTTCTCTTTAGTATTTCTGAAGCTTTACTTTAATATCTGCCCCCTGATGCATCCAAGCACCCTTCTCTCCTCAGGAGTGTCCTTGTCCTAATTTGAGCTGAAGGCTCCTTCTTGCCCTCTCATTTCTTTGTCCCACTCTATGGGGTGTGGGGCACCCACATTGAAGTTCTCTCAGCTTTAATTACTTCTACRAATTACTTCTTTGGGCAGAAGTTCTTGGTTCTTGAGCAAAATGGTGCAATTGCTACTGCTATATATTTAAGTCCCTAATGTTCTCCTTGAGACTCATGCACTGCACCCACTGATGATGCTATGAATCTCATTGTATCCATACATTGTATTTATCAAGGTCTGGTTAATAAGTTCTGATTGTTTTCTTCACCTTGCCATGGTATTTTTTATTAATATATATTTTGGCCTCTGAGCAATAATATGTCTACACCAAGAACCTCTATCCTTTTTTCTGTCTTTCTTTGAAAAAAGCCCTTATTCAGTGGATTACAACATGACACATTTGTACCCTCTTTTTAAATCACCRTAAGTACACGTAGCCGGTAAAAAGAGGTGTTCGGTGCCCCCAGGGGCCTGCAAAGTTGCATGGCAAGCCAGACTGTGCAACCACGTGAGTATTAGCGGTGGCACAGGAGAGAACTCACAGACAGAGGAACTATAATAACATAATGGGGAATTAGCCAGGCTGCCAGAGTTGGTATGCATACACCAACGTGACACTACGATGATTGATTTTCTTTGATCTCAAGGGGGCTAGCTGGCTCACCCTCTGCATTAGCCATGGCTATCCCGCTGCCATCCATAAGGTGGTTCTCCACACGGCATGATGTAGCTTACAGTCTCACTGCCCGAGATTTATGATCTTCCACTCAGTTACCGCTAAAGTTCATTCTATGGCCCTTGGCTGTTACAGGAGCTGTATTTACAGCTTCTACTTTAGAACAGTTCTTCCTTATTCAGCACTCATTATCAGGAGCAGGCAGGGAAGCCCTCGCCTGTGGCAGGCAGRATGAAATGCCTTTGACCAGCTTTTTAAAGGAGACTGACACCCACCAATTGCTCTGACACATATATAAGCCGTGCCTTTGAAAACCCCTTTTTAGAAGTAAAGATCAGAAAGCCTGAGAYGAAGAGGAAAGTGAGAGCAAAGCTCCTCCAGTGAGTGAGCACGGAGTAAGTAAAGATTAGCTTTTTAAAAAAAAAAAAAAAAAGTTGCCTCTATTTTTCCTTTGGGGAGGACTTTTTCTTCCTTCCTTTACACAAAGCTGACATGTCTTTCTAGATGGGGGTGAACTTGCCGTTGCTCACTCCGGAGCCCCGGTACCCAGGTGTGGGGCTGGGGTGGGAGCTTTCCCGGGYGGCATCCAGCCCGTTTCTCGCGAGGAGTTTTTGGGAAGCTGTGCTAAAATAGTGAGCTTTGACCTGCATAGCTGTGCTTTCCTTGGGCAGCGTCCTGCCTCTGCTCTTGCTGGCATCTTCTTCTGCTAAGCTTTGGCTGAGAGGGCAGCCCGGCCTCTGCCTTCCAGCAGAGCTGATCCACCAGATCGTAAATAGCAAAAACAAYGTGTAAGTGGGATTAGAGTGTGTGTATGGGGGGATGATGGGGGGATTACAATCACTAACCACCGCTGTTCTCCTGTCCTCTTTAGCGTTTCAAACCAAACTCCAGTTTTTCAAGGGTTAGGTGGTGAATGGCAGGTATTCTGCTTTTATTATTATTATTGCTAGAGTCAGTGTGGCTTTACAAAGGCATACAGAAAGCATAATTTGACTCCAGATTGCTTCTGTGTGGTCTTCACTGTTTCTCTAGCAGCCGTGCTCCTAGTTGCCGCTCTTTTTATCTTGTTTGTCTGCCCTTCTTCTGTCTCCAATTTTCCACCCTTGTGCATTGCATTTGTCCTGGCTGTAAGGAAAGCTGCATGTTCCTAGCCAAGTAGTTTGAAGCAGGAAGGCACAATTAGATCATTTAGACCAGGGAGTGCTAATCATGATGTGAAAATGCATAAGCTAACTTAAGCCTAGGGCCAGACCATCACCTTCTGCTGTTGCTCTGAAAGAAGGGTGCTGCTGTGCAGCAGCAAGGCCAGAACAGGGTAACCATAATAAACTAAAAAATTTGGGTTGCTTGCTATGAGAGTTTTGGTTACTGACAATGCACAACGCTAAGTGGTAATACAATGCTATAAACATGGTAACAGATAACAACTATTGATGTTATCCAGGTCAGTAGGAACTATATCCCCCCAGTGAGCACTGTTGTAGTTGATTCCCTGAGAAGGCAGAATGGACAGGAAAAAAGACAGACCACCAAACATCTCCTGATTTTTGGTTTCTACCTTTCTTGCAAGGACATTCCTTGTTTTATGGTTGATGAACAGCACCTGTTTCTGGCCCACCAGCTGCAAGCGCTGAGCAAGTGACTATGTGCACACCAGCTGGRAGCTGCTTCTTCCTTGTTTCACTCATTCCCCACTTGTTGCATCTCCCTTCCTCACTATCTGGATGCCTAGAAGCTATGGGGGAAAGGGACGACAAGGTAGAACAGCATGTTGCATGTGTTTGTTCCAGAGCCATAATGCAAGCTGAAGTTAGCATTTTTAATTACATTCTAATATACTGTTGAATGTGATTAACCTGTTGTATAGTATATCTTTATAGAAGGTGGAAAGCAAGTGTTTATTTTCAGCTGAAAGCGAAGCAGCAACATACGTCCACACATTACTTGAAAATGTTTGTCCTAATATTTATAATTCACTTTTCTTATATTTAAGTAAGTGGTAAAGGGTTTGGGGTTTTGTTTTGGTTTTCCATCAGTGTGCAAATAATTTCTTTCAGTATCTGAAGTTAGACAAAGAAAACTAGAAAGCAAATTCTTTTGCTGTGTCTGATTACTGACTTTTAGCTTAACTGACAAGAGCTTATTCCAATTTTTTTTGTTGGAGCTGTATCTCTCAACATTTTTAAGAATGAGAAGTTTCTTTCAATTCTGGTGGATTCCCAGAGCGATCAGTGGTGTTGCCAGTCTTCTGGGGATGGGGGTGAAACATGAGATATACCCGGCTTCAATAAATATTTTGGCCATGAGCAGATATTTTTGAAGCGACGGCTTGTCTTTTTTCTTCTCTGTAAGACTTCAAGAAGGATAGACTCTAATCTGGGAATATATTCAACAAGTGAAATATTTGGAGGGTGGGGGAACTGCCTGGAGCCAAGCTGCAGAGGGGGAAGAAGGGGCTAATTTTCTAGCAGTTTCAGGCTTGCAGCTTGCATTCTGTAAAGCAGAGCTGAAAAAAAACAGGGTCTGCACAAGACAGCTGGCTAGAAAAACCTATATAAGGCTACTTGGAGTTGTTACAAATCCATTTGAGTTAGGTCCACCTAATTTAGCCACTTAACCAAGCAAAAGATTCTTTTGCTAAATCTCTTCAAGTGACTGTTGAGGCAGCTGCAAGCTTTGTGGCATTCCTGGCAGGTTGAACGAATTGTATTGTAAGTTGATTAAGCCTTCATTAATGGCTGACAAATTTGGAGAAAGAAGTGGTAGGCTAGTCATTTAGTGCAGCAGTACAGCAAGCAGCGAAAGCAAAAAGCAGCCCTAACGAGCACTAGACTCTAATATACAGTAAGGCAAGCAAGCCCCATAGCAAGCACAGGACCCTGCCAATTAATAGCTAAACAGCAATAACAGCAATAAATTCGATCTAGCACATTCCAATCAAACCTGTCGTTATCTCAAACCCTGTCGACAACCCCTGTGACAGGCACTGTGGCTACTCAAACCCTGTTGACAGACACCGCGGGTACTCCAGCCCCCACGCCAAGCACTGCAGCTACCCAAACCCCAGCAACACTCACTGCAGCTACCCAAACCCCAGCAACACTCACTGTGGCTGAACTGGAGAACCAACCTGTGCCGGTATCAGTTGCCCCCATACAGAAGAAGAAATCTTGCAAGTGAAAGTCAGGTCGTTTAGAAAAGGATGATGGAAAAGCAGGGCCATCACGAGGAATGGAGGAGGAAGAGGAAGAACTCATAAACGAGACGGAAACCACCCGATCACTATCCTTGAGTGAGTTGCGAGATATACGGAAAGATTTCAGCCGTCATCCAGGTGAGCATATTGTTACCTGGCTGCTCTGGTGCTGGGATAATGGGGCCAGTAGCCTGGAATTGGAGGGGAAGGAAGCCAAACAGCTGGGATCCCTTTCTAGGGAAGGGGACATTGACAAGGCGATTGGACATGGGGCACAGGTCCTCAGCCTCTGGAGGCGACTCCTGTCAGGCGTGAAGGAAAGGTATCCCTTCAAAGAAGATGTTATATATCGCCCAGGCAAATGGACCACTATGGAGAAAGGTATCCAGTACCTGAGAGAACTAGGCGTGCTGGAGGTGGTTTATAGTGACTTGGACAACCCACTGGAACCAATGGAGGAGAAGCCTTACAAGAAGCAGTGCAAGTGCAGCAGTGACCCAACCTGAGCTGGCTTTGGCACCCAATAACTCCACACAACACACCACCTCTCCTGTCCTGAGTGACCACCATGACAGATGGGGCCCAAAGTCATGGACTAAATTAACTCAATGGACATTTTGTGGACATTTATGGATATTTTACAGACATTTCACAGGGGTGGTCCATAGACTAGCGGAATGATGTCTGTGTATTATATCAAAGGATGGAAAGGGGGGTGGTGGGTAATGAGAAGACATTGATTAGTGTGGGACCTGAGCATGACATAAATGGTATGGAATAAGGGGCGGATACTGTCCTGGTTTTGGCTGGGATAGAATTAATTTTCTTTCTAGTAGTTGGTATAGTGCTATGTTTTGGATTTAGT
>JASVER010000062.1:786448-848508 GCA_030449065.1 Oceanodroma leucorhoa
TTATCTCAACCCACGAGTTTTCTCACTTTTACCCTTCCAATTCTCTCCCCTGTCCCACCCGGGGGAGAGTGAGCGAGCGGCTGTGTGGTGCTTAGTTGCCGGCTGGGCTTAAACCAYGACATAGTCATGTGTAGTATCAGCTGCAGAAGACAGTAAGTTTTGTGTAAGGTTTACAGACAATTAAAATGGTTTAACAAAGGGGAATATGTCCACACAAAGTTGCGCAGGCCAGTTCCTGCTGTTCATGGTTCTGCAGGATTTGGCTTCATTTTGCAGAAATGTTTAGACTTTTTATGTGCAGGTACTAGGCTGAATAACYGATGCTGTGTACTTCTGGTTGTAAATGAAGTAATAATGCTTGTAGTTAATAATGACATTTGAGAACCCTTCAGTTGAAATTAAGTAGTAACAGCAGTGATAAATTGCAAGACTGTATGCGCTATCAGCTTGAAAATAACTAGCTCTATTAGACTTTGGGAAAACCACAGTTGCCTCCAGTGATTCTTTGTTTGGGGAGACTTCTGTTGAGAATAGCAGTGTCATCACATATATTCAGAGTCCCTTTTGTCTGTGCAAAGACAATCAATCTATAGAATTAGTATTTTAAGATTACTTTGGAATTATATGAACCAGAATTTATATACTGGGGAGGCTTATTAGTGTGAGAACTAAAAGCAATCTTGAAATAAAAAAGGAATGGTTTGATGAGAAGCAGCTTCTTCAAGTCAAGGGCCATTTTCTTCAAGTTATTTGAACACTTTAGGTAAGAGTCTTAAAATTAGCTTTAATTGAGCTCCTTTAGGTAGCTTAGAAAAAGATGTCTCATGAAGTGGTTGCTGGGAAAAATACTATGGAGTTGCTCTGATCATATTTACTGTGAACTGTTAAATTTCACCTGACTGTCCGTTATGGAGAGTCCCATAATTTGTGTTTCTTTACAATAATTTTTTTTTTTCTTCCATTTAAGGTACACAGTCATGATTATATTGTACTCTACTTGGAAACATGATTGAATAATAAATCGTCTTGCTTGCAGAAAATGCATGCTATATTTGTCTGACTTCACCTTCCAAATACAGGCTCTGTCTCAGCAAAATTGATGAGCTTTCTAAGACGTGTGTTTTCTCCCCATGAATTTATGCACTAATTAATCTTTTACTGTCTCGTTCTTGATTGAGCTCTTATTCTCTCAAAGTAAAATACCTTTTCCCACTCTTGAATCATTTATATGTGGTTTTCTKCCCCCTCTCCAGTTCTCAAACTTCACTTTGAAAATAGTCTGCTTTTGGTCAGCCCACAGTTTGATCCCATCAGTACTCATGTCTTTGAGGTAAAATAAACTCACTAGTCCGTCTTTTGTGAAGAGATATAAGGATTGCTTGAGTTCTTTTTTTTCCTCTAACATCACACTGGTGACCGTCCTCAATTTGTTGCTTACTATAAGCTTAACTTATTTTCAGGATYGCTGCCTACCAGGAGATGATTGCACCACTACCTTGCACAGCCATTGCTGCAATTCTATTCAGGTGAACAGATTTCTGGCTCCTCCCTGCATGTATTTGTTTCTATTTTGCAGAATTGAAATTGCGTTGTTTGAATTGACCCACCTTTTTTTTTTTCCCAAGCAACCCTGGGCTCACATGAATCACTTTTCCTGATGCTTTGTTTGCTTTAAGCCTTTGTTCCCTTCCTTAGCCCCATATAAGAAATTCAACTCCATTAAAAATCATGTCATCATTGTTCTCTCCCCCCCCCCCCTTTTTTTTTTAATTCCTCCCTGATTGTGAGCCCCACACTGTTCTAAAGTTGTCTTTCCCTTTGTACAAGCCTGTAGAGAAGTACTCTAAGGTGCCAGGCTCTTACACAGATAGAACTTCCCTGTGAAATCTTGTAGAGGAGCAGATTTCTTGAACAGAAGGATGCAATAACCTCCTAATGCTGTAATTCTCTAGGTATGCACTAAGCATAGCAGCATCACCTTAGAAAATAATTCCAAGGCAAGTACAGACACCAAATTTTATAGTTTAGTAGGTTTTTTTCAACATCTGATTGCCTGTGCCAATGGTTTCTAACCTGTCCTCAGAAGATCATTGTCAATAAAGCTATGGGAGTTCAACTATGGTGTATATCCATATTAAGTCTTGTAAATAAAAGTTACACAAATAGCAGCCTGTATTTTCTTAATGTTTTGCACTTACCTGATTCATTAAGCAGCTGTTGTAAAAATCACTTAGTAATACTAGCTGCAATAAGATTTTTAGAATCATCTTAACTACATGCTTATTTAATGTCCTCATGTTTTTAAACAATGAGATCTGTCTCCCAAATGGAAGTCTCTGGCTATGCCTCTAACATTATTATTTCCAGTAATAGCTTTCTAGGTAATTCTGAAAAGGTTTATATATATACATATGTATCTATATGCATGTTTTATGTTCTACTTTCTTTCAACCCTATTGCTTTTAARATTTGTGTTTAGTAACTAAACATTCTTGCACTTTTCCTCCATGTATTGCTGAAAAATTACCACTTTGATCTCTAAGCATGTTTCTTTTATCATGTACAGTAATGCTATATAACAACTTAGGATATGGGCTTGGAACTTGTCCTGGTTCCRGCTGGGACAGAGTTAACTCTCTTCCCTGTAGCTGGAGGGGGTGCTGAGTKTTGGGTTTGGTATYGAAAGGAATGTTGATGGCCCATTGATGCTTTGGTTGTTGCTGGGTGGTGCTTGCACCGACAGCCTCCCCTGCCCTTCGAGGTGCAGGGGGACCTGGGGGGGAGCATAGCCGGGGTGGTTGACCCAGYTGGCCARTGGGGTATTCTATACCATGTGACATCATGCCCAGCTTAAAAAACCGGGGGCGGTTCCTTCAGGCGGAAGCGCACGGTTCGGGCGGTTGGTCCGGAACACGTGGGGTGAGCAGTTGCGTTGTGTATCGCCTGTTTTGTATATTCTGTTATTGTTGTTATCATTGTTATTATCACTGTTCTACTTTGGTTTATTTCCATTATTAAACTGTTTTTATCTCAACCCGCGGGTTTCCCTCCGTGTCCCCTCCCGATCCTCTCCTCCATCCTACTGGAGTGGGGGGGTGAGCGAGCGGCTGCGTGGTGTTTAGTTGCTGGCTGGGGCTAAACCACGACAGAACTATAAGCAGTAGGTTATCTGAGATGGAATTTGTCCTTGACCCTATCTTAATCCACAAGTAGGATTACCACAGGGATCAGCAAATATGCAGCACTTAACACAATGAGAAAACAAAGTGCTAGGACGGGGCTGCAGCCATCAGTAAAAGCAGATTTTATCATTTGCTTTTTTCTTCTTTTTCTTTTTTTGGTGTAACAGAAAGAGATGGAGAGCCCTACTCTTGTCCCCAGCTTGGAAAAAAAATGCCTGAGTGACTGAAATGGGCTGTTAGGGGCTGCTTATTTCCAGGGTCCTTTAGAGACCTTCCTCCTGCATCTCTAACTGAATGTATTAGCGCTCTGAAAGGATTCATTATACCAGTATAATAACCTGTAACTCTTAGGAGATACAACTTTGGCAAATAGAAAATTCTCCTTTCCTTAAAATGAGTAATCCAAGTATAGAGATGGAGATTGCCCACAGTGCTTCTAAAGCAAGGTTTCACCACAACTCTGTAGGTCACTGTTGTAACTTAGTAGTAAAATGTACAAAAAAMCTCAGCTGGAACTTTGGTCTTGGATGACTGAATCCCCATAGCCAGGGGTTACTTATTTACAACTGGGAGTTCAGAGTCATGTTTACAGAAAGTCCTGTGTGTTGTGTTTGCCTGTTAGAGGTGATGGTTACTTGTTCATTCAAAAACATATTTTTGTATACAAGATCTTCACGCTAAAACTGCAAATCCTGGAATGATTTGCAGTTTTCTCAATCTGTGCTAGAGAGTTGCTGCTGCCCCATGTCCTGCAAAATTAGTACATATTACAGTGATAACTCTGTCCAAGTGAAAAATCAATCCAAGATTAGGTTTTAATACTATTGATCAGCAATACTTACTTGGAGGAACACATAGCCTCAAATGGTCTAGGCATATTTATATAAAAAGTATGGTATGTAWGTGTAAAAATATAAATTCTGTTTTCTGCAGATATTAAATATAATTGACGCTGGTATGGGGCCTGGTTAGCATCTTAGGATGGCAGTAGAGGAGATGGCTTCAAGTTCAAGTGTTCTTGAGTTGGAGGGGAGAGTTTGTTTAGGTTTTTCCACTTCCCTTCCAAATATAATAAAAACTGCTTTATTCACTGGAGACAAGATATTCAGAAAATGACAGAGTGACTTTGGAACATAACCTGAATTTTCATAGAATTTATGAAACTGAGAAACACTGATTTTTCTCAGCTCTTTGAAGTTTTTGATATATTTTGAAACATATGCAATTGATTCAAGACAAAAATTCCTTGGCCAAATGAATAAGATGACAGCCTTCACTTATGTCCTTGCTTCTTGGGCCGTAGAAAGGCTACTGCAGCCTCTCTGACTAGAGTGATCTAGGTGGTAGAGATGGAGGAAATGGAACCAGTAAAACTGTCCTCCTTCTTGCCACTGAAAGTRGGGCTGGGAAACGAAGTTTCACACTCTTTAGTGTTTTGTGCTTCAGATCTGCTGCCAGAGGGCTCCCATCACTCTCCAAACCTTACAAGTCACATACGTAAAAAGTTATTTTATTGTGTTTCAGGAGGTACCTACTAATGGCACTGACTTCATGTTTATTCTGGAACACGTCTGGCTTGAGTGCAGCTATGGACTCTAAACCTAACATACTTCTGTTTCTGGCTGATGATCTTGGCATCGGAGATATAGGTTGTTATGGGAACAATACCATAAGGTAAAGGATCTCTCAGTACAATATATTTAACACTACAGAACACCTATCCTGGGTCATTAAGCATAATTACAAAATAAGAAATGTTCTTAATCCAAGGCTCTAGTAATTGTGTATTTAAGTACTTGTATATATGCACATAGGATTGGGGCCTAAGTTATCAGTGTGCAGTGAAAGAAAAAAAAATACCTTATTTTCATTTTAGTTTTTAAGTTCTTTCTGGGAATTCCTCCCCCTGCCTCCTCCATGTGTTAACTCTCCAGCCACTTGTTTTAGTATTACAGTTACTGTTTTCTTTCCTTCTCATGCATGAATTTCTTTGTTCCTTTTCATGCATAGTTAAGCCTTACTCTATCCACCCAGTGCTTTTCCAGAATCCCTCATCCACTTGCTTGCCRTCTCCTCCAAAACACTCCAATGCAGACTCACGTGGACTGACCAGATAATTCATTACGTGATTACGTGCCTTCAAAACTAGTGGTTACATTCCTTCAAAACTAAAAAGGCAAAGCAGAACTGAATGGGCATTGGGAGCCCAACTTACAAGCCTCAACTCAGGTCCTCTAAGTGGAGCACAGACATTTTGTTGGCATGCTCTGTGTGCGTCTTCCTCACATGACATTGGTGGGGTTGTGCAGAGAAATGGGAATGTGCTTGTGGAACTCTGTTGTCCTCCTCTGCTGGTGGTGAAGATGGGGGGGGAGTCCTCTTTCACTCTTCGTGGTGGTGTAGTGCATTCTCCTGGGAGAACTARGCTCCCATAAAAATGTAACCATGTAAAGATATCACCGTGTTATGAAATAAAAGCACATGTTAATAATGTGGAACAGAAAGTCTTGGTTCCAAGAGCTCCAGACACCCTGGGAGACTCTCTGGCTCAATGAACTCTGAWATTTAGGATCTAAATGTGCTGGCAAAAGTGATCTGTTGGAAGTATTGGAACAGAAAACTATCAGCGCTTCTTAGATCTTTCTGTTTCAGTTTTCTTTTTAAACTAAACAGTACCAACAATGCCTAGGTTTCTTTTCAGTATTGCCAAATGCGCTCTATGGCTGTGTCCCGAGAATGGATTCTCCAGTGGCTACAACCCCCTTCACCTGCTGTATCAAACTTGTTACTACATCAGTCCTGGAGTACGTAAAGGAGATTTTTTTTTCTAAGGAACTGTTCAAAAGCTCTAGTTCTTCTCAGCAATTTGTTAAAATAAGTTTCAGATTACCTTGCTTCTGTTAAACTTGAAACTGTTTTTTAGGACCCCGAACATTGACCGTCTGGCAAGAGGAGGAGTGAAACTTACTCAGCACATTGCCGCAGCTCCGCTTTGCCCTCCGAGCAGAGCAGCTTTTCTCACTGGCAGATACCCCATTAGATCAGGTTGGGCCCATTTTGAGTTACAAATTTGTGTGTATGGTGCTGACAATAGCCAGTAAGTATTAGAACAGGAGAATTCAGCYATTTCCTCAACCTGAGATAGAAGGTACACTGCTAGAGGCTCAAACTTTCTATAAGTAACTTCTGAATGGGAACCACTGCCTCACAAGCTGACAGATCTTTAGCCTGATTTTATAGGATGTGGGAGCTCTATATGATGAAAATAGATAGGCATGGATAAATGCCAACAGCAGTAATATCTGTCATTTCCTTACTGCAACACAGCCTAGGGCAAACTGATGGAATTCCTCTTGATGGTGATGGTTAGAGGTAAGGGCTTGAAATAGGGCTCCCAAGAGAAATGGGTGAGTTCATCGCTGACAAAGTGCAGAAAGGCACAAAACTTCGGTGAAAAAATTGAGTGTTGCATCCATTCCCCACYTAGCTAAGGTGCCTTATGGAGGATTTCATAGATATCCAACTCTCACTAGGTGCTATATAGGAAAATTAGATGCCTACTTTGAGAGCTAAGTGCAAAATCAGTATGTGCTGGGTGAACTGCACCTCACCTAACATGATACAACCTCCCTCTGATGTAGGGAAATGCAACTGTTATCTCTGATTTTAGATGAAGAGCAGAGAGACTAAATTATCACAGTTATTCAGAAAGGCAGAAAATAAAACCTACTATATACTGTCACCAGTGTTTTATTTCAGTGTGATGGTAAAACTGGTGCCAAGCAGTATTTGTTTTGAAATATAACTCTTGACTAGCTGAAGTACTTAGACACACTGATGTGACTGCCTACAAGATATGCTCGGTTTTACATCGTGTGAGGAACTCTGCTGGCTTCAGGTTGAGCTCCTGACATGGAGGTTGGCAGGAGCAGCCCAGCCTCTGCCAGCAGAGAGCAAAAGGCCCACAGGAATGACCGGAGCTGTTTCTGTCAGGGATGGCATCCAGCAATGGGTACCGAGCGCTGCAGTGGGACGCTGGGTCGGGAGGGCTCCCTGCTAATGAAACTACTTTTGCCAGGCTGCTACAGCAACAAGGCTCTACCACTGGACTGATAGGTAARGGGAAATGTTTTAGCATGACCTTGAAGAATGAACTACTTATATGAAGGGAATTTAGGGACTGTATTTTCCCAAAATGGTCAGTCACAGATACGAATCCTCTCCAAAAGGTTGAGCGGGAAAAACCCTCTTATTTGCAAGACAACTAAAAATACTGTAGTCTAAAGGGTTTTAAGACAATGCTAATGCCTTTACAGGGCACCCAAACCAGGAAGAATTAAAAACTGTCTCATGATTATAAAGGGGGAGCATTTATTTTACTTGGCCTAAGATTTTTCAAAGGTTGGTCTACTGTGAGTTTCGTTAATGTAGAGATTTTTCCAAACAAAACAATGTCTTTAAGTATTTCATCTGCCTTTAGGAGGCAAGAGGCAGAGAAACAAAAGAGGATAGGGAAAGAAAGGAACAAAGTTTGTACCAACAGAGRAGATGATGACGCAGAAGTGTCTCATAGATGAGGTTGTGAGGTCCCAAAGATGTCTGTTTCCTCAGATGAAGCCAAAATGCAAAGGTGTCAGGGAAACGCTACCCCAGAGCACCTTACTGTCTTTGACTTTGGTCAGACCTCAACAGTTTCAAGATTCATCATTCTTTTGCCAAATATCTCTAAAATCAACTAGCAAAGTCTCTCTTTTCCCTTTCATTTGCTTTTATTACTGTCAAGTGACAAGCACCCCCGCAATGGATGCCTTCACACAAATGGGTAGGTAGGGCAAGCACTGTGTCCCTTAAAGCCAGGGGRTTTCGGGTCAGCTGTGCCAAATTCATTGTCATCTCCAAGTGCTGGAAATAGTTGTGGCTGCATTGAATCATGAGCTAATGAACTGTAGTCTTCCTGGCCGAGTCTGTAATTACTTGGCACCCACATAACACAGCAAACCTCAGGGTCCTTTGATCCAGCATCTTTTCTAAGCAGACAACAGCTTCTGTCTACTTGCTCTATTTTGGGCAGGGATAGAGTGAAAGGTTGGTTTACAGCCTTTTCTCCTTTTCATAGGGAGTTGGGACATGCCTGAGAAATCATCTTCCTGAGTCTGGTGATCAAGATATCTGTTAACATTGGCCAAAAGTTTACTTCCAGTAAACGTGTGGCATATGTTACAATGAAGTTGCAAGTAAACAACTGAAAGTTAGGAAGGGAATGTATTAAACCAGCCAGGGAGTTGGAGTACCTTCATTCCCTGATCTTCATTGAAAGGTAATGAAATCCCATCCTTATGTGACCCTTAGCTGAGTAGCTGAGCATCTTGCAAATTTCTCTGTTTATCCCATGTCCATTTGGGGATCACCCATTACGGTATGACATTCACCTGATCAGGCACTGGTTTCACCCAGCATCCTTGTGCACGAGGAGAACATGTCGATACTCTGTTGAAAAACAGTGACTCGCCTAATTCCCAAACAGATGCTGACGATGTTACCTTGGGTTCCTTTTGAGTTGTCTACCTTAATGTTCTAATTTCTTTCATGTTTTAAAACGTTCAGGAAAGTGGCATCAAGGTGTAAACTGTGCATCCTTCAATGATCATTGTCATCATCCTCTAAATCATGGGTTTGACTACTTTTATGGTATGCCTTTCACACAAACAACTGTCAGGAAAACAAACCTCCAGAGCTGGATGTGGCCCTTCAAGCTAAGCTTTGGCTTTACAGTCAGATAATTAGTCTTGCTGAGCTCACTCTCACTGCTGGAAAACTGACTGGTTTGATTTCCATCCGCTGGAAGATAATTGCCTGTTTTACTTTGGTGGGTGGCCTTTTCTTCATTTCTTGGTACTCCAGTTACGGATTTGTGCAGTATCCTGAACTGTATCCTGATGAGGAACCACGATGTCACTGAGCAGCCGATGAGGTTAGAGAGGACTGCTTCCCCCATGCTGAAGGAGGCAGTGTCATTTATCAAAAGGTAAATGATTGTCTGCAGTTTTCTTTAAAGGGGTCAGGATGTTCTGGGCACTTGGAATAGAGTACTTTTCTCCAGTAACTACAGCTGTATCATGATAACTGCTTTGAAACACATAACCAAGTTCTCTATTTGGAAACCCAATGCACTTAAATTTTAATTGCAACTGTCTCACATTGGAAGCTACAGGAAATGAGATTAATTTTAACCAAATGATACATGGCCATCTCACTATGCCCTGTAATCTGTAATCACTATATTTGCTCCAAGATTAACGAGCTAATTTTTACACTTCACTCGACAAGCCTCATTTGTGCTCTTTTTCATAAACCCTACAAAACACCTAGATAAAATGTGTTTGATGCACAAAATTATTTATTGTGAAAAATCTTAAAACACTTTAAATCTATTCTTATGGATTGAGAAGGAAGCCAATCTTATGGATTGAGAAGCAAGCCATTTTCTRGATTCAAGTTCTGCCTGCACGGGTTCCTATAATATTTGTGAATCAAGTGTCTTTCTGTAAAGCAGGGAAAGTAACTATTCTTTTCTTAAAGTTTGTGAAAACAAATATCCTGAAAATTGTAAGTGGCCATCTTAGAAAAGCCRCATAAATATTAAATATGAGACTGTCTCCAGTTCCATTTAATTAAAAAGGCATCAGAGTTAGGCATCTGATTCATTTAAGCACTGTGCAAATGCTATGCCTGTTTACACACTGGAATTTGAAAATAACCTGGCTGAAAAGGATCTTTCTTGCCCACATTTCATGCAAAAAGAAAACTGTCAACTGTGATCAATGGGAATGCACTAGATATGGGTACAGTCCAGACCCAGTGTTTGTGTCTGTGCATGGATGAACATGAAACCTTTCAAAATACTCCAAACACACAACAAAAATTATTTTTATTTTTGGTTTGTTTTTAAGAAACAGTCATGGACCATTCCTCCTCTTTGTTTCCTTTTTAGATGTTCACACCCCCCTATTTACCACAGCAAAATTTCTTAGGAAGAGCTGTCATGGTTTATATGGAGACAATGTAGAAGAGATGGACTGGATGGTGGGTAAGTATTCTTCATGAAGGATTTGTTTCAGACATACACCTGTGTATTTTAAAGCAGGAAAAGTAGTAAGGCCAAAATACCTACAGAAATMTAAGCTATTAAAAACTTCTTATAGGGCGCTGCCTAATATTATTATTGAAATATTATAAATGTGGCTTGATCTTTCTAATTGGTTAATAGGAACCTTGCTGTCTCTCTTCTTAAATTTAAGGCAAAATTCTGGATTCGCTTGGTGAAGAAGGTTTGAAAAATCATACATTCACATACTTTGCCTCTGATCATGGAGGACACTTGGAGGCTCAGGATGGATCTGCCCAGCTAGGTGGCTGTAATGGTATTTATAAAGGTAAGAAAAACACTATGACTTTACATGAATGTTAGAATCAGAAACGTAATGAATTTGCCTGGCTGAAGCTATTCCTGGCTGGAATTGCATTTTTAGCTTGAAATATAGGTGACATACAGAGGTGTTTTAATCTTAAAATCACCTTTTATTTCAGTAAAGTGAAAGCATTACACATCTCCTTGACAAAGGTATTGTCTAGCTTGACACCTGTAAATTATTTGGTGTTCTCAAGTAAAAGGTGCTGGAAGAAGTGATAGTTCCCTATATTGAATTCTCTCTCTCTCTCTCTCTCTGTCTCTCTCTCTCTCTCTCAGGCTTTTTCCTGATTTGCTTGTTTCTTTTTCTCATTATGTTCCAGAAATCATTGCTACCCAGCTAATCAATACAGAATAGAGTAAGGGCACATTGTGTCATGACTTGTGGCTACAATTTATTCCCCGTATGTTTTGATATTCCACCCAAAATCAGTGATTGGCATAAAATCCAAATGGCCTTGGTGGTCCCTTTCCACTGTGAATCATTCTTCAACCTGCTGGGTCCACAAATCATGGTCATACTCTATCCAAACAGAGTTTGTGTCATTATTGCTTCCTCCTTCTCTGTTATCTCTGCAGTAATCTTGTTGAGATGTTGAGCAACACCTGAGACAGAGTGAATCTGATTTAGTGAGGGATCGGATTGTCCTCCAGTTGTGAATAGCTTTTTGGACAAATCTGCAGCTTCAGCTGGGTAACAACAGATATCACAAACAGTACGAAGTACAAAATGTTAAAGTCCAGTATAACTCTGCAACAGCTACAAAAGAGAGAGAAGCATTTTGCTCTTCAGCAAGAGGTCCTGGTGAATACTGATTTGGCAAACGGCAATTTTATTGAATATAAGGTGCCAATAAAAAATATTTTGAATTAATAGCTTGCACTGTTTCAATGTCAGTTCCAGAAAAACAAGGTTCATTTGAGACTCATACTGGAATTAATGCTCAAAAATATTTGGTAACAGTATACATAGGTTTACAAACTACAACTTGTAAAAAGGGGTCTTGACAATACTAGTTAAAGAAAAAAAAAAAACAAACAACAAAAAAACAAAACACACACACACAGGAAAAAAAAAAAAACAACCACCAAACAAACCAAACAAAAATCCTGCAGTGGTGTGACCCTAGCCAGACTTTCTAAGACGACATGATATTAATGACTGGGTTATTTGCATGAGTGGATGAAGTCAGAGTTTATTATAAGTATGCTGCTAGAACTGTAAAGACCTTGGGGGTTGAAGCGAGTAAGTGGAAACAGATCATTTTAGTTTGGTTTTTGTTGCTGTTGTCCCGTCCCCTCCCCCTCAAGGAATACCCTTGCAAATGTTTCATTTGCTCAGCCAGTTCAGTTGATTAACAATTTTCTTTTTATCTCTTAGTCTTTTTTTCGTAAGTGTGACATAGAAAAAAGTTTACAAATTTCTGTTTGTGTCATTTCAATATTTATGTTCTTCACTACTATAAGTTCACTCTGAAAACTTGTCAAAGGTAGAGGGGACTATACGAATGCCAGTGTTTGCTTTTAGTACTCAGACGTGTGCAAAAAGCCAGACAGAAAGTAGCAGCATAAGGCATACAATACTCAAAAACTGAGGTTTTGCTGGCAGAGAATTTGCCTGTATGCAGCGGTGCGTAAACAGCAGCTTCCTGTGCTCAGGCACAGTGAAAAAACAGTTATCGTAAGAGGAGGAAATACTGCAGGGCTCAAAACGCAGAGATAAAAATCACCTCCTTTCTGCTTCATTGTTACAAAGCTCTTTTTTTTTTTTTTTTTTTTTTTCAGAAAAAGCCTTGGTTTAAAGCTTAGTTCTGTTGAAGACAATAAGTAATCACAGCCGTTACCTCTGTATTGGGTCACTAATGTAGTGGTGAGGAACAGGATGCAAGGTCTGTGGTAGCAGAATGCCTGCTCTCCTTCCAGACAGTTTTGTTATCAGGGAAAAATTTAAAGGTGTGGGGGTTTGGGGGGATTTTGGGTTCGTTTTTTTGGTTGGTTGTTTTTTTAAGGCATGCCAGCAGCAGCATGGACACATCTTCAGTAGTCATCACATGGTAAGAAAGATGTAAACAATCTAGAAAGGCTGACAGAAAAGTTTAGTCATAACTTGAACCAAAGACAGATGGAAATTAATACTTACGTTATTGGCAACTTTTAAAGTTCCATCTTTCCCAAGGCATGACGTAATTTTGAGAAATATAATTTTTTCAAGAAAAATCTTTGCACCAGAAGCATCACAAGCTGTTAAGTAATCATACAAAATTAGTAGTATAGTCAAATAGGTATGAGTAAAAGTAGCCCAATTTGAAATCTTGTATCTTATAAAAATAACTAGTATAGTCATAAGTGCAAGGAGGTCAACAAATAAAAAACTACTTCCAACCATGATTATCCCTGCCGTGTATTATGCAAATCTGATAGTTTAAACTGCTTCATCTTTCCACCTCACTGACTCCTACTGACTTCTCTAGAACACAGGGTTAAATTCAGCATTCACTGTATCCAAGTAACTCGGAGAACTGAAATGTCAATAGATGAGAGCTCCTCTAAGTAATTGCTTAAGACCTTCTGGAGGGTAAAGTGTATTACAATGGAGTTAAGTTCTGAAAGAAGTGTGAATGGGGGGTGGAATACTAAACTTTCGGTTCTTGGGGGTAGGGGAAGAAAGTGCAATTAATATCTTCAGCACAGGTAGGTCTATCTTTCCTGAAAATGCAACGAAGAAGAAAAGAYAACATGACAGAAGAAAAGGGGGAGGGCAAGCTAGTCCTGTTATTTTGCCAGGAAGGCTGGAAAAGTAGGGTGGGAGAAACAAAACCCCGGGGCTCCGAGTGCTGCGTTGTTATTATTTATAGCATCTTTTTTGAGGCACTGAAATAGAGCAGTGGTAGGCTTTATACAAATCTGCACAGAATTAACTGGATAGGGAATCTAGCAAAGGCAGTAGCCATGTCATGCCAGTATTTCAAGAATAAGGACTTTGTACTCTGCCCGGAATTCATGCGAAACCTGCCCGGCGGTTCCAGTTTGCTGGTGGTTGCTGGCGGGGATCCCAGGCGGTTTCTGTGCTGAAGACTGGGGGAAGGGAGAGTAAGAGGAAAAGGAGCAAGTCCCAGCCCGCTCCCTCCCACACACGCCTTAGCAGATCAGGACTGCTCAGCACACCAAGGAGCAAGAGGGATTTCAGAGCAAGAAGAATAATTGAGATGAGGGTTTGTTTTCCACATTGCTAAAAGGGGTTGGCCTTTTTTATTAGTCTTGTTCATTTATTGTGGCGTACTGGCTTACAGAAGCAATTACTATCTGATGTTTTCTCGGATTTCTGTAAGTAACTCTGCTGATTTCTAGAGACTGATGTTAGATTTATGGTTTAAGTCGTTTTTTTCATTTAACAGCTAAGTAAACTGGACAAACCCTAGGGCCCAGTACTGGGCTCGTGACAGTCAAGCAATGTTAGTGAGAGCTCTGCTTTCAGAAGGAATCAGCCCCTAACAGAAAAAGGTGAATATGCATATTTAAATTGCTGTGGTTTTTGCATGGATGGGATACTTCAGATTTTTATCTCTTTTCACAGTGGAGGAATGAATGTCATCTCTAATTTACTTCAGTGTACAGCATGAAGATGAGCATATGCCAGTCCCTGTGGAGCCGGTTTATCATGTACTTCTGCATGACTGTTTGCATGGTTCCAGTGCAACATTTTCTGCAGATCCCTTAGCCTGTGGCCATTCACAAGGAAAAGGAGAGCATTTCCCAAGCCATTCTTTGTCCAAAGTGACTAGTTGTGCTCTCTATTTCAGCAAGCATAGGAAATTGCTTCCGCTCATAACATTTGCCTTGCCAGACAAAAATAAATATTTAGAAACTGAAGGGTTATTTCTAGGTTTTTAAAGTCCAGGTTGGGTTCATAGAGTTGGCAGGTAGAAAAAATGACTTATTAAATTTATAAATGGCATTAAGGTTTGAAGTCCTTTAAGGAAATAATCATAATGATTTTCATGCTTCTGGGCAGTTTTTAGTAACACTCAGATAAATACCTCCTTGAATGTACTAGATGGCATCCACACCTAAGGATGTTACAGTCCCTTCCCTAAGAATTGCACTGCATATACTACTTTCCAGGATGATTTTTCTTTGAGGCATTTTTTGTAGTTTCAAAGCTCACAGTAAGGATTAGATTATTTTCCTGGACCTTAAAGATAATTTGAGGTTAAGTAAAGAGTGAGATGCTAGTTTTACTTATGCCCTGTTACAAACCTCCTGTTTGTAAAATGGTGGAAACCTTCCTTTCAGTGAACACCAACAGTTCTGTGCATGTATTGAGTAAATGGCACCTTTAACACTTGTTTAAAGCCATGGGCATTTAGCCTTCTTACCAAACACTCAAAAGTCCCCCTGAAGTTATTGGCAGCTGGGAACAGGCCAGATCTTGCAAAATTGCATGCTGTGCTATCTGACATTACCTGGCCTCAGAAGTGCCCTCGTCAGTTCAACACGGCTCTGCAAGCACATGTTCAGGAATGTAGGACCTGCATAATCAAGCCCTCATAGTTCAGTCCACCTCTGTTGTAGCCAGCCGCAGGCAGTGGCAATATGATTGCAGTAATGCAGGGCACTTAATGACCAACCTCACAGACAAGATCACCAGAGCTACTGGGCCCTGATTTTTTTTTTTTATTATTATTTTGTTTTTCCACCAGAATTTATGTAACCAGCTATGTACCTGTTTCATATATGGGGAAGCCACGAAGTTTACCAGGGAAAACGGTAAGAAAAGACATTCACTGAGGGTTAGAATTATTGGTCTTTCAAGGGCTTTTCATCCTACTTTTATAGGACATGGAGGTTTAGGAGTATATGTAATATATGGTATAGTACATTTACTATGCATTTATCACGCTGCAGTACCTATTAATGAACTAGCAGTCAGTAGATATGTTCTAGCATATGTATTTTACTTCAGGTGAACATCCTTAAGGTGCCTCTTGCAAACACCTTGAGCAACTAAGACATGTGCTGAGATATTCTTAGGGTCTTCTAGGAAGATAACCAAGGTTAAGCCCGTTGCTGCAACCTTGAAGGAGCACTTTCCAGATGCTGTGTGTAGCACTGGGTGCAGCGGATGCAATACTCAAGGCATTGCCATTATAACCAGCATGCCTCCACACTAACCACCTCCATGCTCCTGCCCCACGCATTCCAGGAGCCTTAACAGGAGTACAAGGGGTGCCTCAGGAGACTTGCAAGCATCCAACCACTCATTCTACTGGAAACATCTGCTGAGATCAGTGCAAATCTCAATAAAGAAATGCACACACAATTCCTGTGCGAATAAAAAAAATATTGCTGGTTTTAGAAAACTCAAGAACTTTTATAAATAATCAGGAGCTCCATCTGCTGGCAGTATGTGGTAGCTGTTTGCGTCTATACTGAGTCCTCATAAAACTTTAAGAATAATAGTTTAAAGTCTATTGTAAAGCTTACAAATGTTTTTCTAATATTACCTCTTTACTTTTAATTTCAGGAGCTGCCTAAACATTTGGCTAATTTTATGCTTGTTCCCAAGAATCTGTGTATCAAATCCTTCAAAACCCAATTTTTTACTGATACTGGCTGATGATCTTGGTATTGGAGATGTGGGTTGCTATGGCAATGATACAGTAAGGTAAGAATGTATTCTACGAAGTAGATTATTGCTTCCTGATGAATGTCAGTGGAAAAAAACACTGATGACACTTAGTATTAGAAAATTCATTATCAATGGATTAGTTTATCTAGATACACTTCTCAAACCGTGTACAAAATAAATGTTCTACAGTAATTCCTATTGGAGTAATAATTATACAGGCATGCTTGAGCAACCTTCTTGGACTTCTAATTTTCAGCATACACAGTCAGAACTTTGCAAATGTGTCCGTGCACTGTATTTGTCAGGCATGTGTATAATTTATAAGTTTCCACAACTCCAGGTTTGAAATATCAAGGACAGAGATTAGGATTTAATATCAGCTAACAACTCTAGTAGGCTTGTTATGAAATGACAGGTCAGTCTATGTGATATATTTATCCCTAGTGCAGTTATCAGTCTCTATATAGATTGATTGATAGAATGATTGTATATATATCCTGTGTTTACTCTAACCTATAATAATCTTGAAAATTGCGTTGTCCTGTATCTATTAATGGAATCTTTTTCACTATGCTGTATAAGATTTTGATATGGGATTAGACCTGAAATACCTTTTTTTTTTCTTTTTAGTTATTAATAAACACACAGTTATCCATGGAAAATTCATTTCTAAGGAGTCAAGGTATCTCAAAAAATATATAACACAGAGCTTTCCTAGTTGAGTTGTAGATAAATAGACTGTTTTGTAAATTTGATGGTGATGTCCTTGACAAAACTAGGAGGAGCGGGGTACCACGAAATTCTGTGTAATACATTTTTATCAGAGATGGGATTTTTCTCTTTAGGACCCCTAACATTGATGGCCTGGCAAAGGAAGGAGTGAGACTTACTCAGCACATTGCTGCCGCTGCTGTCTGTACTCCGAGCAGAGCGGCTTTCCTGACTGGCAGATACCCCATCAGATCAGGTGGGCCTCTCTCTAATGGTTCACTGCAGTCTGTCTAGCCATTACTGCTACTAAAAATCCCCTTAAATAAATCATTTTAAAGACTTGTTAATCTAAGGATTTGGGGTCTCAGTGAGATGGGCAAAAATAAAGATGACTAGATTTAGTGATTGATTTCTATGGGAAAATCCCCGCATAAAGCATGTGGCTAAATAACAATGCAGAAATGGATGAAAATGCAAACAGCACAAACCACCCAGAGGTACAAACACAAAGAAGAAAATTGTGTAAACACTGTATGTTCAGTGGTATTAAGATTATATTAAGTGCAATATTTTGAATATCCTGGTAAACTTTTTCATAGTGAAATGTGTCAGACTGTGGAATAGTTCTCAACAACAATGTTTTAAAACAGATTTACTTCAGCCATGTAAATTCATGACAGAAAACTTCAGCCACTGCATGTGGCAGTAATAATCAGTGTAGCTCCTCTGATGTGATTCTGACTTGCTAAAGGAGAAATGTAACCATGAACTGTATATTTCAGAAGTGTGTATATTTTGATAGAACTTCTGTTGTAAGAGGTTGCCTAATGTCCAAACATAAGCATCTTAGTGCCATTTGTAGACACCCCAGCATAGCTGAGGCATCTGCATTGGACTAGCAGATAATGACATGGGACTTGGAGGAGACATCATTCCGGGGGTCAGTTAGAATATACCAGGTGTCCTGGTTTCAGCTGGGATAGAGTTAATTTTCTTCCTAGTAGCTGGTATAGTGCTGTGTTTTGGATTTAGCATGAGAAGAACGTTGATAATGCACTGATGTTTTAGTTGTTGTGACACTAGTTGAGGACTTTTCAGCTTCCCATGCTCTGCCAGGTGCACAAGAAACTGGGAGGGGGCACAGCCAGGACAGCTGACCCAAACTGGCCAACGGGGTATATTCCATACCATATGATGTCATGCTCAGTACATAAACTAGGAGGAGTGGTCTGGGAAGCAGCGATCGCTGCTCGGGGACTGGCTGGGCATTGGTTGGCAGGTGGTGAGCAATTGCATTGTGCATCACTCATTTTGTATATTCTATCATTATTATTATTATTATTATTATTATTATTATTATCCCTTCCTATTATTATCCCTTCCCTTTCTGTTCTATTAAACTGCCTTTATCTCAACCCACAGATTTTACCTTTTTTTTTCTGATCCTCTCCCCCATCCCATTATGGGGGGGAGGGGAGTAGGCGAGTGGCTGTGCGGTGTTTGGCTGCCTGCYGGGTTAAACCACAACACCAGGGCATACTAAATGGCTTATAAAAAGGCACTAGACTTAGGCAACTGAGTCCCATTCATTAGAAAGAACTATCTGAGAAGACTGAAAATCTGAAATATGGCTTCTTTTATTTTAAAGACTGTTATTCCTCTCTAGGCATGGCATCCGGCACTCAACGGCAGGTTCTCTTTTGGAACGGGTGTTCTGGTGGGCTCCCACCAAATGAAACTACTTTTGCCAGAATACTGCACCAGCAAGGTTATTCTACAGCACTTGTAGGTATGAGACATAGCAACTTGCCGCATTTTCATTGCTTGTTATTCAAATGAGGCTGCTTCTGTAAATATTTTTCTTTGCCAAAATGTCTAGGATCAGTTAAACTAGAGTTTCTTGTATGCATAACTTTCAAAATCAGCAGGGTTTTTAGAATGACATCCACAAGCCCCAGTGTCAGCACAGCGTATCTGATAAATCCAAAATGAGGATGTATGGGAATACATAGAGGTACACTGCAAACAGAAGTAAATGCAAAGGAAAGAATATTGCTTGCCCAGATTGCTTTAGATTGCTTTAGAAAGAACCAACAGAGATATTCGCTGATCTATTCAAGCAGAAAAATGTTGTCTGCCAGTTGGTACCCAGGCACCACAGCGGTCTTAATTGTATCTGGTGGCTTGATTTTCTGTTATTTACTCAGTCTGCTTATTATCACAGTCAAGACTCTAAAAGTGCCTTATTTTCTGCAAGAAGAAACTCTGCCGAAAAGTGGGTTTTAGATCAGAATACATGTCCAAAAATGAAAATCCTATTAACTCGTTGCTAATTTTGCCTTTGTAATCAAAGGCTGTGTCTTTCAAGCACCTCCCATTTTTAAACTCTTTTTGATGTCAAAGGTGTCATGTGCTTAATTGTAATTACTGTGATTTTCACACCTCTGCTTGGCTCCAGCACGCTGAGGTGTCATTTAGTTCCTAAATTGAAGTGAGTCTTAGTGATGTACTGACTTCACACAAACCTGTGCAAAGGGGTGAACTTTCCCTAGCTCACTGCAGTCTGGTATAGCTTATATAGTAAACTACATTCATATACATGAGCACAGAGCTGGTTAGCAGTACTCAGAAGTTATTTGTCTAGCTAATAGCCCCTAAGCCCATAGTTATAGACTGTCTGTCCTTCAATGTCAGGATAATTACACGGCTCTGTAATATGACTACATTAAGGTTCATTATCAGCGTATGACATCGTATCATATTCTGATATGTCCAGTTGTACTGGATAATTGGAATGGCCTATTTTTGCAACTCATTGTAGGATGAATATAGACACACAGAGCCAATATGTACACCTTCTCCCTGAAATTTGTTCTTGGACTGTGAAGGTCAGATAGAACTTGCGTGTAAATTAGTTCATGTTCTTGCACTTAGCTCTTTCTTTTGGCACAAGGGTTTCTCTGGTTTCTCCCCATCGGACTACCCATTAATGAATGGCTACTTTATCATGTGAAAAATAATAAGCACCCACTATTGCAACCCTATTTGTTCTTATTCAGGAGGCGTCTGAGCTGGACCATTGCCCTGTGTGGAATTTTAACAGATAGGTTAGGAAAACCAGCTGTTCTAGGCTGGTTGTGCCAGCCAATGCACAGTTGCTCCCTGACAGTCTGTCCCCATTCCACACCAGCTCCTCCCTTGGCTGCAACTTAACTGAGGAGTGTAGCCAACCTATTAGAAATACAGGCAGACACACTCAAGAGTAACAATGTTGGATTTAAGATCTTTGTTTTACATTTTTAGGGAAGTGGCATATGGGTGTGAACTGCAAATCCCGCCATGATCACTGCCACCATCCTTTAAATCATGGCTTTGATTATTTTTACGGCATGCCTTTTACCCTTGTGAATGAGTGTCAAGGCACAGATGACCCTGAACTGGCCAAGTCTCTGCAAGATACATATTGGCTTTACACACAGATGATCATCGTTGCAGTGCTTACGCTTTTGATTGGAAAACTTACCAATTTATTCTCAGTAAAATGGAAAAAAATTATATGTCTGGCCATCTGTGGTCTCCTGTATTTCATCTCCTGGTTCTCCAGTTATGGTTTCACCAAGTACTGGAACTGTATCCTGATGAGAAACCATGATATCACTGAACAACCGATGAATCTAGAAAAAACTACTTCTAATATGCTGAAGGAGGCAGTTTCATTCATTGAAAGGTAACCAACAAAAATTGTATCGTGTTTTAAGGATTTTTAAAAATAATGTGATTACTGTGTCATACACCATTAGATTAGGCAGCTGGGATGCTGAACTACCTGTCCTGATGCTAGCCAGTAATTTGTTGTTTTCTGGCATCCCCCTACCTGTCAGCATCCAACTGCTGTCCTTCATCTTATACATACCTTGTCAGCTCCTCAGGAAAAGGAAGATGATTTTTTTTTGTGTGTTTATGTTTTGTCCACCTAAAACAAAGGGGTCCTGGCCAAGGACTGGGCCTTCTGCCAGTAGGAGCAGAAAAATGATCTTAGCCTGATGAATGGACTGTCATAGAAAGTGTCATATGAAATTAATATTTTACAAACAGGAGGGTGATAGTGAGTTTTGTTTTGTTTTCCAAAGTTTTGGAAATTGTTTCCCTTGCTTTACAATACTATCAGTAACCTCAACTGGAATTGAACAAATCACTGAGTCTTTAAAAGTATTCATGTGTCAAGTCTGGGCATATCCCTGAATAAGATTATACTATTTCTGTCAGGGTTTAGGGGTGGGTTGGTTGTTTTTTAAGGGAAATTGGGGTAAGATGAATATCTTCTGTGAACCTTTGAGCATAGATAATCTCAGGTACCTAGGATAACCTGCCTGGCCTGATGTCAAAGGGATACAATTCCCCTGTGGGTGCAGCGTTGTATCTGCCTCTTCCATGAGGATGTCTCAGATGCTCAGTGACACCCATGTTTAAGTTTAAGCAAGCGAGTCCTATTCTCCTTGCCTCTAAGAGTGTGTTAGTCTTTTGTCTATGAATTTGCCTAGTTATTTATTTAATGTTCTACACGTGTCTAATTTGGAACCAGAGAAAGAAAGGGCCCGTTACTATTTTGGTCTTAATACAGAACCAAAATCTTTAAGGGGTGTTTTAATCCCCTTTGTCTCCCAAAACCTCAAAAATGCAAAGATGTCAAAATCAAAAATTTTTATTTTAGAACCCAATAATAATTCTTATTGAGATAGTTACTACCATGTCACTGTTATATTTTGGTTTGAGTGACAGTTTGGAGAGAAATGACTATTGTTTTCTTTTATTTCAGAAACAAGCATAGACCATTTCTTCTCTTTGTTTCCCTTTTACATGTTCACACCCCTCTCATTACCACAGAGAAGTTTCTGGGAAGAAGCAGACATGGCCTATATGGAGATAACGTAGAGGAGATGGACTGGATGGTGGGTAAGTGGTCGTCTTGAAGAAAATCCTTCATTTATGTGGAAAAGAAATTAAAGGCATGGTCACAGAACTCCCTTTTTGCATAAGACAGAAATCAGTGAACTTGCCTTGGATACACAGTTAGCTCCAGAGATTGCCATTCCATTACCACACCTCATTTTTTCTTTCTTAAGATGAAAGCCCAAACTTTTCTTGTGAGGATTTGTTCTTTCTATTTTTTTTAATTGACACACTTCTTTGCTGCAGTGTTAAATGCAGTCGAATAATCAAATATGTGCTTGATCACATTGTTAATCACGTTGTTAATCAAAATGTATGACACTTCTCCAGCTCTGTCTAGTCTCAGAAGATATAACTGATGCTGCTGATGAATACTACATTATATGGTGGTTGGTTTGTGTACTTGTTCCTTTTTATCAAAGAATAATCCTTGGAGCAGAAACCAGGACTCCCTCCTAGCCAAAAAGGCCAAGTTAAAAAGCTACGGAGTTTCACTTAATAAATTATGTGAAGTCAGCACATCATGAAGAATCACTTAGATCTAAATCTAGGCTCTAAGTGCTGATTAGGCTAGGTTTTTAAACCTAATCGGCACTCAGAGCCTAGATTTCAACCTAAGCCCTACTTAGTAGTTCCTTTCTGCTTCAATGTGAGGGAGGGAGGGAGATAGCTCCTGTTTGTATTTAGTCAGAAGTGAAGACCCTATTGCCAAAGTATTCACCTCCTGTCCCAGCCAAGATTCAATCCCTGAACCTTTTCTTCCTCCAATAACCATGTTTACACAATTGTATTTTGAGAGGAGCCCCGTTGCTTCTGATGGGCAGGCTGAGAACTTCTGCAAGATCCAGCTGAACCAGAGGACTCTGCCATGCTCCTCTTCCAACTTTTTGGCACCAGTCACCTTCAGGCACAGGATATGCAAGCAGAGCTGGAAAGCAGAAGTCCTACAGTGTAAGGAACATGCCTTGTCTAGGCCAAACAGGATGGCTGCTAGTAAGGACAGAAGTCTCCAGAGTTGGACAGCTAAGTAGGAGATTTGGGGTCTAATTCAGAACCAATATGCCTAGACTCAATCTAAACTCTTTTGGGGGGAATGTGTCTATTTTTAGGTAAGGTCAATAAGTAGTTTGACCAAGGAGACACAGGAAGTCTGTAAAGGAGAAGAGATTGAGCAAAAGAGCTGATCACTGGCTTATGCTTTTTCCTTACCTACTTTAGCTTTTGCTGCTGCTTCTGTAGCTATGGAAGCTGTTCTTGGCAAATATATTTGATGCAGTAGGTGATGAGGACAAGCAATCAAAGATAAATCATATTCTGTATAAATTTGACACTATCAGTACTGAAAGCATTCCTTATGAAGCTAGGTTTGAATTACAGTCTGTGAAGTTTTTACCACTGACATCAGAAGATTTTTGTTGATAGTATGCAGCTTGATCTCAAGAGTCCCTGTTCAGACCCTGGTGAGACACAGCAGTTTTCTATGATTAGGAATCTAGGCAGCACTATTATTTAAGCTTTTCAAAATGCTTGAGGCCACACAATGAAGACAATCCTTAACTCAGAGAATTTACAGCATAAAGCTGACAGAGTATTTTGAGTAGCTTGAATAAAAGGATCATTAATTTAAATTATTTTCCAATTGGTTTTATTTTTTATTTTCCTGTTTTTATAGACACCACAAACAAATTTTGGGCACATTCAGCAGCTTTCTGTTAGGCTCTTATTATTTCTGTAATGCAGGATTACTCTGCATTGCTTGTGGTAGCTCATAACAGAACTCATTCAGGTAAATGGAAAGACTCGGTCTTCACTGAATTTTGAGTCAAGACCTAAAAAATCTGACTGCATCTCTGGACATAATTATCATGTTTTGCTTTGTTTATAGGCAGGCTTCTGGATGTTATTGACAAAGAAGGCTTGAAGAATACCACATTCATTTATTTTGCATCTGATCATGGAGGATCCCTAGAGGCTCAGAGAGGAAATGCTCAGTTGGGTGGATGGAATGGGATCTATAAAGGTAAAATTTTGGTAGTGTGTACATGCATAAGACTTCCTCTTAAAAAGAAAATGATAGAATAAAATCCATTCAGATAAACTGTACTTACTAAGATGGGATGATAATCTTGGATTGTAGGACTGAAGCAAATTCAGCTATTCATCTTTCAGCCCCCAGACAGGATCACTTTCACTGAAGCTACTCCTGACAGCTATATTGTCTAACCTATTCTTAAAGACCTTCAGTGATTTCCCAGATAATCCAGTTTTCATTGCCTGTGCTACTGGAGGTTTTTTCCTGGTACCTACCTTGGATTTTCTTGCTGCAGTTTAAGCAACAGATCTTGCCCTATTCACCAATCTACAGAGAAGATATTCTTCCTTTCCTCCTTGCCTGTTGTTGCAAGGTCATCATGTATTTCAATGCTGTTAGGTTCCCGCTCATTCATCCTTTCTTTAGACTCCAGTACACTTGAACCCCCTTCTAGTTCCATGTTGTCTTTAAATATTGTAAGCACACTATCTAATCCATAACCAAAAGCACTACTTGAAAATGTTGTAGCATCATAGAATCATAGAATATCTCAAGTGGGAAAGGACCCATAAGGATCATCAAGTCCAACTCCCTGTTCCTCGCAGGACTACCTAAAACTAAACCATAGGACTAAGAGCGTCGTCCAGATGCTCCTTGAACTCTGACAGGCTTGGTGCTGTAACGACTTCCCTGGGGAGCCTGTTCCAGTGACCAACCGCCCTCTCAGTGAAGAACCTTTTCCTAATGTCCAGTCTGAACTTCCCCTGATGCAGATCCAGAACACACTGTTTGGAGTCTCACTTGAAACATCCTTCTGTTTTTCACAGTAGACAATTATCTATGTCAACACTGGCAGATATCATGATGACTATTTTCTTGATATAGTCTTCCAGTTTCTCATCTATCATATAGATGTTTCATCTAGACTCTCTTTCTATGACTGGCTTGCGACACAGTGTCAAAAGCTCTATGGAAGTGAAAATCTATGGTATATCTCTTGCATGTGCTCCCTCCAGACTGCCAAGCCTTGAAAAGCCACTGTGACAGCTTGGGCAGCTTGGCACTTACTCTGTAATGAAGCCTGACAACTTCTCCCATCACTTATTTCCCTACAGAAAAAGATTTGAGTGCCTTAATCTTGCTCAGCATCAAAATGCACATTGTCTAGTAGTAAGTTACTTGATACAGCAGGGATCTCATTCAGGAACAGATCTAAATGCTAAATTAGCCTTCAGTTCTGGATATGAAGTTTCATACCAGAAACAGATGCAAAAAGGCCAACGGGCTCACTTGAATAGCTCAGAACCTAACCTAGGGAATTGACTTCTACTAGCCTAACACAAGTATGTTAGTAACAGTAGAGTATGGAGAGATAAGGTGAATGTGATTAGACAGAGGTTTCAGTATGAGAGGACAATGGTGAAATCATGCCTGCTTAGAGAGGAGACAAGAGGAGATAGAATATCAGTTCACATATTGATAACAGAAAGGCATTCCCATTTATGTCCACGTACAGCAGAACAGTGGACAACCCAGTGAAACTAACTAGCAACAACTCAAAAAAGAATAAAAAATTCAGTTTAATTCATAAATATCTGTAGAACTCACTGCTGCTATTGCTAACAGGGTATTAAAAACAAGAAGATAAATAAGACACACATATGAATAATGACAACAGCTGCTAGTGAATAACAAAGCATGAGATACTGTTATCTTACATAGCACAAAGGTTATTGCACAAGCAGCTGGACTTGCCCTGTTTATAATCCATAACGCCACCTTATCAGCCTTTAAAACCAAGCTCTGGGAACCTTGCCTCTCAGCTGTAACTATGAGCAAACCTCCTCCATAGCAAAGTCCAGCATTGCTTAGCAAAGCCAGAGGCTAGTCTAAACTACCATTCAGCTGCTGATTTATTAGCTGAGCTAATAAGCTAGCTTCAAGTGTTGTTTGCCAATTTCCCTACAACACTTTCCAGCAATGATTTGTCATTTCTGCCCTTGATAGGAGGAATAACAGAGCAAAAGTCATATAGGTACCTGAGCTTCAACATTTCGTAATTTTTTTTTTTTTCTAACTGGACCCTTAACTTGGCGTTCTGGTTTTAAACCACATTGTTTCATTAATATCCCCATCCTTGACATCTATAATTCGTATCTGTAATTAATGAATGGTTCTCCATTTGAAATACTATTCAAAACAATAAATATTTTGAATTATAAGAAACCCAACTGCATGGTGGAACTAGAGGACTAGAGGAATGCAAGAGAAACCAAGTTAAGAAAGACTCTTTGGATTACCTCAAGACAACTTCAACAGAAATGCAGGTGGAAAGTCTTCATCACTGCAGCATATTCAGAGTACTCCCCTATTTACTGCATGGGTTCCACGCTCTTCCATTTGGGACCACCTCAAAGAATCCCTGGGACTGTAACTCCTGGAGGGTGATCACACATTATCCTAATTCCCCTCACTGCTCTCCAGGGTGACAAATCATTTTGTAATGTTCCTGCTGCCTTTGACTGTGAACTGTCTGACAACCCAGCTTGCCCTGTGTCATTCCCCCTTCCTCAAGCACCAAGTGGGGCTGCAACCTCTCATTGACTCCAAGTCAGATTTCACTTTTTATTAATAATGGGCTTTTCTTCTTGTGCATGTTATTAAGGAGTGTGGAGATTATTCTCAGACATGACATTCAATTAAAATTATGGGTCAGAATGTCTTCTCAGGTGTCAAAGGGTGGAATTGTTCCTCTTCCGCCAAAAAAATACTGCTTAGTAGTGAGTTGCCATATGTGCCACCCAAGAAAGCAATGTAAAATAGAGGTTAATAATACTTATTTTTGAAGAATGGAATTTGCGCTGTAGTCATTCTACTGTTCTCCAGGATTTAGTGTGTTTTCGTTAAAGTTATTTGAATATTCTGAAAGTTTTAAAACCTTTTGTTATACATCCATAATGTCTAATATCTTTCATTCTTTTATCTCTTTTGGTACTTTTTTCTCTGCTCTAACAGGTGGAAAAGGAATGGGAGGCTGGGAAGGAGGGATCCGTGTCCCAGGAATAGTTAGATGGCCAGGAGTGTTGCCTGCAGGCACAGTTACCAATGAACTGACAAGCCTTATGGACATTTTCCCAACAGTGGTTCACCTCGCTGGAGGGGCAGTGCCTCAGGACAGGTACAAAAGTGGCTTCATAAACCATATTTACTCCCCTTTCTTGATTCAGACAGATGCTGACTATGTATGGCATGCATCCTAACAGCCACAGGTTAAATTCTGTTTGTTTCTTAACCAGGCAATCCTCTAGCTTGCTTTCTGTGTAGCTTTCCCCATCTTGTCTGCAGACGCAGATACTCACAAAGCTGGTTGGTCCCGTTAGAGTACTAGGACAGGCCCTTTCCAAGACTAGGAAGCCTGGTTCTTCATGAGTATGGAAGGTGGAGCCAATGGCACATGGCATGCATTTGGCTGCCAGTACCGGAGAAGTAGCTTCCTTGATAGCAAACAATTTGTAGCATCTATGTTAGTAGACTCCTCTAAAGAACACAAGAAAATGTGGGTGGCTAAGCCATCTGAGCAAAAAGCATAAAAGTACTGGTGGTATGTAACTAAACCAACCGTTAGCCAATTGAAGCCTTGTGCTCACAGAGCCATCAGTGACTTCCGTTTCAGGGAGCAAAATTAAAACTTGTGAACCATGTCTTCACTATGGCTATCACTTACTTCCAGGAAAATTACACTAATGGTGACTTATCTCCCCAGGCAGGATGTGTGAACTAGCTGTAATTGCAAAAACTGTTAATCACTGGTCTCCACCCATCCACACAATTAAAAATCTCAGGGCTCATTAGCTAAACAATAGCTTGGTTTAGAAATGACACTTGAAATCCTAATGCTGCATACATGGAGAGTGAGTACTGCTCATTCTCCAGCTGCAGACTGAAATTCTTAAGCAGTCTGGTGACTCCCGTCCTCTCCATCAGGGTAATTGATGGGCGCACCTTGCTGCCTTTGCTGCGGGGGACAGTTCAGCACTCCGGGCACGAGTTCATGTTTCACTACTGCGGTGTGTTTCTGCATGCGGTGCGGTGGCACCAAAAGGACAGTGAGTATAAGCACCCCTCTCCTGCATATCACAGATGATGTAATGGTCTCTAGCTTCCCTATTGGAAGTATCATCAAGAGTATCATCACATAAAAACATACATACATATATCTGGAGTAAGTTTATTGCCTCAAACGCTCATGCCTTCTGCAAGGTGCAGAATGGCTTCGTTGTTAGCCGTCCTGCCTGAGATGAAGGGTTTCTCTTCCTGGGTGGCATAGTTTCAAGAATCTCCCTGTCGTTGCAGTGTTTCTGTTGCTTTTGCTGAAAAAGCATTTGGGATCAGCTTTAGTGTAAGACTGAAGGAAAAGGAACTGCACACATAAGGTCTTTATCTTAAGTAGTAGCTTGTTTGTTTTCAATAGCCCTATCTTATTTGTTTCCTTTTCTCAGCTGTGGCATTAGACAAGCTGACTGCAGCTGTAATGCTTTCCTGAGCTTTCAACAAGCACCCAATCTTTGCTGATGTCACCCTCCATCACAGTGTGAAAGAGAACAGGCCAGTGACGGGTAACTGTGTCCTTACTCCTGCTCAGAACAGAAGATGACAGTTGTGTGACCAAACACAGGTGCCTGGATCTGAGCTTGTTGTTTTATAGTCACTGAAGAGATGCAGATGTTTACAGGGTGTGATTCCCCTCCTTCTGAGTAGCACATCTGGGCTAGATCAGTCATGCCTGTTTGGTCTCAGGGAGCTGAGATTGACCATATCAGATATAAAAATCACCCTCATATTAAAGTTAGTAGAGATGAATTGCACCTTCTGTAACTGGACAATGTGACAGTAAGTGTAAAGTTGATGAATTTGTGGTGATGCTATACTCTTTTTTTTTTTTTTTTCCCTTCCTCCATTCTGCACAGCTGGAGAAATGCAGAAGCCGATGGAGTAGGTAGGCTATGCCTACTCATCTTCCCATCCTTTAGAAACATGAATAAGCCCCTTTAATTTTTGTTTTGCTTTCCTTATCTGTGAAGTGAGAGAAGAATTACGGAGTTCTTGAGAGACTGCAATTAGATAATAGTTACAAATGCTAGGGCATTCCACGATCAGCAGCTGTTCACATTCAGCTGGTATGTTGACAAGGAGCAGGCTGTTCGAAGGGCCCTTTGAGTGCTGACTGCGGGGTGAGATAACCTTAGGCAGCCCAGCAGGAAATCCTTCTTACGTCGCAGTGTTAACTGGGTGATCTTTCTCGTGCCCATTTACATTTCCTTTACGATACTTTCTGATACGATGACAGTATCAACTATAGATAGTATCAAGCCAAGAATCTACTTGCTCAGTGAACGCTTGAAGAATGCAAAAATTTGTACTTGCAAATCTTTTAAAATTGACTTCTCTGTTCCCCTATATATATATACATACACACACACATACACACGCACATGTGAGAGAATATCAGGACAATGGTTGAGAACTTTGCTGTCTGTCTTGTTGGCATCAATAAATACATTCCAGCATTGCAACACCAAAGTTTTAGTCATGCTGCCAGTTTAACCTTGATGTCAGTGCCCTTGTTGTTACACCACATTTGACGGAAGCATGGCTCCTGGGCAGGAAGTCACTGCGCTCGGCTGACAGGAAACATGGAGGAAAGTAACTAAGTACTAAATGTGAGGATGTGATGCCAGGTGCTGCGGTGGAGTTTTATTTTTAGGTTCTTGATCCCCAAAGATAAATCTGGGTACTTCATTGAAGGAAAAATGTGTAAGTTATACAAACCATACAGTACTTGAGGAGCTAATCCCTTCAGGGTGAGATCCAGAGCAACCTGCATGCTGCTCAAAGAGCTGTATAGTAGAAAATGCTAAGTACAAGGGTGTTCCATAAATCCAGTTCTTCCATGGAGTGGAGCATCTTCAAGCCCTCCAGGGAAGGGTTGTACTTTTTTTTTTTTCTCTTGGGAATCCTCATTCTCTATTTGCTCTGGAGAGAAGATGCTGATAACATTTTTGTCTAAGAACCAGGAAAGGGATTGTTTATTTGGGGGGGGTGGGGGGCACAAGAAAGAAAAGGGGGAGTGCTGCAACTGCTGGCATTCTGCCTTGTAGCTGAGTGGTAAGGCCTTCACAACCCTACCGGGGCTGCTGCAGCTGGGCAGACCAGCTGCAGAGCTGGTGCTTGGCACAGCCACCAGCAGGTGGGCCTGGTGTCGGCAGCTCACTCTGCCTTGCCGGGGGTTTGGATGACCCCATACCACCATGGCTATGAAACAAGGTGATCCTAGTGAGGGAACCCCACTTACTTAAAGTGCTGAAGGCTAATATTTTGGCTGTCTCAACTAATTACTTATCTAAGGAGACCAGGAATCAAGCCTTTCCTCTGTTTAGGCACAATCAAAATATATAATCTCTAAGTGACGTGTAAATCACCACTCTGCATCTTTGCTCTTCCTGTGGAAAGTGGGCCTCTGCAGTAATTATAAATCAGGATTAGTTCAACCAGCCCCATAGCCTAACGCTTTAAGTAATCAGTTTTGGTTAGGGGCTATCTCCCTCTGTTCTTATTAAGCACCTTAACATGATTAAAATATAGAAAAAAAACACCGGAGGAGGGACTGGTATGCTCCTTCCCTGGTAAGTGCCATAGGGAGTAAGTCAGCAATGGAGAGAAATGCCTAGTAGGGGAACGCTGCAGGCGTGGCGTTGTGCAGCACCCACCTCCCGAAACACACCGCTTCCCCCCGGCCTAACCCTCCCCTAGCACCGCTGGGGGGGCCGGCATGACGGTCCGGTTTTTGAGCGTCCCGCCGCAGAGCTGCGCCGCGGGGCCGCGCTCCCCTCAGCCAGCAGAGCGGAAGCCGGCGGGGGAAGGCGCCGCCAGGGGGCAGCGCGGCACCGCCAACCGCCACCGGCCAACCGCCACCACCGCCGCCTCGCTGCCTGGCAGGCGGCGGCAGCGCCCGGGCCCGGCGGGCGCCACTCGGACGTGAAAGGAATGCTTCAGGCTAGGAGGTTACACAAAATAAAGTAAAATAAAACCTCTCTGGCCCTTCGGCGCAGTTAGCGGCTCTGCTTTTCATTTTCACGTCTCGAGTGCCCTGTATGAAAAGTCACCCACATCTGCGGGCGTGCAGAGGGAGCGTGGCCAGGCCCCCGCAGGCTGAGGGCATGGGGCAGCCGCGGGCCCACCCGGGCTCAGGAGCCCGCCCCCCCCACGCGCAGCGGCTTCATTTCTGAAGCGTTGTCAGCGCTTGTGCCCACCCGAACCACACCCGGAGCTCCAGGCCCGAGGGGTGGGCTCACATGCACCAGCAGAGCAGGGCACGGCCCCTGCCCCAGGGAGCATGGCACTGTTGTACGTGGAGCCCACAGCAGAGTCACGGCTTTGAATCTCTCTCCTCATGTAGCCAATACCCAGCAGACAAGGGAGTTAGGGACTGACCATGAGTACAGCTCTTAGAGGTGCCACTAGAGATGCGAGGGATCAGTTCACCTGACAGACTGCTGCCACGCTGGCCCCACACCAGAACTGCCGGTAGCTCCAGGCAAGATCACATCTAACCCCAAGCCCATTCAGCTATTCACATTACCTAAAGCAGAACAGTGCTCAGAAACTCAAGATTCCTATGCCTCTAAATCCAACACTATTCTTAGGGATCTCTCTTCATTTCTTTGTAATGCATGTTTTTTCCAGACAGAAAGTTTCTGGGCAGAGAAAGCTTTGTCTGACTGCAGCAACTCTTGGAGAAAATTCCTTCTAGAAAAGTCATGCTACACTTCCCTAGTGCAAGGCTAAATACATATGCCATCAAGGGATGCGTCTGAAGAACTGCTTTTCAGGGTAAAGGACTGCTGTTCTCACCTAGCATTCACCTCTTGCTCTCCTAGGCTATGTAAGGTGTGTCTATGTTACAATTTTAGTTCAGATCAGAAGCGTGCTTTTGAAACAAACCCTCCCTTGAGCATACCCTACTCATTGTGCTTTAGGCTTGAAGATCATGACTTTAGTTTAGATGAAACTAAACTGTAAAATAGGCTCCAGGATCATACCTAATATGCTTTAATCACTAAAAGATGTTGTGTAGATAGGACAAGAGTTAGCCCCCAGTAAAACACCCCCAGACAAACACAGCATGGATGTCAAGCCATCAATAACTTCTGCTCTACAGATCAGTTTCTAATAGGCCACACTAGCTGTAACAAACACAGATACAATATGCAGATGCAAGGTGTATTTTGTGTTCCTATGAGGCCACAGGCACAGCTAGATCTCCTATGCATGCCTTTCTGCAATTTTTCCCCATTAAGCCACAACTGCTCATGGCAACGGGGTTGAAAACAATGCGAAATTCTGCATACGAAAGACTGGCTAAGCAAATATTACCGTGGGGTTCAACTTCCAGCCAAGCCAGAAATTCTGATTCTTTGCTGTAACTGTCATTACTTCTGACTGGGCTGACAGACTTTTTAGAGTCTATTTTAGCCCATTTACAAGTATATCACGTTCATATTACGTATTTATTTTCTGTTTACTTCTATCTATTGGACAAGCTAGATATGAAGCCATTGTGTCTCGATGTCACTCAGGCAGTATCCATCAATTAAGCCTTTCACTGAAGCCAGAAGAATTCTTTGTTTATATGTTAAAGACTCCTTTCCTCTACCACAGCACAATAAGGCTTTTTAGTGACAGTCCATTTCTTTCTGCTCGTTAAACTGATTGATTGTTACCAGATGGGTTTAAGAAATGTTTGGATTGAAAAAGCAGGTTTCCTTTCTCTTGGACATATTATATTAACATGTTGCCCTAAAATTCACATGCATCCTTCAAATTCTGTCAGAGCTACTTCAGTAGCAAATTGCATATCCCTCTTTGCCTCTTGGAGATGACTGAAACCCCTGCTGCTTCCATCAGCACTGATTTCTACCACCTTTTTTTTTTTTTTTTTTTTTTTTTTGGATCCCTCTGTAACCCAGCTGTCTACTCAGCTCACCAAGACAGGTTAATTACAATCAGCCTCACTGTATCCTTCCGGATGAACTAAAAAGGACCTGGCTCTCTCCCACTCTGCAACTCCAGTAATTATTTGCAGCTGTGAAAAGTGGAGGTTAAAATTTTGCAGAACCAGAACAGTTCTCCTCACTCTACACTCACTTTTCTGAACTGCCCTATAGTGTATAAGGAATGGGAAGTTCAGCTCAACTATTTATGGAAAAGAGTGACTACTTAGTTTGTTTTTTCTGAACATTGATCACATAAATTCCAACCTATAGCTAGATAAGTCTACCTGTCCATCTCATATTTATCTACTAAATGGTCATTTTAGCAATATCACAATAGCACTCTGACTAGAGCCAGCTAATCAGAAAAATGCATATAGCCGTAAGGGTACTTATTTCACTCCTTCTAACAAGTATCTATGCTACCTGACCAACAGGCATAAGACCCAAAAATCCCATGCTCAGGGAACCCTGATATGACAGAGGATGCTTGCATTTTTGTCACGAGACAAATGCTCTTTTAGTCAAGGACAGGCAAAAGTAGAAGGACATGGAGCACATCCCAGACAGCAGCAAAGCACACACCCAAACAGAGCTAAGGAATACCTGTCCTTAGTAAGCCATCAGGAAGTAAGCCCATTTCCTTTAAGAAATCCACCTTCTGCATCCTTTCTCTCACAATTTCAGAAATAGAGATAGCAAAAATCTGTAACATTTCTAAATGTATTATGCCAAAATATTTGAGAACTATTGAGACATCATACGTCCACAGAAGTGCAGAAGCATAGCTTAGCAGGACATGGAAACCGTGGGGTAGAAATAAGTAGACACATAGCCAGCCAGCCAACAACTGGAGATTTTCAGCTAAAAGATTATCTGAGCCTTAATATCTGTTATTTGTTCCCCCTCACCTTTTAAAAAGCTTTTAAATTTTATTTATTAACAAAATATGTTCTAGCAGTAGTAACATGACAGAGACAGAAGAATAAAGCTGCAGACTCCCAGTCATGAAGAACAGCTCCAGGGACAATAGAAGGAAGGAAAGTTCAGCTGATTCCATTGAACCAAAACCAAAATGCCATGTAGGGACAATGCAGTTGTCAGCTCAACGCATTACAGAAGTGGCTCCAAGTGCTCAGTGTCCCCTTTCTTCTCCTCTCCCTTTGTCAGACATAGTGTCTAATTGCTGTCTTTTTGTTGGGCACATCCTTGCCTCTGAGTTCTGTGTAGTGCTTTCTAAATGCAGGGTGAGGAATAGGGGAAAAAGGAGGGAGAAGGAAGGCAAATCTCCTGTTGAACTGCATTCAGATTTAGTCCTAATCATTTGTCATTTCTTCATTACAAGTTACAGACGTGCACTTATCCAGCAGTCAGTACAAGACCTTGATAAAGTACAAGCTCTAAAACTGCAAACTAGTTGCCTTCATCATGTTAACTTAAAAACTAGACTCCAGATTTTACTATTTTCATGGCCTGCAATTACCACCCTATTTGAAAGTTTGCTGGAAAGTGAGCACGGAAATGAGCTGTGATCAGTTTCTGCTGAGGTGCTCTTCTTGGCTCAGGTGTGCAGAGCCAACAGAAGAACCACCTGCCACTACCTGCACCCAGAAATCAGGGGCTACATTCTCCCATTTTTCCCCCCAAGAGGCATGTAGAGTTTTAAAGGGACACAAGAAAGTGGCAGAGACTCCCTCTGCACCCAAAATGTTAGACCTAACCATCCACATGGTGTACACGGCCCTGCACATACCCAGAGCCCAGGTGTGTCCGTGAGCCACAAAAACCATTCTGAATCCCTGCCAGCTCCCAGAAGAGCCCTTCCACATATGTGGAAACCACGACATAAGCTTGCCCTAGGAATGACAAAGCAGGTCACTTAACGCGTGAACTTTCAGGGCCCTCTCCTGACTCCTAATGCCATTAAGCTGTTCAAATGTGCTTCTTCGGTGACAGGTGGCACCATATGGAAAGCTCATTATGCTACTCCAGTATTCCAACCAGAAGCCTCTGGGGCCTGTTTTGGAAGAGGAATTTGCCCATGTTTTGGGGATGGTGTAACCCATCATGACCCTCCACTGCTGTTCAATCTCTCGCAAGATCCTTCTGAGGCAAATCCTCTATCAGCTGACACTGAGCCCTTGTTCGACACTGTAACGAGAAGAATAGGAAAAGCTCTAGAAGAGCATCGCAAGACGCTGACTCCAGTCCCACAACAGCTGTCTCCTTACAATAATATATGGATGCCGTGGCTGCAGCCATGCTGTGGCACATTCCCGTTCTGTTGGTGTGATGAAGAAAACAACAAAGCAGATGGCATACTCTAATACCAAAATCAAAGTACACTTAGCTTAAAAAAAATGTAATTGTTTTCACATTCACATGACTACAGTCATACAGAGATATGGGTCAATTACACTGGAGTAACTGAAAGGGACGTTATTGATGCTTTTTATTCAACCTTTTCCCTTACCCACAGAAATTCAATAAGCCTGTAGTTTAAAAAAAATTGAAAATGCTCCAAACATATTCCACCTATGGGTCACCTGTATAATCTATCCCTCAAGTGCATAATTCTGGATCAAATACCCAAATAAATGAAACAAAATTTCTTTTCTTACTGATTTTCAATTCAAATAAATGATGAATGATAAGAGAGCAAGCTTCAACTGCAGTTATTTGTACAGGTAATATGCTTGTTAAGCCAACAGGACTGAGCCCAAGAGGGGATCTCTACTCAGGCCTTATCTTTTTAATGAAAAAACTGTCCTGTGTTTAAAAGCACAATTGCATATTTAATTTGGAAACATACCAAAACACACTCTAAGAAATAAACACCTGCTAATTTACAGCAATTTTTTTGCCTCATCTGTACATTCTTTTATCTACCATGTAAGAATTCCCAGGAAAACCTGAACTGACCTAATTTTAAAAGTTAGGTAGCTCAAGTTATCATCTCAAGTTCAGCAGCAAAGCACCTAGCTATTCTGAAATGCTAAACCACAGCAATTCCTACCGACATACATTTTCCACTTTGTTAAATGATCTTACTTCTGAGAGCACTGAAAATCATCACCCAGCTGCCTTGACAAGATAGGTCCCAAATTTCACAATCTGTGAGACCAATTCGTAAGCTGCATGTCCCACTTCAGTGATAATGCTCCTGATTTCATAAGAGTGCCATTATGCCCCATGAAAAATGTGCTTTGTTTTGTGAGACAGCACTTTGTTTTTAGTAAGAGGTGTTAAAAAATTTACTGCACACACTAATCACTTCAGTGCACAGGTCATCTTCTCCAAGCCAAACAAGTGTCAGCACTCTGTACAGTCATTAGGGAAAGGGAGGGAATTAAAATATCTAATCCTCTCTTGCTGCCCTCAGGTTAAATAAATTCATCTCTCAATATATAATCCTAACCGTGCTCTTGCAGGGTTTTTGTGTCAAATCCTATTTTTAAGCTGAGGTTCCTGCATTTTCTGCTTTAAAAAAAAGTAGATTGTGTGCCAGAGACTCAGATTCAAACTTCTAAGCCTTCCTGGACACTGTATATTCACTCCCACCACACAGCTAACAGTCACCAAGACTTTAAAAGTAAGAAGGGATGGTAAGAGCAGCACAGCAGGTGCTCCAGGTGACTTGTTTCCTTGAAGCTAGCTGCCTCGCAGAACCACACCAGTGCAGCTCTGTTCAGTACCAAGGTTGTAAGTGTGTCATTTTTTGCCTTTCAGAAACAGGGGGAGATAAGAAGGCCCATGGCAGCTGATAATCCCAGAGCAGTGTGCTGCTCTCCCAGCTCTTGAGCTGCAACAGCAGGTCCCAGCCCTTTCACCAGCCTCAGGGCAAAAGAGTGTGTATGCCTGGACTATGCACCTTTTGCAGTGTTTTCAGGCAGGCTCCTGACTTATACTCCTGACGTGGTATGTCGCCGGTGTGATAAATTGCGATGTCATTTTGCTCTAAACAGCACAGGTTGTGACCATGATGCAGCACCAAACACAATTCTCCAAAAAGCTGACCGGGCATTTCTTCAGGTTATTTCCTGTTTTACCTTTCCTCTAAAAGGTCACCAAGCAAGTTATGTGGAATTATTCCACATAAATCAAAGGGCTAGTCTGACAATGAACTGATAGGACACATCAGTGTCAGACTTGACAGAAGTACCTAAAAATACATTTGTTCTTACTGCTTGATAGGATTTAAATCCACATCAGCACTGCTAAGAACTTGTCAGAAGATTTGACATTTTTCTGTGGCTGACAGGGATTGAAACCAGAGCAGCTGCATTTTGCTGGATTCACGCAGAAATAAAAGAGCATAAAAGACCATGCATTTTAAAGCCAGTTTGGCCAATTCAGAGATGGAGGAGGAATCTTATTGCTCAGTGGGGAACAAAGCCAAAAGCTGTTCTCTAGAGTCAAGCCAGTCAGTTCAGTAACATCTACATTGACAGTTAAGTATGAGTTAAGCTTTTTCTCAGTTCACCTCACGGCCCTCCCCACCCCCCACCCCATTTACATACATGAACATGCCCAGTCACAGACGAGGCCACAATTAGAGCGTCTACCAGGGGATGGCAAGGTGTTCAAGCACCATGCAATATGTAAGCATAGGCTGAAGCTCCTGTTGACAGACCGGGAAGCCCAGTACATCAGCAAAAACCCTGAACTCCATCTCCAAGCACAGCGTGAACACTTTCGAGCCAAGTTTAAAGCCAGGCGAAGAACTAGAAACATGAGCAGAGTGCATTTGGATTGGCTGATACCACAACCATCATGCAAGCCTGCCCTTCACCTCACAGGGGAAAAAATCACTCCGTGTAAAAGTAAACATTAAACATTTGTGCAACACCTCACTCCTCTGAAAGRTAAATTTGCTAAACTGCCATATAAAGTCAGATGCTAAGGACTCACATGAATTTATTTGCTGCCTTCCTGACATCCAAACACAGACAATTTCTTCTTGGCTGGTATCTGTGGAAAGCCAGAGGGGCTTTCGGGCAGGAGGGGGAGGAAACAGGCCTGGCAGCCTGAGTTAACTGGCTTTTGTCAACTGTTGGAGACCTCAGCTAGGCACAGGGAAATGGGCTCTCCCCACGTCCCCACACAGAGAGGAAGGAAGAGGGCAGGCATGGCGCACAAGGGCAATCTGTAGATGACAAGGAGAACAAAGTAATAGGGGATCACTGAATAGGATGTAAAATGTCATTTCAAAAAGAAAAAAAAAAAAACACTGGGGAGGGAGAGAGAAGAAAGAATGTCCCAAGCAGATTATTTTCAGTCCTAAATTCCTTTCACTGTTTAAAGCTAGGTGTATCTTAAAAGATGCAAATTTTGAGGAGACAGTGGCAAGCAGGGAAAATAGGTAAATTATTTTACCTATTTTCTGCAGATCCTAGCCGTGGAGTGGTTGCGGATCCCTTCACCTGTATACACTCTAGCCGGAGCATGCAAGCTCTGCACAAGCTATTGTTCTGATCTCCTGGGGAACAGACATTCCCTATAAAGCAGGTGAACCCAGCATGACAGCGGTTGTCCTGGTGCACACTTCCACATAAAATGCATTAATAGGTAAAAAGCTGTTACAAAAACTGTTTGCATTTGAATAATACTGAAAGAAGTAAACTCTTAAGTCAGTTACCTAGGTTTGCTTGAAAAAACATCTATAATGATCTTTCGCAAAATATATGAATAAAAGAATAAAAGCTAAGTTACATGCTTTCTCCCTTCTTTTCTCATGGTCTCTCCCTTCATAGAAGCGAGCAAGCACCACATAAAATGGCCTGTTGGGAAAACCTGAGACAACTGGCAAATCTCCAAGACAGCGTTAACCATAGCAGAATGTGCCCACACATGGTTAAATATAGACACCATAGAGAAGGAAGCATTACTCTGTAACAAATGAAGTTTGTTTTTACTGAAAAAGCTGTGGCTGAACTGTATAAATGTTTGACATTCATGTTGTATGAAGCTGACTTCCATCTAAATAGTTTGATCATTATTAAATGACATTTGGAATCACTGCAGTAGACTGACTCAACAAAGTAATTGTCAAGTCTCACAGTAGTGAGACAATAAGCTTCTAGGAGATCTCACTTCACCATGTTTAAATATCAGACACGTCGCTTTGCATTCTGCTGAGACCCAAGAGAATGCCAGCGCATGGATTCCATCATTTAAGGATGCAAAATTGTGTCACAGATAAACTGAGAAAAGCAATTTGAGCTCAAAGTTTATCCAGCTTGAAATTCCCGAAGACTCTGAGTATATTTGAGAAGCATTTACATAAATGGCCAAAAAGAAGGAGTAAATATCAAAAAAACTTTTGCTCACTGCCAGACTGTAGGTTAAAATGCACACACACATACATATAGTGTGAATAAAATACTGGAGGATTTTTTGTAGAATGTTTTGATTTACATCTAAACACTCTGTAAAAAATCAAATTTATTAAAAACCTAGTTTCTCTTTAAATTACTGTATTACTGCATTACTAAGATTTTTTGAAAGCAAGAAAAAAAATATTAAAAAAAAACCCACCCCACGTTTCTGAGATAAATGGGGATATTACAGGTTCCAAACGACCCTGGCTTCTGTTCTGCCATTTGCTAAAAGCTGTAAGTGAAAGGTTTGGAAACACAAAGAATTTAAGGAGGTTTAGAAAAAAAAAAAAAGGCTTTAAACTAAAAAAAAACATAAAACAGGTACCCACCCATCACATGCAATCAGTTTTGTTCCACGTATTTAATACTATGAGGCGGCTTTGAAAATCACAGTTCTCTAAAATAAAACAAATCACCTGTTTCTGGTATTACACATCTAAAGGAAAATCACCTATATTTATCATGCTTCAGAACCCTGTACAGTACCATAAAAGAGAACAAACACTTTTCCAAGGCAGTTAATGTCATGCCATCCTGAAGTGGGAGAAGTATTAAAATAATCACATGTTGGAGGCTGGCTCTCTTGGAATTTTATTTCTTTTTTCCCCTCCAGTTTGTTGAAGTTGAAAGAGTTCTGAGAAAAGTCAAAGTCAAATTCATGAAAAATGCTTGCAACTGTATTTTTTTCCTTTATTCATAGTGTATCACTGTCAGTCTTCTAGCAATTAGTTTTTATAATGTTTAAAGTCAATTATATATCACTGTATTTTTTTAACTACCTTTGCTATAGTTACGGTATGCTGTTACTACAAGTTGAAAGTTTATACCAGGATGCAACGTATTGCTTGAGTGTCACCCCTTTTAACTGTCAGCACCAAAAAAACTATTATTTATGAGGCAGCCAAGTTAGGATGAACAGAATTTCTGGAAGCGTTTTGCAAGCAATATACTGAAAATGCAGGCTAGTTCAATGACTAGCATTAACTGACATGTATTTTGCAAGCTATTTAAGAGTTGACTGCTGTGCATTTAATCTCATTTATAGGGCTGATTCAAAAAAAACAACACACCACAGAAATAAAGTCCCAAAATAATGAAGAGAAAACCGGGGGAAAAAAGCAATCAAATATATAAAACATTTTTTCCATAGACTGACCTAAATACCTTTACACAAAGGTAAAAATATTAGAAATGTGAATTAAGAAAACAGGCCAATCTCATGTTATTTTCAAAGTCATACGAATCAAAACAGTTTAGATTAGCAAAACAACAGAATCAGATCCATTAAGGAATAAATAGGCATGCTGCAGGCTCGTTTCTGCTGAACAAATAGACATTTTCAGGACCATGCAAACGTATCAAGTCACCTGCTACTAACCCAGCCTTCCATGCATGGACAGAAAAATCAAGGTAAAAAAATAACTAAGCATTTTTCCAAATACCAGTCTTACGAAACAACTGATGTGAGCTGACTGAACTAGAAAAACATAGAAAACTACTTCTTTCCCAAGAACAACACAATTGGAAAGGTCCTCACAAGACACCAGGCAGTAAGTAAAGTGATATTTCAAGAACGATAATCTCCTTTTCCTGTAGGCTAGGAAAGTGCATTAACCCACATGTCTAAAATTTTCAAGAATTTTCCTTGTGGCACACCCACACTATCTCCTGTTTATACATGAAGAGCACCCAATAAAACTGTTGTACGGCAAATAAAATTTACCCTCTAAGTCTAGCTGTGAATAACTAAGCACATGACAGAAGAAGTATCAGCATGTTTTGTTTTAAAAACAAGCTGTCCTCTTTAAATACAGAGTCTGCCACACAGCAATAGGTCAGAGTCTGGCCTTTCAAAATCCTTACAGCTGCTTCTCAGGTCACTAGGGCTTAAACAATGCTGACAAAACTCTCAGTCACGCACACGCACAGACCAGCTGGTAAAAGGTCTTCTCATTTTACCATGCCATTTTTTCCCCTTTACATTTCATTGAGGTTATTATTTTACAGTGCCTTCCAAACTGCCAAAGTGAAAATGTGTCTTGTTTAGGGAGGAATGGTGCTGCCAAAGAGCCTACATTTCTTAACTTTCTTTACCCTAAAAACACCTGGGACTATACCACACTTTAATGTGGAAGACATTCTAGGTGAAGCTTGCTAAGTTTTTTTTCCAAGTCATGTTTCAACTTAACCAAGCCTCAGCCCTGTGGTTCATGGCAACATGCTGCCTGTACCACCCCCCAGACCCGCTTGTGGCCCCAAGATTTCAGAATGATGTCTGCAAGAGCAAAGAACGCTGCCCAAAGCACAGCACTTGCAAATTCTGTATTCACTCACGAGATTCTCCCTTCTCACACTCTGGTGACAACAGTACTGTGATAGAATCCACTATGACGCTACATTACTTGTAACTAGTTCAACATTTTCTGTGTGAAGACAGTACACACAAACTCGGGCAGGGTTTTTAACCACAGCTGTACTTTTCCATGAAATACAATAAACCAACTACTGTTGTGCTAATTCAAGAGATCCTAAAGCTATGCATGTCTGTAGAAATAACTGTAACTCACACCTTTTAATTCTGCTCAGCAGGTAGTGCTAATGTCTCAAAAGCCATTTAATAAAATTAAAAAACGTATTAAAGTAACTAGTCAGTCCCTGATAATATTCCCTGGCACAACATAAACAATCTGTAACTCCACATCATCTGATAAGCACATGACTTCGTATGTCCTTTCCATTTCTATTTTATTTCCATGACATTAATGTACTACATTTCTTTGCAAAACATTGTATAATCCACACGCAGTACCATTTTACATATTAGCACTTTCAAATGTATTCCATGACAGCTCCTGTTACTACATTCATATGCCTATTTTAAAACCTTTCATTTACTGATTTCACATCAGTAATTTTTCTCCCATAATCTAATTAATGTGCCCAATAAGATCCAGTAGTTACTGTAAAAAGTACAGCTGATTTCAGTTACTGATTTCACGTCAGTAATTTTTCTCCCATAATCTAATTAATGTGCCCAGTAAGATCTAGTAGTTACTGTAAAAAGTACAGCTGCCTGAAGTATGAGTTCACATTGTTGACTACAGTTTTATAGTCTTCAAAAACTTGAATTATATTAGCAATAATGCTTATAAAACAGAGTACTTTCTCAGGAGTGCACAAGTTCACTAAGAAACAGGAAATAAGGAAATGCCACATGAGTAAGAGTACACTGCAGCTGCTGTAATCTCCACATAGTGCTGCACTAGGCCACACACAAGAGGTAGAACGCACCTACCTGTGTTAACATGCGAAGGTTACCTGCCTAGGAGAGGCAGGCTATCAAGGGTCCCTTTATGATCAATGGAGAAATTGAGAAGAATCATCTTCTGGACATGTCTCTTCGACTTCAGAGACCCTAAACGTCTAACTTGAACTAGAAGCTTGAATTCAGCAGACCCACCAAAGAGATTCCCACTTTAAGAGAGCTTAGAACAGTGAGAAATAGAGAACTAGATAAAATCAGGAATACCGCACTGAAGTAAAAGCAAATCCACTATTGTGAATATTAGAAATTAATTCTAAAATACTCAAAGATAGTTTTTCTTCCTTTAAGGGACCTTTTGACTCCTTAGCTCCATTCCTAATTTGTCCAAGTTATTCCCTGTCCCCCCACTCCATCCTTTTTGATGGAGGAAAGAGGAACAAAAATTCCTTTCCTCCGACCCTGCCTTTTTCTCCACTAGCATGTATGGTAGTTCCTCTGATGCATAATGTTACATCATTGCTTTTTAAACAGAATTCACAACTTATTTCATTAGGTATATCTGTACCAAAATTGGCGACATATTAAGACTAAAACGTGTTTCAAGTCCTGCATCAGCACTGCAGAATTCTTATTCTAATATTAAGTGACATTATGAATAACTGTCAAATCTGTTATCATATTAGCATGCTTGTCAAGCTTCTTTCTTTCAAAGTGTTTCTTTTTCCTTGTTTGTTAAGACAAACTTGCTGAGATTAGTCAAATCGAAATACCTAAATTCACAAAGCAATCCCCCACATAAGTATACTTAATATAATAAAGTCTCATCAGTAGATTTTTCTGGAGCTACACTCACAGATTTATTAGTTCCCACACACAGCTATTGTTTATAAGATCTTCAAAGGGCCTGTTTACTAAAACAAGTGCCAATTGTGTTTTCAGTTGCACTCAAACTGCCTGAAATATGGCGCAGCCATGCTAAACAAGAACGCCTTTGTCAGCTGCAGTTTGAAGTACTGTAAACAAGCTGATACAAAGCACCAGAAGGTTTACGCCATAGTGTCAGCATTTCTTCCTCCGACTATGCAACTCTGAATATTCAAGTAAAGTTAACAATATTTTAAAAAGCAACAGTATCCTATAGCAACAATATAAAAGGTTAACATACATTATCAGTCTATCTTAAAGAGTTTTACACCACTCTTCCTCATGCTGGTGATGAAGCTGAGCAGCTTCCTATAAATAGGGAGAACATCCACTAGTGATCTCAGACAAAGTCTCAGTTTCCTCTAATCCTAAGTATACTTAAATTAAAAAGTGTTGTCACAGGCTCCTATGAGACCAGGATTTCATCTCCTCACTTTTTTCTCATCTTGAAGTCTACACTATGGTTGCCCTTGAAAGTGTTAACATGGTTTCAAGAACAAGGTTTTCCTTTAAATAGTTTTATAGCATCTTCTAAAAGGTAAAAGTACTTTTGAAATCATCTCAACTTGTGAAATAATCTAAACTTCCAACATGTTTCACACTTACAACTGTTTCTGCAGAATGCTATGGGAGGAAGAAGAAAGAGTGATAAATATGAGAGTTCAAATTCAGGGGGTATCATTCATTATACTTCAGAAGGCACTATGGGAGAACAATAAAGATGAGACACACATAACAATAAAGATAAGGCACACATAACAGTTATAAAACAAGAGACTGTTTCTGTTAAATCTTCCCTCAAAATATATGAGGAACTATATCTACCTCTAACTTTGGTGTCAAGTGAACTATGGAGATAGCCAAGTATTCAAGGATTGCATTTATAGAAGAAACATAGATCGTAATGTTTTTTACAGTACATTTCAGTACACTCCATCTTAAAGTAAAAATGCATCCAATTTCTTTTTGATATGTTCAAAAGCATCTTTCCCCATATAGTCCATACGCCCTTCCTCCCATTTTCTCCGTTCATCTTCTGGACTTGGTTCTTCTGGTTTAAAGTGAATAGACAGCTCTGAAACAGAATGTGTGACCTCGTTCTGTGGGAAGAAGCAGAACAGTGGGAAAAAAGTCATTTGGTTGTTCTCATTTCGGTGCCGTGAAGTTAAGCCTTAAATGTCAAGCTTCTGGTTTGTACAGTCCCAATTAAAATAATAAAACAGTATTCAAACACTCATTCTTGTTTTGATAATGTGATCTCATTTTTCCATGCTTTTACTACTTGTCATAGCACCTTTGAACATACCAAACATTTATTTTACTTGTCTTAACTCAGACCTTGGCATACTCAGCAACAACACAATCAGAATATTACAAATACAGCTTGTTTAGAGTAGAATATCTCCTACAATAAAGTGTAACCGTGTATCTGTGCAAATTTTGTCTTCAACAGGCTTTCATGTGAACATAAGTTCCTAGAATTTTTGGTCATTTGTTTTAGCTGATCTCCAGTGAGATCTGTATTATTTAGCAGATGTGAGACACATTACCCATGTAAATTAATTTAAAAGATTGACACTATTCATTATACCAATAACTAGTTCATTTTGTATGACGATCCAAAATTGTGAATCCTGGTTCAAGATCAAGTTATTGTAGATGCACAAATGCAAGACATATTATTAGTGATAATTTCAACCACATAAAAGAAAAACTGTGTCCATGATTGACCAATGCCAGTAAAACCGGAACATCCCAACAATTGTAACCAGTAATAAAGATTAAATATAACAAGGACTAATCAAGGCAGCTACTGAAAACCTGCTTTCAGTACTACTCTAAGAGGCTTCAAGGCAAACAACTCATCTCATGTTATAAACAAAATTGAAATCAACCAGAATGGTCTTCCAGTGAAGCCCTCATAAATGCAATATAAAAATTTTTCAGAATAGAACTTAATGGGCAGCAATCAGTGGCTTAAACTGCCTAAATGCCCTGGAATATCCATTACATCTGCCAATTTGGGGCAGATAAGGCACAGGAGTTGCGCAAGACCTGCACCCACAGACCAGGTAGGGTATTTCAAACAGCCATCATGACACTATATGCTTAGGCAACTGCATCCTTCCATGTGTATCCCCACCTGGGTCCCACTGTGTACGTGACTTTAAACATGAATAAATATTCTGAAGAGCGTGCTTGCTCCCTATATATGCAAATACTCGGTATTTAATTTTCAGTCTTTGTATACACATAACTGCAGTAATGTATGAAGATTCCTTTCTTTATCATTGGCAAGCCTTATCAACAGCTTTGGATGCCATTAACAAGTAGACAGGAATCATCATGTTTTCAGAAATGAAGAATTTTAGGTAGGGCCCAAACACCACTGGCTGCACAGGAGCTAGTTTCATCTACAGTTCTGTTTCCCAGTCTTAAAGTATTTCACCGTAGTGCTTCACAATCATACAAAAGGCCTCATTAGGAAACTGGCTGTGTTGTGTACCTTACAAGTTACAACTCCTTGACAGTCTGTCACCCCCATGAACGCCAAGTCTGGCACTGTTGTCACACTGCCCACAGACAAATGCAGTGCGAGACCACAAAGGAAAGCCTAGTAGCTTAGGCTTCATGCCTGAGTCGCTGTACATTCATTTTCCACTTGCTTGGAAACATCACTTCAGCAGGTAAAAAACCCAAACCAAACCAAACCAGATTAAAAAAAACAAACAGCTTTGCTTGTATTAGTATTGGAGAGCTAAAATTAACACCATGCATTTATTGCCTGGGGGTTAGCACAGGGAAATATACATTTAAAAACTATAACTGATAGAAAGGGATCATACCCCACTAGTGGAAGCAGTTAAGGAATTACATAGCTAAAAGATTCAAGAAGTTATTTGCACATTGCATCATAATTAGTTGAGATTTCCCAAAATGATGTTGGCAGCAAAGACATGCATGCAATTATCAACAGATGTACAATGCAGAAAGCTACATGTACCAGTTCTGAGGTTTCCTGAAACGCAGGATGAAATACAACTTGTTCTGAAGGTCTGTCAGGCTCAGAGAGATGGACGTTAGAACCGCTTTGTTCAACTTCACATACAGGTTGCTAAAAATACAGCCACTGAGGTTTTATTAGAAGAATATTTTTTCATAGTTTCCTTATCATGAGAATTCATACAATACAAATTGATTTCAGTCTTGGGGTAGGGGAAAGGAGGGGATGGGAGGAAAAGGAACGAAACACATTATCACCAAGGACAAAATTCATCTCACCCAGATTTAGCTATCAAAAAGGCGTTAAATCTAAGCTCCTACTATAATCAATCTAGGATAAGTACCTCCAGAGGGCAGCTCATCTCATCCTAAAATAGGTTCAAGAGTGGCTGTCATTCTACAGTGACTACAGAAACAGCCTGGAAAGCTAGCTTACAGCAGATGCCTACCATTCACGAGGTCAAACTTCAACAAGAAAAATCTCATTTTAGGATAATAACTTGCTCTATAACTCATGAGCTTTTTACATGCATAGAATGAGAACAGAACAATGAATTCCAGAACAGAGGTAAAATAGATTGCCCAAAAAATACTGCCCCAAATATTTGCCTTTGCCAGATATCAAAACATAAATGAGTAGACAGACCCCATTCTGAAGTCTCTTCCACCAAAACAATCCCACAAGACTACTGAAGCTAAGCCACAAAAAGTGGAATGATGGTGTTATTAAGTAAGAAGAGAATCAGACTATTAATTTCTAATCAATATGATCTTCTGATAAACCAATCCTAGTAATTAAAAAAATAAAATAAATTTAAATTTGAATACACTACTTTAAGTGAACATTATGATTGTTTTACCCCAAACAAACATCTTAAAAATGTGTCCCTATTTGGTTTGAGCATTTCCAATGGAGTCAGATGCGTGAGGCACACAAGATCACACATCCTTTGCAAACAAATGATTCTCAAATTATAGACCTGGAAGGTTTGCAATTTTCCTTCAGCCCCTCCACACTCAGGGTGGAAAAGAAAGGAAGGAAGACTACAGTTTTACTTTATGGAGTAACTATAGTCTAAAGGGAAGAAGCACGGAATATTATAAAAACTGTCTTCATCTTACTAGAGAGTGGTCCACAAGTTTCAATAGCAGATGACATTAGAACATTAATTTTGTTTTCTCCCAATTGTACCTTGCTGTAGCATTGTTTATCATACAACATGTAATGACTTACACCTGCAGAAACATTGTGCTATTATGTCCAACTTAATTCCTGCATAAAATAAGGGGAGTCAGTGAAACAGAAACACCCAAATACAGGAAGAGTGACAAAAGAACCAGAATCCCTGCAAAGTTCATCAGTGGATTCTTTTAAGACACTCCTTGTTGCCCAAATCACAGAAATTTGGGAAACAGTTTTCTGTTTCAACACTTCTGGAAAAAAAACAGTAACTGCTACAGAGGAGTGATAGAAAGGATTCTAGTTTTAAATATATTGATTCACAAGAATATTAATATTCAAAAGATTACTTTGGCAACAGAATTTTTCTTGTATTACACTTTATTAAGTACCTAACAACTTTCAATAAGCAATCTCTTTGTTAAATTCAATGCAAACTTTCAACCTCCAGACACATTATGCATGAGTGACTAAAGATTAAAGAAAATAAATACTCTCTAGACTATTTCTGATGCTAGCAAGAAAATTCAATAGCTACAGCTAAATTGAAGAAGATAAAATCTCCCAGATCAGAAGCATAATGAAAAATATCTCATTTTAGTATATAATTTTACTTTGTTACTGCATATAGTAATATACAACATACTTACAGCTTTGAAAGTGAGTTCCTCAGATGAACATGCTGTGGGATATATTTCATATGTCTGCTCTGGAAGCACAGGCATTTGCAGCGAATTTGCCACAGAAGGACTGACCTTTTTCAGTGTAATTTCAACTCCATTGAAAGTGTGCTAACAAAAACAAGAACATCTCACCACTGAAATGCAATTTTGCAGAAAATTAATATCTTATTTACAACAGTTTCACTTCCTTACAGGGATCTCAGCATTAAACAAGTAAGTTTTTTGTGGTCCCAGATTCAGAGCATGTTGCAATTTAGATTTTTGCACTCATGAGTATGCCAGCATCACCAGGAGGTAAATCTAACAGGTATTTCCACCGTCTTGTTACCATGGCTGAAATATTTCTTTACTGCACAATTTCTTAAAAATTAAAGCATGCTAAAGTATGAGATCAAAAACTACCCGGTCCTTCCTCTGCTTTCCAATTTGTCCTGAGGTTAACAAACCAAATTCCTCTCTGGGGCATTGATGGTAATTGTCTAACTGATGGGACTATGCAATTAGTTCAATGATGGTAATAGTCTAATATTAAAAAAAAACATTAAAAATATTTACATATGCATAAAAGTGATCTAAATTGTCATGTCTGGATACAAAATTAAAAATCGTATTTCTCCTACTCATTGCTTTATGCTGCTGGTCTCCAAGAAATCATCTATTTATCAACAGATTTTTTTATTCTGTTCATGGAAACCATACATTGCTGCACTTGCTTTGAAGAAGAAAAAAAAAGTGTAAAGAGCTCAGTAAATGCTTGACGACATACAAGTACTGAACATAACACCCTAAATGTAATTAACACCACCTTTGCAAATCTGATTTATTTGTTATGACCCTCATAAAACAAGTTAGAATGCAGTTCTGAAAAGGTAATTTTTACTATAGTTCAAGGGCTAGTTTGATAGTCTACATCAACTTAGCTTCAGAAAGTCAAAAGTCTCTTTCATAGCCAAATTATCACCTTTTCTGGCTAATTTATATCATACTTTGTGTTTCATTTCCAGAATCTATACACATACATTCCTATACAAACTCTTCATCAATTAAGCTGGGAGAAATCTTTGGAGGGCCAATAGTACTAAAAATCCTTCCTAAACTGCTAGTTCAGATGCTTCTAGAAGCAAATCACTGCTACTACCAATCAACACATACCGTGTTTTTTCATGTAATTCCTTCCTCTAGAAAACACATAATTTTCAGAATTTTTCTTGCGATTCCAGATATTCCCACTAATATCTTGCATTCCCACTAGTTACCTTGCATTCCTCAGATTCTGATTCTTCCATCTTTTGAAGTTTTTCTAATAAAGGCAATATGCTGGCACTGTATATATTCCACCAGAGGGCAAGAAATGACAGTTGATGAAAAGATCCAGACGTGGTCCCATCCTGCATAATTCTCTTTGTTTGAAGGTTGTATCTGTAGTTCCAGGGCTTTGTCGCTCCCAAGAAGTGAACAACTTTGGCATCTCTACCAAAACTGTAGAGATTAAACATACAGGTCTACACATTAAATATTTTTTTTAGCCTATATAAACTGCTAAAGAAACATGCTTACTCTCACTGGTGAGGTAATTTTGACATTTTGCAACAGCAACACATTCAATATGAGTATATATATTAATATTTTTTCTATCTTACTAGTTTAAGATATCTCGTTTAGCATACAGAAGACGAAAGCCTGCAGTGCCATTTGCTTCCAGCTGCTGATTCTAGTAGAAAAGTTCATGAAGGAAAATGACAGACTCATGCAGTACCATTTCCAGTCCTCCTGCATACTCTGTTCACAAACAAATACCACTTCAGACAATGAATCAACAAAATTGGTTATTACTGATCCCATATTAAAAATTACTAATAAATACTGGAAGGTGAACTTAGGACGATGTAAGAGTGTTTTGTGCAACTGGAACAGTAATTCATGACACCCTAAATCCAATTTACCTTCTGCCAGAAAAGTTTCTCTAACTGCATTGTCTGAAGTCATACAATTACTAGCACAAATTTTGTTTCATGGAAGAACCTAAGAAATGGTTTAAAAAATAAAAAAAACACCCAACTGTTTCCCACAGAACTGACTGGAAAAGAAGGGAACAACTTTCAAAGTAAAGCTGTCAGAACCTAACACTAAAGTAATCTACATATTTTCAAACATGAGAAAAGCTGCTCTGAAACAACATATGAGACAGTGTAGCCAGCTCTGGGACTCCCTCTGTGTCCAGTTGCAAGACATCCATATTGCATTTAAGTTTCTACTGCATGATTTTTATATAACATCATTTGTGACTACTGTAATTTATAATCAACAGAATATGCCATTATTGTTCTCTCTTATAATAGAATGTTTGTTAACAAACTATGAGGTTTACAGTCAGTCAGAAGTGTTACTACTCACTGATTGAAAGCAGGAACATAGGTGTATACAGCACTGCTGCTTAAGTTATAGAGGAAAGGTAAGTGTTTGCCAATATCTGCTGTAGCCCAGTTGCTGAAGAAGCTGTTCAACAAGCCTTGATCACCTCCTAAAGATAAAACAGTATTACCATAATTATGCATACACTCAAATTTACGTCAAAATTTCATGTCCAAGGATGGGCGTGAGACTGGTGTGTTCATGGGACTGCAATTTGGACTTGACAATATGGCCACGTGAGCAGGTACAAGTGAATAATACCTGATCCACTCCGATGCAAGTTCAGTGTAAATGGAGTCCTATTGTAATATATGAAGAAAGGAGTAGGAAAGGGTTTTGGTCTCCCTCAGAGCAGAAGACTGAAGATCAGCTGTCTTTCTCTCTCCTAAACCAGACAGCAAAATTAAAACTTACTGAGCAAGATTCAGACACAATGTCCCTTCATTGCACTTTTCTGGGAAGCACAGTCCACAATAATTCAATGGGTCTTAAGTACAGTGTAAGAGGCAAAGGTCTGCACCTGAAATTTTTGTGGGGGCACAATTACGTAAAGCCCAGAGAACTCCTGCCTTCCTCCGTTCTGCCAGATCGCATGGAAGCTATGGAAAAACAGCTTACTGAGAAGGAATCTAATGTCTTGCACTTCATCCCTTATGCTTTGCCCCTTACCATCAAAGCTGCCATGTTCAGCAGCAAACCGGAGCAGTAGGTTGTAAGTTTTCAAAGAAGGTCGGAACACAAATACACCACTATTAAAGCAGTCAGGCCAGCCAGAATCAGGAGCTGCTGAAAACTCTTCTCGATCAAACAATTCATCAACATTGCAAAGCACCTTAGAGACAGCAGGAAAAAAGAAAAATTACTAGAGCAAATGTTTTTCTAGAACACGAGTAGCTAAATCAGTACCAATGGAGTAAACTCTAGCTTGGCCAAGTATATAGGTTGCAGAGCATAAAAGCAGCGGCAATGCAAAATATGCTAGGGGTCAGAACCTCTATTTTTAATATAATAAGGTAACATTAATTGTGGTTCTCCATGATTTCTCTGATAAAAGCACAAACCCTGTGAAATTACTTCATGAGCCTCAGAGACCCTCCAGAAGGTCCCTTTAAATATTACAACATACCATACCTCCATTTTAAAACTGGCCTGCCTTCCTGGCCAGAAGTCCAAACAAAAGTATATGACAGAGATCTAGTTTAAACATGTCAGAAGCCCACTTGCATAGAGTGTGTTTGTGAGACCTTTTGACAGTCCTGAGGCTACTCTCAAAACAGCATTTATTCCTATGCAGCCAGAAAAACTGTAAGCATTGCCAAAACATGCCACCTGGAGCTCCCGCGACCTTGTGACCACCAGCAAATCTGGTCACTTCACAGGCCAGCAGGCTGCCTGACAAGGAAGCACCCACACTCAGAGTAGCTCTTTGAGACAGACACAAAAGTTTCCACGGCTCCTGATCTCCTCACCAAAGTATCTGCATCCATGAAGACACATTTGCTATAATGAGTAAGAGTCCAACAGTGAAGCTTAGTGAAGGTTACACCCAGTTCTGGCCTCTGCATCAGAGCCAAACGGACCGAGTCAGCACTGTCAAGCGCATCCACCTTGATTACTTCGTCAAACACGCTGCGGAGGACAGACCTACCAGAGCAAGCAGCGGAGAGAAAGAAGGGAATTTAGAGAGGTTCATTAGAGTTCACTTCTGGCATGAAAACAGTGACACACAGCACAACATTTTTTATGACAATAACAAAGGCTAGATTGATTGGTCAGAATGAGAAGTCAAAAGTGAAAAATCATTGTAAAGAGCCTGCTGAAGTGGCAGCTATCGGGCCATAAACCATCGCCTCCTCCACTATGGGGCCAGCACATCTCAAAAGCAACAGGTGCTGTATGGAAGAGAAACCAATTCTTATTTTAGTTACTTAATCTCTTACAGAAACACCAAATTAAAGCAGCTTTCATCCTGCACAATTGTCTCAGAAGAACAGCACCATACTGTGTTCCTTCTACAATGCACAGGATGTGGCATGCACTGTCAGCACAGTCATTTGCACCCATTATGCCCAAGTAAATGCAGCTTCCGAACTGCACCTTTTAAAACAGGCAATATATACTTGCTCACTACTACAAATCATCTCAAATGAGACTTTAAGGAAGACATCTTTTTTCGATGCATATCTTTCATGAGAATTTTATAGGTGATACCAAAGTAGGTAATTTTCCTTCAAGGCACAAGAAAAAAGTCTTTTAAACACAGCTTATTTATTTACATTACACTATTAAGTACAAAGTCCTGGATGTCATACAAACACAGAAAAGAAAAGCCTGTGCTGATTATCTAGATTTCAGAGTCATTAGCTTTTGCCTGATTGATCTTCAAGGGACAGGAGTTTACTGGGAAAGAATAAAGAGTAGGTACAGATTTTTAGAAGCATAGTTCAGCAATGTACTTGTTTTTTAATGCTATCCTTGATTAAAAAATACATTATAAAGGTTTTTCCCCCCCCTGAATGGAAATGAAAAAATTGATAGACTTAGTATCCACCCAGGTGTCAAATGTATACAGTATTCCCTCAGGAAGGTTTCAGTGCTCTGACAAAATCCATACTTTAGAAAACCTGTAAAAACAGATTTCTGTACATCTGGTCACAGCAAAAATGGGAAAATATGTTTCTTGAGCCAGATGCACTGCAAATACTTCCACATGGCATACAGAAATCAGGAGGCTGCACACTTCCTAAGCCATAGCAGAACTAAGAGTTTAAGTGGCTATGGCATGTCATGTTCCTTTTAATAGGCAACACAGTCCTCCAAATAACGGGCTTGAGTTCAACAGATCTAATGAGGTTTCCATACATGCAATTCTGTAGTGCTTGTAGAATCACACCCAAGTTGGAAAGTGATTAAAAAAAAAAAAAAAAGGAAGCAAAAATAAATTAATTTCTCATCATGATAGCCATGCACCAATATTTTAAGATTAGTCATCTGAAACTGAGCCCCTAAGGCTTTTGGAGAGTTCTGATGTCACAGGTGGTTATATATCTCGCTCTTTCTAAAAGAGAAACACTTGGGATAAAAAACAGTAGTGCCTTTATTTCGGCTCAAAAGCAAGACGCTAAAACCTTAGTTCCTAAATTTTCAGTTTATGTTCCCCATTATGGGCTTAACACAACTTCCAGCCACAAGTTCTACTTTTTGCAAGTGAATTCTTATTAGGCTTACTATCTTATCATGGATGTTATTTGGGACTCGTCTCAGAAATCACTAGCCAAGGGGGAACTTCTAGACATAATGAAATCCACAGGAAGCCTATTAAAATCTTTCATGCTGTTGTTTATTCTTCCATATTATCAACCTCTAAAAATACACAAATCCTTACCTCATCCCACTGGAAACCTCTGGTGTAATTAGTACTGCCAATTTTCTAGATGTCGTATGGTTCCTCAACGACTGTCCAAGAACCAGAGCGCCTTGACAGTACACATCATCAGTAGCAAGGGTCACAAAGGCTTGATCTGTTACTGTGAGCAAATATTCAGAAGAGTCACTTTACAGCTTTAACATAAGCTCTTTTGGCAGGTTCCTACAATCTCCCTCCTCCAGCTAACCAACAGGCTACAGCTTGTAACAACCTGCAGTTCCTGTGATAAGCTCTTTTCTTTCCCAAACTCCCTCAGAAGACACAACTGAATAGAAAATTCAGTGAACATGATTGCAGAATGTATGTTTCTGAATTTTGTTATTTTTTGTTTGCCTGATTTACATAATAACAGGTAGAAGTTTTTGGACTAGCCTTAAACAAATAATTCCCCAAGTCTTATTGTCTAAACATAATGTCAATCAAAAAAGCCGATCTGTAAATATTTAGATTTTACATTTAACTAACATAGTAACATACATTTCCTTAGCCAAAAGCTAAGGAAAAAACCAGGATGTTAAGTATTAGCCAGAAATGTCTTTCTTTCCATGACCTCACTGAATCAACCTAGCAGGCATTCTTCTTTGCTCTGTCCTTTTTGTACAGGAGTAATTGGTGCTGGCTGAACAAATGCAGAGAAATTGCTACTGAGATTGGTACACCTCCCAGAAACTAAGGATCCCTACCTCAAGTAACTCCAAGAAAATTAGGAATGTTCCTCATCGTCAAGAAACACATGGGCAAAAAGTTACAATAAAAAAGAAAGCAAGCTACACTCCTGCACAATAGCAGACATAATGTATTTTGTAGAGATACCAGGCCTGTGGCAGTATCACCGGGGGCTGCTTCTTCAGCTCTGCCCTCTGACAGAACCACTGTTATCAGGGTTCTCGTGGGGAAAGCCAGAACCTATGATTCAGCAAGGTGAACAACATCCTCAGAGCAGAAGGAAGACCTCAGCTTTCTAGGCTGCAAAATTAACCAGAACAAGGTAAGTGGGTCACACAGATGAGGGGAATTCCACTGAGCTCTGCAGAGCTTCAATAAATATTTGTGTTGAACTACTTGTTTAAAACCACCATCATCTTAAGGGACAAGCAATTATGTTAAATAAATTAAAACAACCAGACAACAACAGCAAGAAAAACACCCTGTCATACAGTTTCCAGGCTCTGAGAGAGACACAAGGAAAGAATCTCACAGAACTAGTCGCAGAGAACCCAACAAATGACCTCATGGCTGCCCCAGCCAGAAGCTGCCAAAATGACTGAGTTCAAACCTCTAACCTAACATCAAGGTATGCAATGAAGTACGGGTGGTCCCTGTGACAAGCTCACAGGTACTAAGTATTTTCATTTTTCATGTCCTCCAAATCCAGAGCGAAGTGCAGACCCACTGGTCTTCCTCCCTCTTTTTGCCCTACCTCCCACTCATCTCCAGCCAGACCTGAATTCGAATCCAGCACATATACCTTACGTTTGCTGACACTGCAACAGACCCTTGCACCTCAGGAGAATCCCAGTAGTGTTAAACTTGGCCAAAAAAAAAAAAAAAAAAAAAAGAATCATCCATCCAAACTTAAAATAGTTTGCAGATCCCTCAGCTAAGCAAACTCCAATAACATTTTTAATCACAATTTCCAGAAGAAGCAAATGAAAAAAGGAGCTTTCAGATCTCCTTGAGCAAGTTATGGGTCTTCCAGAAAACAATGAATAAGGAGTTGCTTACATGGAGTGGTTTAAGAGGACAGTTGTGCAAGTAAACTGCTCCTACTGCAACTTTCCAAAAGTTTAAATGAATAAATACAAGCATACATAAAAACCAAAACAAAACACCACTGAAGGCTACTTTAGCAATAAAATTATTCTCAAAAGACAGAGTCAGCAAAGAAAAGCACTTCTGTGTCAGGCAACAGGCATCTTTAGCCAAATAAAGGTAATAAAACACTACTGAGAGGAACATGGGGGGTAGGTTAATAAAAAAGCACACTGTGAAATGAGTTGAAGTTTAAAACTTAAAATACTGTTTTAAATAACCACAAAACTAAACATATAATCTTCTTATTGCTTCTGCAAATTATTTTAGCTACAGAAGCTGAATCTTTACATAGGTAATACATCTAAAAATACTCAAGCTACTCATCAAATAGTTCAGCAAGTTGGTATGGCAAATGACCTCATCCTACATATGCTTTCATGCCCTGTACCTCTTGGGCTGAAGTTGTGGTCAGAAGCACAAGGAAGCAAACTGCCAAACAAATACAGCTTCTAAGAAACTCTTGCTAATACCTCACACAGAAAAGAAACCAATTGTCTCTTTTGAGAATCAGATGTGGGATACATATTATGGCCTCCTTAATAGAGTGAATCATTACAGAGATAATTAAATAGATAATCAAACTATTGACTGAAACCATGCAACACTGAAATATTTCTGGTGCAAAGAGAGAAGCATATCCTAGCTATTTTAAAATTGTACAGGGGTATCACTAATGCATTAAGGATCCACAGGGAGTTTAAAATCAGAAGATTATATCATTACTTGTTCTTTCATCTAATCCCTGTTTTCAAGGAAGAAGTGTTACTTGACTTGCCTCATTTAGAAAGTTCTTTGGAACTCTATCCCTATAAGTAAATGTTTTATTTTTATAACTGAAAACTAAGGATCAGATTTTCATATAAACTTGTAAAGTAAACCATTTACTTAAAAATTCCCATTTAATTGAAATAAAGGACAATGCTCCATTAAATCTAACGTACACAGGGTTTCACTCATGGACTTTAAGCTGCAAAAGAAGATTTGATCTTTTAAGTTTGAGGGCCAAGGGTATAGCTATCTAAAATTCATTGAAACTGGATTTTTTTTTTTAAGTGTCAAGTGCAGCTTTATGCATAGCTTTCAATTCTTCGTGCTGAATGATAATAGGATTTTTCATGGAAAACACCTAGTGTGACCAGTATTAAGTTTTCAAGCAAATTGTTTTCAAGCTGTGCAACCCTACGGCTAATACCATTGGCTCTCAGTGAAGCCACCTCTAATCATAAATGTATGATTAGAATCACATTAAAACCATGTCATATGAATTTATAAATCTGCTCATTTCTCTTGTCTGGAATACCACACAGCACATGAAGATGCAAATTTAGAAATCATTATCGTCAGCAATGGCTCCTCAGTTTTAATACCTAACAATAGTTTCTCAGAACAAACCAAGGATCTTCAAGCTAATAACTTTGGTGAGTTATTTTAGAGCCCGCTCTGCAGCTACAGATAGCAACACAGAAAAGGCAGCAAAAGTAATGTGAATCACTACAGTCAGAGAGATTTTATGTGAAACTTGTTGCATTTTTTTAGCCAAGATCACCAACTTCTTATGCTACTTACTCATAGCAGCAGTACCTCTGGCAATACTGCCAGAGCCAAAATTCTTCAACAGGTCTGAAAAACAGTTCTAGGGCAGCTAAAAACCTTACTTAGAATCCGCACCAGGAAGCAGACAGGGTGGTGCTCACTTTGATGATCAAAGAAAAAAGAGAGAGGGAATGAACAAACACCAGGTACCCACTGGGAATCAGGAGTGACTCATAGTAACGAGCACTGAACAAACCACATGCACCTGGCAGCTTCAAGACAAGTTTAAGTAGGGTGGGTTTTTTTTCCGTAATCTACTAGACATAGCTTTTAAAACATATTTCAGTCTTTCTGCTGATAGACAGAGAAAGGATAAATGTGCTCTAGCTGTGGCTCCTAGAATAACAACTCAAATTTGCCAAGTTGCCCACCCCAAAATTGCAATAGGAGACCAGAGACTTATATGCTACAACTTTCCTACAAGCATATTCTAAATAACATATTGCCGGCTTATGCATGAAAATAAGAGTAGATAAACCAACAGCTAAAAGCCTCCAACAGGCTGGTTAGGTCCCCACTGTGTAGTGCCATTCATACGATCCAACGTTGTATCATTGCTTTCTTAAATTCCTCCCTGGTACCATCTGTTGCTCTTTTGTCACCTCCCTCCTTCCACTTCAGCCACAGTCTGCAGGACGGGCAGGCTGCAGTCTGGACCTGTGCCCACTGAGCCCAAAGCACCTTTCCAAGATCCCGAGCCACAATGACATAGCACAGCCCCAACTCACATCACGTTTTCTAACAACAATTTTGTTACTCTCCCTCCCACACATAGGTCCCTATGCATCCTCCCCCAGAAGCATGTCTCGGTGAAGATGTGCAAGACTACTGCAAAGATAAAGAAAGCTACAGGCCTTCTCACTTCTCTGACCTAGCACAACCCTATCAGAAGCACTTGGAACAGAAAGCTCTGCTCCAGCTGACACCCAGAACCTTAAAAGCAGTCAAGAAGTATTTTGTTGTAAGTAGGTAAAATGAATAATGATGTCAGACAATAACCTATGTCAGAGCACCATCAGAAATTATTATGCAAGTTTTCAGCAAAGATGCAGTTCTTGCCATAGTAATCAAATGACAGCTGGCAATTTCAATTCCCACGCTTCCTCGGTCTGGGTCCAACAGTAGAAACATTTACATTACTGATGAAGGTTCCACAACCAACACTTTACACAGACCTTTTTGTAACAGAATATAAATTGACATTTGATGGCACACAATATTTCTCTTGGTCTAACGAAGTTCTGCCTGATCCAAAACCAGACTCTTTCTTACCCTTTCTTAAAACAATACTGAATTTTAGTAGACAGGATTACAACTGTTATCTTGGAAGGCTACAAAAGAGAACTTGTTTCTCACTTTGTTTAGCTTTTACTACTCAGTTAAGAACAGTTACATTCTGCTTCAAGACCCTGCAATTTTGTTATTCAACAGACAGTAAATGATCTTTATGAAAAATCCAATGCAACAATATTATAATATGCAAATAAGCATAACACATAGCACCCAAAAATAGTCCCACAATAGTAACAGACGAGTTTGAAAAAAATTAGTAGTAATTGCTTAAGCAATCCAAAGATAGCAGAGGACTTGATACATTAAGTTAGATGTTTCCAGTCTTTCTACCCTCCTTTAAAAAAAAAGAAAAAAACATCAAACAAAACCACAATCCTGTAATGCTTTAATTTGCAGGCTCCCCTTCTGCATCCTCCTCCAGCACTGAGGTGCCACATACATGAATTCAAACTCGTGATCCACCAGGCCGAATGCCTGAGGAGGTATGTCTGTGACACCCTTCAAATGGTTCAACAAACCCAACTTCAGGGCGCTGCCGCCCAACTTGTTCCTCAGTTTTGAGAGCATATTCAAGAACTAAAACAGCACCTGCACCCACCCCGCAAGATTAGTCCTAAACCAGTCCCTCACAGCTTTAAGGATAACTTTGAACAAACGACTACGGCTGCTATGTAAGAAGGGACACAAGAACCTGCCTCAGGCTGAGGGAGCCCACCGCAGCCTGTCACCCCACAGACCCAGCAGGAAAGCGCACAGAGGCCTGGGCAGGCCAGTCTGTCCGTACAGGCAGAACACATAAATGAGTTTAGCTCTTTCATCCCACCAGCCAGACTGTTTAAATCCCAACCTGAGGCTGCTAATTACAGCACAGTACTCCGCTGATAACGAAACAGCCGACACCCTGGCCYGCACCGGGATGCGAGGAGGGAGAAGGCCCCGGGGGGGAACCGGCCTGCGCCGCCCGTGCAGCCCCGCCGTCCCCGAGAGACGGCTGAACAGAAACRGCGCGGGGTGCTGCGAAACGCGACGGCAGCCCCTCAGGTAGAGCCCGGCGGCCGGAGCCGCGGTACTCACCGGACATCCTGCGGCAGGCGGGGGCCAGCCGGGCAGGGGCACGGCCCACGGCCCAGGCTCACGGCGCCCGCCTCTGCCGCCGCCTCACCTGCTCGCGGCGGGCCCGGTAAATCGCGAAATGGGATTAGCCTCCTTCCTGCTGAAGACAGTGGTAGGTGAATTATATTCGCAGGGACTCCTGCGCAGCAGCAGAGAAACGGCATTAGCGGCAGAAACCATTTGGGAGGGTTGGCACGACCCACCCCGCCCCACTCGTACCCGGCGCTGGCTTTACTGCAAGGGGGCCATCCTCCTCTCGCCCCCTGCCCCGCCGTGTGCCCCCGCAGCGCCCTGCCCCCGAGGCAGGGCAGAGCCCGGAGCTCGGCCCCGGCAGCCGCCCTCTCACACCGGCCCTGCACCTGCCCACCGCTCCGGCGCCCCCCCCACACCCCCACGCGCGGCGGCGGCACCGCGGCGCCTCCTGGCGGCGCAGTACAGCGCTCCCGCCCCACTGGCCGCCGCGCGGCAGCGCTCACCTCTCCCGCCCGGCGCAAGCGGCGGCGCCCCGCGGAGCCCTCCCGTCATGGCGGGGGCTGAGGGGCGTCGTCTCCCCGTCCCCTGCGCGCTGCTTTTGGGGTCTGTGGGGCTCCTTTCAGCGGGCCCTCCAGACAGCCTCCCTCAGACGCCTCTCTCGGGCTGTCCGCCAGGCAGGCTGCCTGCGCGCTGCCCGGCGGCGTTGGGGAAGGAGAGGGACCCCCTCACCCCTACCCCCCGCCGTTGTTTCAAGGCTCCCGGGCGAGGGACGCCGGCCCCTGCGGAGCTGCGCGGTGGCTCAGGCCGGCATGATAGAGAAGAGCAATCCCTGTGYGAGGGACGGAGCGCCCGGCCCCGCCGCCGGTGTGGGGAGCTGCGGCCTGCGAGGGCTGGAGGGTGACGGCGGCAGGCTGACAAAACGGGGGGCGTGTGGGCCGTGTCCTGTCACCCGTGCGCCTTCGGTGGCAACACAGCCTCCCCACGCCCACACTCCTATGCAGAAATGGAGAGGAAGAAAGATAAGCCGGGGGAGACTCTGCCGTGCAGCCCTCTCAGGAAAACATCAATGTCTTTGGTGGTGAAGACTGCAGAGTGTGGACAAAAGATCTTAGAGCAGGAGTACGATGACTCCAGCGTGGCTTACGGTATCCCAGATACGTGGGATTCACAGTGAGTTAAGGCAGTCTACCCCTTAACTTCTCTGGAGCCATCATAACCCCTACGGATACACACAGTCTGATAATTTGTCACCCAGATAAATAAATCAGTGTTTTCAGAGAGCTTGTGCTATTCAGAGTGCTATATATATATTTACAAATATATATAAAAATGCACTTACATTCGCACAGTGTGTTTTTGACGGTAACTTATAAGTGAGGTAGCCGTTACGTGTWATTCAGCTACACAATGTCTCTGCAAGGTAGTTTTAGGCCGATGTGGTTCAGCCCAGGCATTTTTGCATCAAACTGTTTTGTGAACATCGGTAACTACTTAGCAGAGGACAACAATTTGAGACAGCATGCTACCGAAGAAAATGCACATACCACTCAACTATTTAAACCTTTATTTCCAACAATTTGCAAGTGATCAGTGTTGCCACTCCAAGCTGAAGCATTTGTTCTCTCACATACTGGCAGTATCCTAAAGGTCCACCAGAGAACAGGAGGTCATTGCTCTGGTAGTGGAGAGGTGTTTAAGAAAGGAAGGAAACAAAATTATCAGAAAATGTGCATCTGCTTATGTAGACGGGTCAGCTGAGCMATATGCTTATGAGTAGCAAGATTGCTATTGTAGATAATTTTACTGGCAGATCTATTTCAGTTGGGGGACTTTATAATCAACAAAGGCATTTTCTTGGTAAGAAAAGTGATGTCTACATTTAGATGATTTTCTGCTTTASTTGTGTGCCAGAAACATTTTTACATTATAGAATAGAATCATAGAATCATTAAGATTGGAAAAGACCTCTAAGATCAT
>JASVER010000062.1:849238-915555 GCA_030449065.1 Oceanodroma leucorhoa
GGCCCATCGATCCAGCCTGTCCAGATCCCTCTGCAGAGCCTTCCTACCCTCAGGCAGATCAACRCTGCCGCCCAGCTTGGTGTCATCCGCGAACTTRCTGAGGGTGCACTCGATCCCCTCATCCAGATCATTGATAAATARGTTTTAAATGTCAGAGCCAATAATACAAGCTAGAGTTCTGATGGTTTAACAGTCAGTTTATATTCCTTCCTTCCCCTCCAGATTTAAATATGTTAGTGCTTCCCTACATAAACCCCCAATTATCTGAAATAATAATAATTATTATTATTATTATAATTATAATTATAAAATTATCATCATCATCCTAGTTAAAGGGGAAATTACCACTGAAAAGTGTGCCTGCACACCGGTATATTGGTTGTATGTTGACGTAATTAGACCAAAGAGCTTCAGAGGGTTAAACACTTGGGTGGGTGGGGTTTACGAATTCAGGTTCATGGGTTTTGCTCAAATTCTCCATTATAAAATCTGCATTTTGGCTAATAATAGTAACACAAGAAATTCTTTTGAAAATACTATGAACAAATTTAAACAAATTGTAATAATATTTCAAAAGCAAAAATGTTAATAAGGCACATCAATCCTTCTCTGCACACTGCTCCTGAAAAAAAAAAAAGATTCTTAAGCTTTTATTGTTTTCCCTAAAGTCTTTAATTTGAAGAATTTCTTTCTCTTCCCTAGCAGGACATAGATGAATTTGTATATAAAAGGTATCATCTGACGTATGTCCCAGAAAGTAACAAACAAAACAAACAAAATTCAGATCATCTTAGATAAAACACAGTATGCGTTTATTGAAAATTTTCAAGAGAAAGAAGCAAAATACATATTTTCATTGTTAACTGAAGTGGTAACCACAAAACACTTCAACATTTCATTAATCGAAACTTTATGTCTACCTGACAAAATATATATCAATCTGTTTAACTATTAACATGGAAAATTAGTATTTTTAAAGAAATATCAAGTGTCCTTGAAAACTGTATTAAAAATCTTATGTTATCATTCATAAGTTGAAAGTGATAGCCACAAAGGTGCTCATTCGTTTATGTGTTGTTGAGATGTTTCTGTATTTAAACTGATGTACATTATCATTTCTTACTTTCAGGATCAAAATAAAGATTATGGTAATCTCCTCAGCAACTGATATATATCCATTTCTAATATAATTCAGATAAAATAGTATTTTATTTTACGAAAAGAGTACTTTTTCAGATGATGTCTTTCTCTCAACAATTTAATAAACACAACATYATGTTTACCTCCATCTACATGGCATTTCGGTAAGAAAAAGCATGCTTCACARATAAGATGAGGATAAAACCACACAGATTTCCTCTATGCTTTAAAGAGTTAGCTAAAATGKCTGTATTGCAGAATTATGTCAGTAAACTACTAGTTTTGCCAGCTTTCATCTACATTTCATTCATTTGCTAGTATTTTGATTCAGTTAGCTAAGTGAAGGCAGAGAGACTGGAARAGCGTTAGTTTTTGTTGATAGATTTGTCTACATAAAGACATTTGTTAGCAGAGCAAGGTTGATCAGGAACAAGGGAAAAAGATGAAACAGCCTTGCTGGCAAAACTGTATCAACCATACCTCCGCATATCTATGAAGTTTAAAAGTTGGTGTGACATAGATTTTATAGAACAAAGTGTCAAAAACTCATTCTAAATGATTCTGAAAACTTTGTACCTATTTTCCCCTTACAGAAATTATGAATAATATGGTTCTCAAAAAAAACCAGCCTGCTAGATTAATGCCTTTAAAGTCTCCTAGAGCAGGACGTAAGTTTTCAAGAGGAGAAACAAAATTTATGTCAAATTCCAGTTCCTGAGAAGAGCTAAACACCACTTCAGTAATAAATAAATAAATAAATAAAATCAGCATGTGTTCTTGTCATTTTTATTTTTTTTAAACAGTGGTTCGTCAATGTACWTATTCTTTTCATGCTATATTTTAAAAGTAAGAATGAATTTTCCATCTGTAGCTCCTTTCACTTTKCTAGAATTCAGACATAAATACAAAGTAAAGGCATTAAAATTTGTAATCCTTTATACAACTTCAAGTTTTCCTTAAACATTATAGACAATACAGAAATATACTAAAGAAACCCAACATGTATGAATGGAAATGGCAATTTTCTTATTCCTGTTCTATCAAACAGAAGGTTTAAGTATTTTGGCTAATTTTGAAAACAGGAAAAAAAAATTGTTCAGTGACTCAAATGCTCACAAACCAAAATATTTCCATTTTTAGCTTATTTTAAACTTGATTTCTTTGTTGTTTAAAATAACTTCTGAATCAAAATGTGTATCCAACCTTTATGAATGCAGGTCAGATAGTTCAATACTATCCCCAGACGTTTTAAGCACATCTTTGATGACGTAAAGCTCAGGGTGCGAGAGTGACGTCAGAGAAAAGAGAGTAGGATTGCAATGTCTCAACAAAACGTTCATTAGAGGAAGATTTTCTTCTGTCAGAATGATGAAGTAGAATAAAATTGTCGGATCTGTGGRCTGAATGTCACCAACCAAAGGAGCCTGTGATCAGAGGGCAACTCTTCTTTCAGCGGTTTACACTGTAGCCCCACCTGAAAAATGAAGATTGAACATTCAGCATTTCCACCACGGATGCCCTTTGCCAGCTCTTCTGGGCTTTTTTTGCTCCAGTCCTTTGGAGGCAGCAGGTGGGACCCTCGTATCCCCAGAGACGTATAGACAGCCCTCCCCATTTGTCTCACTCCCCATTTCCAGAGGGCTGCAGGATCACTGACCKGATGCTTTGGTTACACCCCAGCCATAGAAACAGTGGAAAATAAGTGACTGTCAGATCCTGAGGGCACAAACAGCCTGCACGGCCCTGACCGGCCTCCCCCGGGGCATCCCGGGCCGAGCTCCGGCTGGCTCTCCCCTGTGTAACCCTGCCCAAGCCTTCCCCCGGTGCCCAGCCAGCAGCAGCCGCCCCAGAGCCCACTGTGGCAGCCCCAGGCCGAGGCTTTCTGAAGCGCCGGGGGATCCCAGAGCTCTCAGAAATGCCTGTGAAGCTTCTCCACACACCTCCTGTGTTTCGCTCACGTCTTAGTCATTAGTTCCATTATGGAACAAGTAACGTAAATTAGAGGTTTAAATTGGTCTCTGTGGCAGCTAAGGGGCAGGGCCRGGCTGTTCCCGAAGGGCTGGGAGCTGAGGGCAGCCGCAGGGGAGCCCAGGCAGTCACCTCCCCGACGGCGGGCACGCACAGAGGGGCGGTGATGGCCAACGGGCCCCATGGGTGGGCCAGCCATTGTCAGATGAAGACAAGGCCAAGCCAGGAAACCCAGCCAGCCACCCGGGCTCATGGCCGGGGCAGGTGTGCCAGGGATGTGGCGCAGGCTGGGGCAAGAGGCCCACCCAGGCCAGAGCTGAAATGGGGGCCCCAGCCAGAGGATACATGGGGATGCCCCAGGCAGGGCTGATCTGGGCCACGCAGACTGGTTTCCACACACAGGTGTCCTGGTTTTGGCTGGGATAGAATTAATTTTCTTTCTAGTAGTTGGTATAGTGCTATGTTTTGGATTTAGTATAAGAAGAGTGTTGATAACACACTAATGTTTTTAGTTGTTGCTAGGTAATCTATTTTTCAAGGACTTTTCAGCTCACATGCTCTGTGAGGTGCACAAGAAGCTGGGAGGGAGCATAGCCAGGACAGCCAGCCCAGCTGGCCAACAGGGTATTCCATACCATATGAYGTCATGCTCAGCATATAAGGCTGGGGGAAGAAGAAGGAAGGGGGGGACGTTCGGAGTGATGGCGCTTGTCTTCCCAAGTAACCGTTACGCGTGATGGGGCCCTGCTTTCCTGGGGATGGCTGAACACCTGCCTGCCCATGGGGAGCAGTGAATGAATTCCTTGTTTTGCTTTGCTTGCGTGCGCGGCTTTTGCTTTCCCGATTAAACTGTCTTTATCTCAACCCACGAGTTTTCTCACTTTTACCCTTCCAATTCTCTCCCCCATCCCACCCAGGGGAGAGTGAGTGAGTGGCTGTGTGGTGCTTAGTTGCCAGCTGGGCTTAAACCACGGCAACRGGGCAACGACAGTCGGTCACCTCTGTGGTGGCAGAGACCTCACGTCATGTAATTTCCTTCATAAAGTAATGTACATCCATCTTCTGGGCACATTATGGCTTCCTATACTTGTCCTTGATGAAGAACATTAATTACCAGTATCTCTTACAGACCAGTGAGGTTGTTTGGGATGAAATTTTCAAATGCCCTCATCCCCAACCTATTTCTGCCCCCTCTGAAATTGTTTGTAAAATTCCCATCTGCTCCAGTGCTAAATCAACTYGGAAAGCTGGAAACCAATTTGGTCTTACCATGCGGTTTGAAGCAAAGTTTCTTGTTCTTATAAGCAGAGTAGGCTGCTATCGATCCAACAACTAATATTACAAAAGCAGAAATTATAGGAGATGTAACTCCAGCTATTAATCCTGAATCTGTGGAAAAAGAGAGAGATTTTTTTCAGAGGCACTGAAATGGTTTGACTTAAGGATGTTCTCCACTAAGGTGTGCTTTTGCCAAACTATGAGAATTGTTTGGTGAAACATTGGAAATTCATTAAATAGAATTAAGCAGAAGACTAGAAGTTATGTTACATTACAGCTGTTGTGAAAATGGTGCCTTAAAGCCTAATTTCGTATATGTACTACTTTTATAAGGCTGACATTTTCTTACTATTTTATGATGATCAGAAACAAATTATAGAATAAATTATTTACTATACCCGTGTTTCCTCCATGATTGAAATGTTTCTCCTCTTCTCCTGGAACAGAGGGTGAAGTTTCATCACTAAATGTTTTTTATCTTGTTTTGAGAACAAAGTCTTTACTCAGCAAATTTTGTGCAGAAGGTGAAAGGGGGTGGCTCGGCAGGACTGTGAGAGAGGAGCTCCCCTTCCCGTCCTGACTGACAGCTGTGCTGGCTGGAGGAATAACTGTCCATCCTCCTGACACTTCATTTTTGGAGAAGAATATTATCTTCTAAAAAAAGGATAATACTTAGCAGTCTACATCAAGCTGATTTCACAGGGAGTGGGAGGCCAGTGTACTCTGGCTATTCTCTACTGCCAGACAATCAGATGATTTAGCAATAATTTAAGTCAAGATCATAGGGCCRGTGCATCTACTTTCAATTCTCAGCAGAAGCCCCTTGCTTTGGGACTGTCCTAGCTGAATTCAAACCTGCAAGGTTCTGGCATATGCCAGAATGCTACAAAATGTATAGGAATATGTTTCAAGTATGAGCTTCAGGCTCAAAGCCATGTTTTGTGGAGAAGGATAACTAATCTAAATAAAAATAGYAGAGTCCTGTCCTGTACCTTCAGTGACAAACAATTTACCTCTAAAGCAAAACCAGCCAGCTCCAAGTTACCAGTATTAGGAGGAAGCTGCAAGGAGAATTGGCAAATACTACCTGTTATGTGCGGTGGTAAAGGCTTCCCATCAAAGAGATCTGAGTCATCAAAACCTCCTGCAAGATAAAGATAAGGATTTCTGTTGCAAAATTATCTGATCAATGGTAACCCTTTCAGCTCCCTTGTCCAGTCTTTTTGTAATGTACAAGGGAGGGGTGAGGAACCTTTGAAATACCAGCTTCGACATGGCAGATGGGTCAGGTGTCTTGCACTGAATGGTCACCTATTCAAATTCACCTGGAAGCCGGAGTACAAAAACTGTTGGTGTCTACCCTTTCTACATCTGTATTGGCACTTGTGGGATGTGTAGGCTTGAGCTGTCAGTAGCACAAATCCTTATATGATACGGACATCTCAAATCCCAGCAGTTCCTGGAGCAGGARGTCTGTGGGTCCTTTCCAGGAAAGACTCCAGAAGGACTCCAGAAGTCCACGGCTCACCACTACAATCATACCGGAAGTAAATATGGAATACATAGTGGTAGCTGGGATAGATGTGCCACTTTAAGTGGGTCTGGGACCACACTCAATAGCAATACAGGCTTAAATCCATCTCCCCAGTCCCACCTRTTGTATGCCCCAGGACCATCTCAGATGCACATCTCGGTATGGATTCGAAAATAGGCTTATCCATGCCTTGTGGTTAGATGTCAAATTTGAACCTTAGCATGGTTCAGTGTCTACATACCCAAAATGAAAAGGCAAACGAGATGAGTGTTAGTCTCATGCCACTTAGGAGTCAACATCCCACATTTTGGGCAGACAGAAAAGCTTTATGGTACCAACATTAAAACTCAGAAAATCTTTCCAAACACTGGGTCAGGAACAGTGGTTACAAAAGCGAGATGGAGGGAAGGGATGATAAAAATTTTTAATAAAGAAATAAGAAAATAAACTATTCAAAATACCTGCTCTGAACAGCTCATACTGCTAGATTTTCTTAGGAGAAAATATTCTTACCAGAATTACTATGGCTTCCTGGTCGTGGTGGAAGAGGTGGGTATAAAGGTTTTCTTGGGATGTCACCTATTGATAATTAATATTGTTAGATGGTTGGACGGGCAAAACTGAGAGCTGTAAATAAAGAGTATGATAACCTGACTTTTTATACCTATTTCTAATCTGTCCTCCGATGAATTAAGAAAAGGACCTTGTCACTAGTTAAAAAGTCTCAAGCACTATATCAACAAATAGCTAGCTACTATAACYAATTAGAAAGTGAAAAGGGAATATTTTCAAAATTAAAATGAGAGAAGAATTCACAAAAATGTTGAAGGAAAATATTTCRTGTATTTCTGTCAAGTGCTAACATTGTTTAATGCTGACAGCTGGGAAGCACAGTGTGTTACTGTAGGAGTCAGTGGTGCAGTTATGCAGAGCCAACAGAGAAGTTGGTGTTCTGGGCTGGGCAGGAGGCAACAGGTTATCTCTGTGCCCTCAGCAGGTATTAGTAAGATCTGGAGATTAGTTTCATCTAACAGAAGCTGAATTTATCTAACACATGATGAATTTTCTACTCTTGAACAGTGCAAAATGAGCTCAGACTTCAGCTTTGTTCTTTAGGACTTTGTGCTGGTGTTTGGCCTTAATTTTTGCCAAAGTATTAGGAAGAGGTCCATTGGATAGAGCGGGAGATCTGATGACTAATAACAGTTTCCAAACTGCACATACTGTCCTGGAGTAGCAAGTCTGACTCAGGTCAAAACCTGCCAAAGTTAATGCCCAGGGCTGTTGCTCTGCATATATAGAGTAGGTCCCCTCTTGCCGTCCTTTCTCCAACCAGTTCAGTCACATATTTAACTGTTCTCATAGCCAGATAGTGAATTTAGCTCTGAATAAATCAAAGCTAGGTCACAGAAATAAATACCAATTTCCTTCCCTCTGCTTAAATCTTTCTTTCACCTTCAATACATGCCAGATGCCCTTTTATCGTGTTTTCTTCTTCCCTAGCTGCTAAATATAATGCTTCTGTTCATGAGTAACGTTTAGGTTCTGATTCAGCAAATTATTTAGTTATATGCTTAACTTCAGGCAAATTTAGCCTACTGCAGTCAATGGATTTTAGGTAGAGTCTTAAGGTTTGTTGAATCAGACTTTGCCCAATTAATTCTATTCAATAGAAGAAGAGACTTGTCCTGTTCCAGAACTGTGTGTAACGAACTAAGACTCTTCATGGCACAAAAGCAGTAAACTACCGATCCCATTATTAATTTCTATTATGATGCTGCACTTAGTCTTCTCTAAGCGTAAGAAGATATATTCTGTGGCATAGCTAGTGAAAAAACAATATCTTCAGAACTATTGATAATGAGGTACATTTCATTAATCCCATTATACCATGTATAAATGTCAATTAAGAACCTGAACTGAAAATGGAGCAAAGAAATAAAAAACAAGGGAAACATCATTTGCGATCCTCAGAATGAAAAGGTGGGGTTTAGTGAATATACTTAAGCTATTCATTAATAATTTAATCAGCATACTAAACCCATCCTCTCATAAAAGTATCCATTAAAAACTTGCAGGAATGGAACAATTAGTTCGGGCAGGAAGACATGACAGTATAAACATGGGAATTATAAACAAAATTAGATTCAGCTTTATAAAGTGTGGGCTAACATGTCATTCAAACACAGGCATGAAATGCCACAGAGGAACCTGGAAATGTGGAAAGCCCTGGAAAATTTATATATATAAAGTTAAAACTAAAAATAAATATAAATATAAAAGTTAAGATTCTCTGAGACTGAAACATGAGTAACCAGACCATTGCAACTGGAGTCATAATTCAGAGGTTCTGTGCAATGGGCTGAGAAGTAATTTTTATTTTGTGTAGCTTTGATTCAAGTGGAATTTTAGGCTTTGATTCAACACTACTTGCATTTTAGATAATTTCAGTGTACAAGAACCTTTCTAGAGTACTTCACATCCTTGGTATACCTCTAAACATACTAACCAAAATGTGGTGCAAAATTTCCCAAAAAGTCAAGGATTTCATATGTCTACACAGCTCAGCACAGTACAGTGAATACTTCCTGGGTCAGTTCTGGATGTTACAGAAATACCTGGAATTTATAGCAGGTTACAACAGCTTGACCGCTTCAAGCTTAAGCTATATCTTGTCCATCAGCGCTCATCCCTCAAACATTCCTTCCTGCATTTCTGATTTGGGATCAGCAGAGCTACAACAAGCTCACACTTCTCCCTATCCCCTGTTACTAATCTGATTCCTAATTGTAGGCAGACTCATTTTTGGTAGCTGAAGAAACTACTGCCATCACCTGTTGTCTTCAACCTTCTGCCAGAGGCCACCACCCTGAACCATCGTGGCTGAATGGGAGGTACCTCCTCTCCCCAGCCATGACTGTGGTAGCCTGGCACGATCATGTCAACCCTAGCTGCCTCAGCTCGGGCAGGTGGGCCAGCCGGCAAGCTCCCAGAGCTGGCAACCAGACACAGCCCGTCCTGCTGACTCCGCTCTGCGTGATGGCCTCTGGCAAAAGGGCTGCGTGTACATGAGTTGTAGTGACTCCCGTTACTACAGTTCCTCCTACAGTCTTGAAATCTCCTTTCACAAATTAGGCAGACTTCAGAAAAAGACGAAAAACCCCAACTATTATATCTGAGAAAAGCAGAGAATACTCACCCCCACCAAGAGCATCTCCTAAATGCAGATCATTGTCTAAAAATGAAAAGGAGGAAGATGTAGAGAAGTGAGTTACACATGATTCCTGAGGGAAGTGAGATGTTAGTTTTAATAGAAAATGTACAACTGAATGTTTGACAAGCAACTTTTTCAGGTCAGTCCCACAAATTCAAATAAGGTATTACACTTCTCTTGAAAACTCTTATAAAATTTAATATTTTCCCACCCAATAATTGATAAATGACACAGTATTTTCTACTCAAAATATGAAATATTTATTCCTGCTTTAAATAAGCTCAGAATAAATCTCGTGATGGAATCAAGATCAATACCTCTTTAATATATTTGCAAGCACATAAATAAAATTAGCTATGTTATTAAAATGTATCTTTTTTAAATATACTTTATTAACATYTACGTCTGTGGTTAAAACTGGTGTAGGCATGTTTGGGTCAAGTGTAATTTGTTGAACTGCAAAAACTGAATACCCTTTTCAAGAACAAGTACTGGGAAGTAACAAACCTACTTAGGGAGAGAGAATTGAATCAACTAATTAATGTAAGGGTCATGGTGACATGAAAATTTTTGCTTCAAGCAGTCATACACGCCTGTCTGAGGTTGGGCGACAGTCTGTTTTTCTTTGGCTAAGCTATAAAGCTTTTAAAAWATACTTAAACATCTGCATGTGCATGTTGTGCAGTGAATCAACAGGCTATTGCCATTCCCCCAGCACTGTACATGTGTCTCGCTGTACCTGGGGTGGGATTTTCCTTCCAATAAACAATTTGTCAATGAGCTACAGATGCATAAACAAGAGGAACTCCATTTCCAGTGTGCTGGTATGGATATGAGTATGTGGGTGATATTTTAGGGTGTGTATGGAATGACGGTGAGCTCTGAAAGGTCACTGACTAATAGGTAGAAATACATTAGATGGATGTCATAACTCCAAGGATCCCTTTCTTTCTTCTTATAAATGTGGAGCACTGGAATGAATCAGAAGGGAYAGCAAAATCTATCTAAATTTGGTACCAATGCTTATTGCCACAGAAAATTAGATAGACACTCAATTAAATATTTTTTTTTCATTATAATGTGTCAGAATTCCAGAAACCCAGGAAAATCCATCCAAATGCATCACCRTGCAGAAGTCTGCCTTCATGTGTTCTTTATATCCAGAGGGAGTGGGAAGCTGCTTTTGCACAGTATCTAGTCTCATTTGTGTAACAACTCAGAAATGCTTTGATGTCACCAGTAAATCTGGCAGGAAAATAATCAAATTCATGACTCAGTTTGTTCTTGTCAAGCCAGGTGTTGATCCTGTCTGTGTCTGGCCAGCAGAGAGTTGCATTTCAAAAACACCTTTATGTGTCAAATACTAACACTGTAAGAACCAATAAATTGCAAACTGGATTCAATTTATGATCAAGATGAAGAATTCAGGAAAAATGCAGGGTTCCACTCTGGAGGGTTCATGCAGAGATTTGTTGCAGAAATGCTAAGGTTGGTATGAATGAAATACAAGTGGAAATGCGCGTGTCTGTAGGGACCARAAGAAACAGCAGAGCAAAGGGTTAAAAGAACAGACAATAAAGGTCACCGTTCCCAGCAGTAAAGTGGAGGAATGTGTTGTTTCTGTCAAAACCAGCAGGCCTGGATTCCAATAAGRGGCAGCACAGATGACTTGTCAGCAGAGGAAAAGCAGAAGAGCACTCTAAAGCAAAAGTTTGCAGCATTCTAYCTCTTCCATTACTTTTCCTGTTTGCCCACCCAGAACATTGACTGTAGACACAGTCTCTGTACCCCAAACAAGCAAAACCAGACAGTGGGCAGCAACCTRGCCTAGGGTTCAGAGACGATGAAGTAAGCAAGATTATGAGGCAAAGGACCTCTCTGTAATAGCTGGTGACTCCTAAAGGGTATAAAAGATCTGTACATAAACTAGCTTGTCATTTCTGATCAAGAAGAACCACAGAGACAGGATAAAGACTCAGCAGCTGGCGTACCTTGTCCCACGTTGCACATGATGGTCACCAGACCACCTGAGCGCACACATCTTGGTGCTCAGGAGTAGGTGGGTTTGAGTGTATGGCTGAATTAAAACAATGGCAGGATGAATGTGAGTGGGTAAAATCAACTTATTTAGAGATTTTGTAAATAAAAATCTTCTACCATTAAGTTTTGTGTTGAACTTTGTTACACTAGATGGGAGGTGCCTACAGGAGAGCTTCAACTCAGGCAGAGGTTTCTATGTGGGAAGTGATGCCCAGAGGACATGGCCTGTACAGTAATTGGCCCCAGCTCAACCAAAATCATCATCTCAGCCAGCCTTATTTCTCAATTATACTGGCTGAATGAGACATAGAGGAAACCCTGATGAAGCACCAGGCAAATACTAGGACATACTTTTGTATCGTCTTTCTGCACATTTCCAAAGCCAGTAACTGATTTTTAACACTGTTTTTTAAAACAATTTTAATTGCTTTTAAAATCCCTGCGATCCTCTTCAGTGCTGAAAGAGATTCCAAAATGGTCTGGAAAACACGGATTTCTTCATTCCCAAGAATTAGTGAAGTTGATTCAGGTAGGGCAGATAATCATCTGAYGCTCATATCTCTTAACAGATTTAGGAGTCCCTAAAAATCAAATTCCTTTCACCTGACTGAGGCAGCTTCAGTGTAGATATTGGCTTCCGCAGGTTACCTTTACACGTGACTGAGGACAGTCTTTTAGGGCACGATTCAAGTAACTTAGTTAAAATGTCTATATTAGGATGAGAACAAATCCACATTTAGAGTGATATGAACCATCCCTAGACATGGTGATTTCTCTCCACAGACTTTAAAGGAAGTCAGGACMGTTAGCTAAGTAGGGGGCAGTGGCTTAGCAGTACTTTACAACAGACTTCTAATCTAGCCCAAACATGGATTTTCTTCACAAAATGAAGTGGAAAGGAAGAATGCAACCATTACAGGATTTAGTAGCTACCACATTTGCAAAATGCTGCCTTGTTCGTTCAAAGAGCAAGCCAGAGAATTTTGTGGAAAATGTAACTGCTTTCGCGTACCTAAAGACTTGTTGCAATGTTTATCCAGAAAAAGACTGAAAGTTGTTGTGTGGGCTAATGTTATCCAGCATTTCCTGATTCAAGCATTTTGTTTGATAGCCAGAAATTTCTTTCAGTGTAGTTTAGTTTAAAAACCTCTATGTTATCATAAAAAGTTCCATCACAAATGCATGTGTGGTTTTGTTGTTGTTTGGAGTTTGGGTTTTTTAAACAATAACGAATGTTCATTGGAAATCATCATCTGTCATCCTTAGGACTACGGCTAAAACCTTTTGGTTCCCTCTGCTATTCAGAGCCTTTTTTCCTTTCTGACACAGGTCTTTGTAGCAATCAATACTAGATAATAAGTAAATACATGGGGAGAAGAAAGAATACCCAAATTCCTTCTGATTCTTTTCCAAGTCCATTATCAAGCATTGCAAAGATTTATGCTAAAAGAAAAGATAATGGAAAAAAAAAGTAGAAGAACAGTTACCCATTTTTAGCAACAGTTACCCATGGTTATACTCCCCAGGGAGTTCAGTACAGGCTGGAAAAGCGTGAAGAAGATCTTCAGGAAATAAAATGCCATCAGTGGCCAGTCATGCTCTAACGCCTTACTGGAAGCAGTAAAGACATGTAATTGCTAATTGTCTAAAAAACACTTACTTTACATACAGAAGACAACTAGTATTCACACAARTTGTCTCAGGTACAGTACATTAGCAAATATGATCAAGAATCTCATGGGAGACAGTTTCTACATATCTAAAATCAGCTATGAGCCGTTGTCTTCATTACTCACTCAGCACAGGTCTTGTCGGTCTTCTGATCACTGTAGGCCTCCTGGTAATTATGTCCTCTGTGGGACACAATGACATACCAATAAACGTTAACAGCTTAAACTTTTTCAACTTATCAAAAGAAGGTATCTGCAAATCTAGAGAGCTGCATTCAATAAATCTTTACATATTTTGACAGAAGCTAAAAACRAAGGGGTATATTTTCAAAGCCATTTTTTTGTTGTTTTAAAGAAAATTTTGATTTTATGACAGAAACATTGAAACCTGGCATTTCTCAATTCTTTATATCTTTAACCTGAGTAGTAGCCACTTCATATTCCCACCCTGAAGGAAAAGGATTTAAGATTTATTATAGGATCTAAATGGCATGGTAAAATAAGGATAGGAGATTTACCTACCTGGATGATCAAGAGCATCAGCTAAATCAAAATCACGTTGACCTAGAAGGAAGGTGACAGAAGGAAAGAGACTAAGTCAGTGGGCAGGTGTCCATGACCTCCAGGTCTGGGGGCTCTGGACAATGCCAGAACACCAGTAAGAGGCAAAAAGAAAAATCCATCCAAACAGGAGCAGGCGCAGAGCAAGCTGTCAGCTGTTGTCCCTGCACCGTGCAGTCCCGAGTGACCATGCGAGATGGGCTCTTTTAGTTCAAAGAAGYTATTCCTTCAGGTAGCGCAAAGAGAAGCCGCTCACGTTATCCATATTCAGCCGCTGTGCAAACATGCCTTTGAAGAACACAGGTTGCCTGTTGCAGGGCACAAGGGCTATTGCCAGGAGATGGCTGAAAGTAGCATTCAGCACAGTACTTGCAAACCAGAATCATTAGGTGAGAGTTTTTAATATCTTCATTACTGTTTTACTAGCTCAGCTTCAGAGAGCAGCTTTACTGGCAAGCCTGCCTTGTAACATGAATCAACTTTTTTTTTTTTATTCTTCCTCTAACATGTGCCAGCAGTAAAAGATATAAAGATGTGTTTACCTAATTTAGTTTCCGCTGTACCTTAAAAACCTGAAAGGGGAGAAAAGAACCCTTCCTGTTCTGTGTTAGGTGACAATGACGTCATTAAATGTCACAGCAGGGCAATTAGCATCCTGACCTTTGAAGTTAGCAGGTAAATAAAACTGGAAAAAGTTTAAAATTTATAAACTGAAGCATACGACTTTGAATTGAACAAACACAGTTATTTATGTGAATTTTACTTTCCACTCTCTATAATCTGCCACTTTCCTTTTAATACACAGCCTTCGTGAAACACCTCTTTGCAGAGTATGTATTCATTAGTTTTCATCCAGACTGAAACTTCAYCATCCTTGTGTTTGCACACCAAGTACAAGATCAGCCTGCACAAACCCGCAAAAAGTCACAACGTGCCATGGCTTCCCTAAGCAGAAATGTTTTACTGTGCTCTATCGAGTAAGCCTCTTGATCTGCATCTGTTTATTATCCTGTCTAAAAGGCTTAATACCTAACTCTTCGACAAAGTGTTTTTCTTGGTAAGTCTTGAACACTTCACAGCAAGAAAGGCATCGTTGTTCAGGCGGGGAAACTGAGGAGCAGAGAGGGGCCATCAGAGGTTCTCCAGTGCGACAGCACTCCGAGTTCAGCTCAGCCCTCCCTTCTCGACAGGTGCTGTCCGTCTGCACGGCATTCTTCACGTTAATTACTGTTCCTGAATAATAGCTCTCGCCTGTGTCAGAGAGCCCCTGGGAAGATTAATTATCAGTGGTAAAACACTGTGTGATCCTCAAATAAAAATCAGCATAGGAGCATAAAGTAGAAACATTTTGATTCCCATGAGGATTTTCACGTAAGTCTGTGAACTTAATTATAGCTGGTGTCTGACGGAAAAAATAAAACGAATCTGGAATGCAAAATAGCAAATGGCTTCTAAAGCAAAACTGTCCCTATAAAATATTATGACAAACCTGTGTTTGGAAAGGAAAAGCAGATAACAGCATAAAGCTTTCCCATTAATGTTATTAGAGTAGCATTTTATCTCTTATTTGAACTGATCTTGGAGTTTCACCTTGTACAACCACCTCTCCTTCCCCTGCCCTGACTGCTCAGCCAACCTAGCTAAGTCCAGTAACCTTTGGGCTGGGTCCTTATTTGGATAGTATTCCAAGWCCCTGACAGGTTATTTGTTTTATATGAATCCATTAAAATACATAAAATTGACAATTGGCTTCCTGAGAAGATATTCCCTGCTGGACCCCTGAGGACATCACTGGCCCTTACTGGCCCTGAGCCCCTGCCCGTCGGCTGTCACAGCTGTGCTGCTGCCCGGCCATGGGACCATTTGATCCCACTGCAGACCCCTACCCGCAGGCTGACATCCTGGCATTGCCTCAACTTATATGGTCAAATTACATTTTTCTGAAGCATTTCTTCAGTGCCAACAATACGAGCAACTTAAGTTTGACTGTCCTTTGATTTTGTGCTCTGGATCAATCTTCATTCTTGATCGGCATCCTGAGTGCTGAAGGAGGCTGTCTGACCCGAGCCCTGCTGCTGCAGGATATTGCCAGCAGGATTCAAAACATTTCTCATCGGAGCGAGTCATCAGAAATAATTTTGTAACACTGAAGAGCTGTTGGCCAAACCAGCTCCTGTGTTACAGGACCTGACACGCAGGAGCTAACGATATGGAAAGCAGCTACCAAGGTCCTAATGCTGTAAAGAGAATGTGACAAAATTGTGTTGTGAAGGAAGACTCTGGAAAACTTCCAGGTACAATATTTCTTTGAAGTTAGGGAAAAGAAAAAAATAGGAGGAGGAATCTAATCAAAAAAGATTATGGAATTCAAACAAGATGATGCAGATGCTTCCAGTTGCATGAGAACCAAAGCAAAACAGCATACTGAAACAGTTACTGACATCTGCCCTTCTCCTGGACAATACCGACATTTCCCTCTCCTGTTGTATGTCTGCTCTGTTATCAAGAAAGTGGGAAAAGACAAGAGGTGTTCTTTTGAGACGACAAGGGAGAAATAGTGGACAACCACAGAAATTTTAAGAAGAGGGGAAAAAAGCCTGAAAATACCCTGCAGAAATTATTCAGATTGATTTTTTTTTAATTATTTCTCATGATAAACCAAGTAGTAAAATAAACAGACACCAACACAGAATGACTGATTGGGAGTAAGACAGGAATCTACACTGAAATCTCTTTGGCTGTGTAAATATAAACCTTGACAGATGGGCAGATTGGACATCTGTGCAGTGTGGTAAATGATATTCCAATAAACCAAAAGATTGCTTGGACTTCCATCCTGACTTCCTTCAAAAATAACATCAAATGACCGCAAGGAGTAAGATTTTCTGGAGCAGAATTTTAAATGCTCATTACTATTTCTGAGACTGCATCTAGACATTTTAAGAATCTAATTTGGGAGGATAACAGATGGTTAAATAGCTGAACAGCCCAGATTTCATCTGCAAAATGGTGGGTCTAAAACCAAAAACACATTAGAGACTCAGAGAATATTTAGCTCAATAGGAACTGCAGTCACTTCAGGGAACTCTGAAGATAAATGACAACAGAAATAAATTAACCAAGCTTCTTCACAGAACAAACAGACTGAAAGAAATTAATTTTCCACATATAAAAATGGCCTGGTTTTTGGACGAGCTTCCATAATAGAAACAGCTGGAAATATACTGATGAAAATGAGAATGAAAGAAATTTTAGAAGGGAGAAAACAGCTTTGTTCCTTTGGGGTTTTTTATTTGTTTGAGGTTTTTTGTGTGTCGTTTTTGTTGGGKTTTTGGGTTTTTTTAACCTGGATAAAGTTATGAAGACATTTAGCTATGCAGGAGGTATTATCGCAGAGTTATCTCTGTTATTACTGCTTTGGGCTAGTATGCTATTTCTTGGCATCACTTCTAGCCTTTCTTCTGGGAGTATCCCTGCTTTTACATAGAAATAAAATTATTGTAATAGTGGGTTTTGTTGGGTGGTCCACAACGATTTGTAACAGAGAATTTGAGAAAATGCTTATAAGCTCCTGCCTGACACCGCAGAACAGTCCTTATCTGCAAATGAGAAAATGCTAAGCTAAGAAAGCAAGCCTTCCAGATGAATATACAGTTTGTATCACAAAAGGACCTGTTTCAATTATGTTTATACTAGCTGCTCAAACACAATGAACTATACTAACAGCAGGACTTTTGCTGGCACTGCCAGCCTTATTTGGGATTAACTCGCTCATCACCACCCAACACATGTAGCTGTGCCTATAAAAATCTGATGTGTAGACCTGGCCTAAACAGCTAACAGTAGACTTGACCTCTCTGTAGCAGCCAGACAGGGGAGAATAGACTCCATAAAGCCACGCATCAAAATATAGTAGCTTAAATTTCAAAGTTACTACATATATTTTTACAGGCATGATTCTTTTGGGTAGGACAGTAACTTTCAGTAATGCCCATACTGTCTATAAGCCTTTTAAATATAATGTGGGGAAGGCTGGTGATATAAAATCCATGTTAGTCCACTTGCTCTACTATGGAGACTGTTATGGTTGCTGTTTGCCACAGACATACTAACCCAGCTTTTAGTAAGTTCCCTCGAATATAAGACACATCCTGCTGAAGCGTCATGGAGCTGAAGTCACCTCACCACATCAGGGCAGTCCCCTGCAAAGTCGTGTCCTCAGGCACATGCGCATTTAATGTTCACAAACTTTTGCCCATATTAGTTTTCTGAAAATGTGACTCAAATATCCAGTCACTAAAATGCGGACAGCAGCGTCTTTTGCCTATGGTTGAATTTGTGACCTAAATGTTAAATGGATCCATCACCCTTTAACTGTGAGCTGATTGATCACAAGGTCTAGGTCCCACAGTTTTTGAGGAGGATTTATGAGGATCAAGGCTGGATTCTGCAGGTGGATGTTGCCTGTTTGTCATGACGACTGTAGTCAGAAGTTTTCTGACAAAAGGCTACCATGGCATCACTCAGCAATTTTTAATCTCCGTAAGTAGGCTTAGTCCTGCACTGGATCTATACAAACACAGCTTGTGGCCATTAAAATGATGCACATTTAAATAAGACAGTATGAATRTTGCTAAATGAGCGTCAGGTTATGTGGGAAACGAAATGAACTTCTCGGGCTTTTAATATGCACAGTCTAGTATCGAAAATGAAGCTAAGATCCATGCGAAAATGTGTCTATATGTGTGTATATACGTGTGTGGATATACATCTTAAATGCATACATGCACATGTGTGTTAGATAAATCCTTTTGTCATTAATATGATTAAATTAATGGGCTTTGAGTGCATTGCTAGCAGTTGTATGATTGCAATGAGATTACCTGTGTTACAGAAGAAACTAACTTAGAAATGTGAGCTAGATAGAAAGGGAAAATAAGTTGATTTTACATTATTTAAAAACAAGAACAAAAATGATTTCTTCAGTGTAATTAAATAAGAATTGTTTTGTGAATACAATGAGCTTAAAACATTATGAAGCTGGCAGAGACTGAGGAAGATGTGGGTGACTCACAAATGCGAACCAAAATTTTCTAAAAGGGAACAGTATGTTACCGAAATCGCTCGTGGGACCCATTTTATGTTCTCTTTAACTGAAATGGTATGCTATTCTTTGTATAGATCATTTCTGTTTATTATACAATCATGAGACATATTTCCCCTGTAATGAAAAAATGGGATGTATTCTCCCAGGTATGTGATTCAGAACATACCCGTTTACTGGTCCAACTTTATTCAGGAAGCAATTATGTTTGTTTAAAGGAAATTACTCATGTAAGAAAAGTTGTGGGAGGACATAAAGGTTTACACCCCAGAGTGGACACTTTGGACAAAATCTCAATGAGTGGCTACTATGTCTTTGATGTAATACTGTCATGATCCATATTTCCTGATGAGGTTACTGTAGCTTTTTTTTCCATCATGGCCCTTTCATTCCATAAACAATGATTGCCACTACAACCCCTTGAAGTTGGGGTGGAAAATGAGTATACTTTAAAATCTGTAATTACGATCTACATTCCAGTCCATAGACCACAGCATATGGACCTGATTATTGGCTTCATTTTTTTTTTCTAGGCCACTTGTGTTTATAGTTTGAATTCAAGGGAAATGAAAAGGTCTCACTTATTCATACAAGAACACATTTAAATAAATACTAGCAAATAAGATGCACTAATAAAGCAAGAGTGGTAGTACTGCTTTAGGTCTGTGCAGCATGGTCTCATCAAACATGAAAGAAAATCTACTTCAATGGTGTTTGCTTTGCTGTGGACAAACAACAGCTTTTCAAAGGTAGCTGCTGTTCTTTATGATGTGATATGCTCTGCATACATAAAATCAAACATATATAATTTTCTATATTTTGCTTCAGAGTGTGTGCAGAAGAAGCTGTGTGTGCTGTAAAATTACAGGCAGAGCAAAGGAGCTGGGATCTCCGAGGAAGCAGCACCATATGATTGCACATCTTACTGAAACTCAGATTTTCAGCTTTGTGTCAGGAGGAAGCGGAGCTTAGGCCACGGCCTGGGGTGTTCAGCCAAAACTTCTCTGTCCTTGTGTGGTTCGTGAAGCTGTCAGCCCTTCTCAGCCATTTGGTCTGAGAGTGTCAGGCCCAATGAGAGTCACGGTACATGAGAACTGTACACGTAGATAGGCTCAAACAAGACACCTATATGAGTGTTCCTATTGAAACCCTTTAGGGTTTGTGGCACAAGCAACAGCTGTGTTGGGCTCTCTGAGGGACCACTCACTGCCTAAGTACCGGCTGGCTAATCCACACTTGCCCCAGCTGGTAGTTTAGAGACAACAGAGGGAGCTGAAGATAATGGGGGAGGTCAGGGAGATGCCAGGCTTTGTCATTTCTGTTGCTCCCAGAGTCTTTTTTAATGTCCCTCATCCCACCTTCATCCCAAGTACACTGGTAAAATACACACAAAATACCTTTAGCTCTTCAATATGGGTAGCACAGATCTCAGTAGTGATATTCTGTAACTAACAATGAGTTGAATTTGTTTCAGAAATTCTGTTGTATAACTAATCCTGTGCCCCCTGAAGTCACAGTAGCCCATCGGCATAATTATTCCTGGGGGGTTAGTAATACTTCCAAGTCAAAGTGGATGATCAGGGCATTTCGTACACATTCTTTGCGTGTGTGTTTAAGATGCAAGACAGCAAAGAAGCAAGGCCTGCATCTTCTCTGTTTCATGCCATTAAGAACGTGTTTTCCGGAAAAGAATAATGCTGGAAAGAGTTGCTGGACGTCAGAAAGCAGGTCTGTTCAGCAACAGTGTCTCATGAGCCACCTCTCATCTCACTGGGACTAAATGAGAAAAGCAATTAGGCTCCCTTCGCAGAGCTGAAGAAGCCTCTGCACAGGCCACTGGAGTCCACAGAGACACCTCTCTGAATGACCCTGGGCAAAGGGTGATGGAGCATCAGTTGGTATCTGAACTTCAAAAGCAGGAGACTCAGAAGAGGATCTAGCGGCTTAGCCTTTGGAGGGAACAGAAATCAAGAGTCTTAGTATGCAGAATGCTCTGCAAATCTGTGTTGGATTTCTAAACAAAGAACCAGCCTTCTTTTAGTTACTATTATGCCCAGGAAACAAAATGGTCTGTACCATCTTTGTGAATAGAAATATCTGGCTCATATCTCAATGGTAACCTGCGAGGGAGCATTGCGGTTTTGATGTGATATAGATTGTGATCCAGGAGGCTTTGTTGCTTTTAATTCAGAACTGTTCCTGGTGTGGAGTGTATGCTCCTGGTTCCTCCACCACTGATGTTATATATATAGCATCAATATATATAAGATCTAGGACAGAAGGAGGGACTTGACTTTAATTTCTCTGCTAATCTTAGTGCCTACTCTGGTCTTTGTTTTCATTTAATCTGGAGCATTGTTCCCTTTGAAAATATTTTGCTGTGATTTAGCTTTTTAAATAAACTCCTCAGGAATTAAAAAATGCATTGATGACAGGCAAAGCTTATACAGTGGAAGTGGGACTGTTATATTTTCATAATCCATTCAAGCCCTTTCTTTCAACTGGAATGGACAATTTGCCTTTATGGGATATTGTACCACAGATCAGATTTTAGAGAGTATTTTCCCATAGCATTCATAGACGTCAGCCCTGCTGTGGAAAAGAAGGAAGACTGATCAAAACAATCTGAATCTCTGTCCTCCTAACCACAAGGCAAAATGCCACAGAAAGGTATATTTTTATTGATTTTTAATCTTGAAAAAATTATGACATTTATTTGTTTATTACCCTCAATGGGATGGAAAGGGATTGACAATTGCTGATGCAAATGAGGGAAAAATACATACTGACAACAGGCAGTTTGGGCACTGCTGCCAGGCTTGCAATGTGGCAGCAAAGTTAGAAAAGCGAACCCGAGAAGCTGAGTAACCACACCGGTTGTTAGCTCTTCCCAAGCTCTGATGTTGCAATATCTCTGCTGTTGTTAGTGTTTCAACCAGTTCAGGTATGTCTATTTATCAAACTGCAATCACACCCTTGGATGATARCGCTGGCATGCCTACCGATGATAGCAGCTCCGGTATTGGGCGGGAAATAGTTTTGGCACCCAGCAACAAGAGAATTCATATATATCCCTGCTGATATGGCGAGTGCTTCGGCACGTACACAGGGACCTCACACGGAGCGGCAGCGAGGACTGGAGCTTGATGGAACAGTATAAGAAAAACAGGACTGTGTTTTCCATCTCTCCCATTCTGTCTTTTAACTCCAGTGAAAAGTACATTATTCATAAAACTAAGTCACATAGTGTCTGAAATCCAAACAGGTCTGTAATTTTCTCCCCATAAAGTGCCTAGCTAATTCACCAAGAATACAATTAGTTTTGAGTCATCATCTTCGTAAGCCTTAGCTGGACAGTGGCACATGGTTTACTGGCTAGCAATAAATGCTGTTCCTTTTACCTGCATAGCATGCAATACTTGATGCAGTAAAGTTAGTGTGTCTTAAACACCATCAACCTTTGTGCTGTCTTTGTTACTGACTAAACATGTGATCTATCAGTTGGTCTTAAAGACCATGGATATGTWGATTATATCTATATTGGGAACCTGAGGAGCACTTGTGAGCAGTTAGGTCTGAGTGGGAGCCTCAGCTGCCTTCCAGCTCCGTGCAGGAGAGCRCCCTCGGGTTGCACTGCTTCCCTGCTACAGGTACGCACACAGGTCTATGGCCCAAATGGCACCTGAAGTATGTTTCAAAGCTGAGGTGTATGGCCCAAATGGGACCTGCAGTATGTTTCAAACAGGTGCGTGATCTCAGTTACTGGGGCATTAGGACCTAAGCTGTGTCTTACCACACCTTAAGTGGGCAGCGTAGACACAGCCAAAGCTGAATTACCACAGGTCAACTGAGCAGCGGTAACCAACATGCGATGTTAGCATGAACTTCAGCAGAAGAAGTTTCTATGAAGTTTCTTTCATTTGGGTTGGTTAAAAGCCACTCAGACAATTAGTTGTTGCAGCTCAACTTATACAGGAGACCTCATGTAACCTGCGTAAGCTTGGAAATAACAAAAGCCAAAGAGTGTAGATAAAAGTGTGGAAGACTGCAGTGAGCATGTAAGATTCTGAACTGTATCAGGTCTGACTTTCCTTGTGCAATGTGGTCCTTGGTTATGCCACACTTCTGTTGAGATGTGTCCATCAAGGTAGTCTAGCCAACTAACTCAAGATAGCTGGACATAAAGGAAATGCTAGATGGTAAGGGGAGTGATGTGATCTGGCCTGGCTGTGATGGTACTGTAGTTTCTAGAAGCTATCACAGATGGTTACAGCTTAGATAAGAATTAAGGCTGCGTATAAAAAGGTGAATCATGCCATAGACATTCCTATCATAAGGACTGAGACCAGCTTTTCACCAGCATGGCCAAGCCTTTCTCATCTCTTGTCTTGATTAGGACTGAGAAGTGGTCCTGTAAAGGTCCCCTGAAACATGGTAAATACTTTGATGATAAAATTCAGTGGCTGTTGCCATAGACTTAAAATAATTCATTTTGCTTTTCAAAGTGGATTAAATAGCTTCCACAGTCATAAGACTGTGCCCAAAGCCCACAGCAGCATTCAGCAATAACTTCTTCCCCAAAGCAGGCCCTGAACTGGCTCTAAATTAGCACATGTGTAAAGCAAGAACGGTTAGGCTGACTAGCCTTGTAATTAAAGTGAGAGAGTACATGGAAGTTGGCTTGTCCATGCTCAGATTGTTTGAACAGAAATATTCAACGGAGTCCTCCGGAACAAGAAAGTCTGCATGCCAGTGATGAGAGACCGTGTGAATCATCGCTGTTCACAATATACTACAGGGCAGGCCAGCACAGTCCTACTGCTCTGCTGTTTCTATGCCACATTACTTGCTGAAGACCTCCAAATAATTCCTCATTTGTTAAAATGGAACTATGGCACTAATTTAAGGCAAGTTTTTTTCACTGCCCACCACTGCAAGATCTCCTAAGGACTCCATTTAAATCAGGGGCGGTGGAAGGATGGGCAGCAGCAGCTATTTTGGAACTAGTGGTTAATGACTGATTTCTTCCTGCAGTCAAACACTGCGGTACAAGTTTCTGAAGTAATGCTAATATACAAAAAAGAAAAGGTTACAAGTACACTACATGGCAGATGCATATGAGGATGATCCTATTTGGTTTGATATCAAAAAAACTTTTACACAATGTTTTGCTAAAAGAAAATTATGTTAGAATATAGAAAAACAACTCAATATGAAAGGACTACCTTTTCCCAACTGCTATTCATTCGTCAAAAAATATCTACAAAATCTATTCAATTCTTCATTAATCCTGCATGAAAAAAAATACGTATGCCTGGGTGTGGTTTTTATATATTCAGGAATATGTTGGCTAAGGTTAATAAATTATTAATTTGTAATTATTAAAGCATGAGCACCAATATGAAAGCATGAGCATCTTTAAACTGAATCAGAATTTGTTTTTACAGTATAACTAATATGTTTCAAAATATCAATAACCAAGAAAAGTTCTAAAAACATGAAGTTAGTATTTGACTAAGGATCTCTTTGGAAACTTTAAGTTCCCCTGGAAGGTCTCATTTTACAGCTTCCATTTAAAAAGTCTATACTCAAGTCCAAGCTTGTGAATAATTTTAGGGGAGCAATGCTGAAGAGAAAATAAGAAATTATAACTAACAAACTCCAACCAGCATGGCTATTATAAGCAGTCATTCAAAAGATATATATCTCTCTAGAAACTGCAGAAGTACTTATCTAAACACTCTTGAATGCTTCTCATGAAGTAGCAATAAAAATAATGCCAGCAAACATTTCTAAATAAACAAGCACATTTTTTTAGGGGTTGGGGTTTAGGTTTTGGGGTTTTTTTTTCATTTTTAATAATCTTGCCCTAGAAGTAAGCCAAGGCAAAGGTCACTTACCTCTTACATGGACTAGAAGAAAGCCAAGGCACAAAAGAAGGATACTTCTGAATTTCCCCATGGTCTTCTATGCAGTGCCTTGATTGCACTGGTTGTTTTTTTGCAAGCAATGACGGTAGGTGTTGCAACTGCAAGTGCTGAGGTTTGAGGGAGACGCTTGGAATCAGCAGCTCTGTCCAAAGAGTCCCCTCACCATCACGCTCGAGCACCAAGGAAGAGAGAAGAGTCCCTAAAAACCTCTTCTAGTACAAGACAAGTAATGAAAGCAGACGACCCCTCTACGGCCAAGCTGTGAGCAGCACCGTAGGTGCCACCCGCCCTCTAAGAAATCTATTTATCGCCCAGGCAGGGAGCATGACGAGCCGGGGAACCAGCGGCAGCACCCAATGAGGAGGGAGCCAGGGCATCCTGAATCCACCTCCTTCCCAGAGGGAAAGCCAACCTGTTTGACATCCTTGCCTTCAAAGCAGGGTGTGGTGCTGTGGGAGCTCAAGTAGCTTGTGAGAGGAGACCGGCCTTCTCTGAAGCGTACTTGAAAAAAATCTCTGAGATATACTCTGTCCTCAAAGCGCTGCTTCCCTGCTCAGTTTTTGGCTGAGCAGTAACTGCTGATAAAGGCAATCCTGTCAGAGTCCTAACCGCTAACTCAAGCCGCTGAGTGAGGGAAGTGGAGGCCAAGAATCTGCTTGGCAGAGACTTTGGAATTGTCTACAGAGGGATGACCAAAAAACCCTAATTTTATAAACTTAAAATGTGATGTCGGACTACTGAACTGAAGCATACTCGGCTGCCTGGCAGATGCTTAACTTCACAAGGTAAACGTTGTCTGTCATGACTTTTTCCATTGATCTACATATATTTTAAAATATAAATATCCAYATATATCCTACATGGAGAGAGATCTCAGCTAGTGCCGAGCCTGAGAACACAGAGCTTTGGAAAATGAACAGAAATCATGCATCCATCCATACATGAAGACACTTAAAAGTCACTGAAGTAATTTAAATCCAGTTTTGTCACAGCCTCTCTCTAGCAAACATGCGCACCAGCGCGCTCATCTGTCGAACTGGAGTGCACCGTCACACCGGCGCCCGGCGCCAGCSGGGAGACTGACGTGCGTCCTCCCCCTTGCCGGGGGTAAGCTGCAGGCGGTTTTGTCAGCGCTGTTTTGACTAGAGCAGCAAATGCTCTGCTACCGTGAATGGCCGATCTGTACCCTCATGGTGTTGCTGGGTGATCCAGTCTGATGTGGGGCACAAGCTGGCCCCCAGTGCATTTCTGTTGAGTTACCTAGAACATACGATACAGTGTGTGCACTGAATCCATGCTTTTATGCTAACTACAAGAAAATTGATTGAACAACGTAAACTGGACTGATAAAACCTGGTGATACTGGATCTTCAAGAAGCTTCTCCCCCYTCCAAATTTGAACCAGTAGAATGGTTTCCAAAGGCCTGGCTTACTGTATCACACGGCTTAACTATTTTTAAGCTAGTAATAGAAGCTCTAAAGCTCAATTTATGTATCATCATTCTCCTTGTCAGGGCCAATTGCTCAACCTCAAAAGAGTTAAGGACATCTAGGTTTAATAGATGACTTTGTCAGCCAGTGAAAACAAGAATTATACCATAACATGAGCAATCCCATAAGTCCACTGTTTATTTTTTTCCGGAATAACAAAAGCWGGCACACACGTGCTAATCTTCACATCAGTGATGAATTTGCCTGAAGGGAACAGGGAAGTTAATAAGGCTATGTACAAGTCCCAGGCAAGTCCAAGCAGCTCACAAACGTTCAGTATCTTTACTTCAAAACAGTTGTTCTTGTAAGTGAAGTCTCCCCAAAATGCTTTCTCTCATCTTGTCTGCTGATACTAGTTCATTGGGATATTGAAGATTCTTAAATTAAGTTTGAAGACAATGCACCCCTTGTCTAGTCCCTCTGAAGCCAGCTACTGCTCTGTCTAGCTAAATAAAAACAATAYGAAGAAGACACAGGAAGGACAAACTGAAGGAGTGGACCTAGCATTGGAGTCGGGACGTCTTGAATACTTACTCCACTTCTGTTCTTGGGGCATTGCAGGAACTTCTTAATCTCAGTTCCCTCTGTCAAAGACATTGGGGATTGCCCAAGAGGTCAAGTAAATGATATTATATATTAAAAACAAATATAAGGCCTTACAGCTGATCATAAATTGCAGTTTTATCACTTTGAGAAATCATTGACTTATCTTTTTCTATTTAAAGAAAAAACAAAGTTCTGCCTAATATTCACCTGACAAGGTGGATGACTTGCCTATTTTTTTTCACTYGTTCTTTCAAGAAAAAAATACGTATTTAAGAAATAGCAGATGGGTGGAGAAATGGAGCCAGTGTGTCTGTCTATTCTCTACACCATATACTTCTAGCCCATCAGGCCTCTTTTAGATGAGACAAGCTAAAAGAGAAGAAGAGGACAGTCACAACTTACCACAGTTGCAGCCCCATCCTTCCTGTGGGCAGAGGTTAGACATTGCTCTCTTTGGCATGGGTGACCTGCTGGGTGAGTCTATCGAGATGAAAGAACCAAATTATGCACTAGAATTACTGGGGAAAGCCACTAATAACCTACAGTATTCATCTTTTGTCATAAAAATGGAAGTATTTTAATTAAAATATTGAAACATCTGGTAATATTAGACATTAATTTAAATATAAGCCAAATACACAAGTGAATCAATGATACAATTTCTTGGCAATGGAAGAATACAATTACTACACGCTAGCTAAAACTTCAATGGTTTTTCACAAGCAGAGGGAGGAACATGCATTTTAGTATTTTATCCTTGTGGTTCTTAAAGTACTCCAAATGCAGAGGTTTGAAAAAAACTGTATTATTGCTCCATTCCAGTCCTTTTCCTATTCCTAATCATGTCTTCACTTTCTTTCAAATGTGTCTTTTATAGCTGCGTAACAGAAAAGAGCAAGAAGAAAATAATCTTTTCAGTTTATGAAAAGATTAAAGTTTGTTTCATAATCTTGTCAAGTGAAAAACACAGAGAGAATAGTACACTTTAGCTAGTGGCCTAAAATAATTAGCGAGAAAAATACCCAAATGCACAATTGGGAGTGTAATTCAGCCCAAGGTACACTGAAAACTGAGTGCACTAAAAAGAGTTTTCCTTAGCATTCAAAATTTGGCACAGATATTGAAATGAGCATGAATAGGAGCTACAGTAAAAAGCTGCCAAATTTTATGCTTAAGAATCGCCTGCTTTCATTTCCACAGCCCGATGAATTCGTTTGGATAAGTTTAGGTATTTGAAATGGACATCACATTTGAAAACCATGAAAACATTTTTCAAGCAGTCCTTTTCACTGGTAGTTAGGATGAATAAAACTGCCACCTGAGCTCCCTTGTAGAAGCTAAAGTGACATGATATTCTACAAGAAGAGGATCCTGCTTTGCTTTTGTCCTCCTATTACTGAAGGTAACTCCTCCTCCTCAAAGGAGGTAGGCTGGAGAAAATACAGAACTGAAGAGGGTGTGCCACAGGAGCAGGACAGAGCTCTTCGCTGCCACCCATTCAAACTCAGTTTAATGGTGAAGGTACCTCACCAGGAGTGAACTTGCAGTTTGGGCCTGGAAAGGACAGTAATTTTTCATCCCACTGCACAGTCTGATCGAAACCTGTACGGAAACTAGAACATTAATTCCAAAATTGGGATCTGAAGGCCACAATAGGCAGCAGCTGATCCATGGGAGATGACCATAAAAATACTTCAGGAGGGTGATGAATAATTGTTAACTGATCATGCTTCTTGACCCAATGAATGTGAGAACTAATGAATTAGGATATTTAGTTATGCAATGCAAGAGCAGTTGAGCTAGGAAGGCACAAGATCGAAGTCTCAGTGGGTAGTGAGGCAAATAGCAAGGTAGCCACTAATACCCCGGTAACTGAAAAATAAGCGAATTGCTATGTTTTATCCACAGATCAGTAACAGAAACCCACGAACTGGCAGTTTCTTGCTCACTACAAAAGAACAGCCTAAAATTTCAAGCCTTCTCTTTAACCTTTTCTTCCTAGGCAGCAGCAGCCAGTCTTTCTTCCTTCTCAACACAAACACCATTAAGTTAGCCCATACTAAGCYTTCTATTGCTGTGCATATTTTCAGTAGATTCTGTGTTACCAAATCCAGGTGTTGTTCTTTAAAAGCCACGCCTGTCCTTCACAGACATAGGTGTCTTCTCTGCACTTCGCACTGGTAAGTACCTGGTGAAAGCAGCTCACAGCTTTGTTGCTACTGGTCAACTTCCTTCTAAAATGATTAAAATGTCTGTAAGAAATAAACCTGAATTGCTGATGGAGCAGGAAGACAAACTCCCTTTGAAGACTGCTTCTCTGGTAGAGCACCAAAATTTTTGTATTTCTAGAGCTACTAAGAAGGAAAATAYATAAACATTTTCTTTTTTTTTWAAATTTATTTTTAGAAAAAACACAATGTTGATAGGAGGTTTTAATAAGTAATTTTTAGGCTTGCAAAAGCTGAAGAAGGATTCAAGAGTCTGGTTAGCTAAAAGCTAGTTTGAGCTTCCCCTGACATTCTAACCCTAACAAACATTGGCTTATTTCTGTTTTCTCTACACTTGGCATTGATATGAGATACCTGTTTATTCATGCAGGTAAGCAGTAAATTTCATTTCTTTGTATTTACATAGATCAAATGTTTATATAAAAATCAATTTTCCATCCTCAAACACACTTAAAAGGTTTTAGCACTTTTATACTAAAAGCAGAAGTGGGGCAAAAAGAGGTTTACAAATTAATTCCATAATAAAATACTAAATCTATGTAAAGCTTTGTTGCAAGCTAAGAAACATGTACAAGAAATTCTTAAATGAATTATTCTTGGCATACATTCATATTTGAATGCACAGATATATTTACATGTTTAATATCCAAATTCATAATAACTTCTAAGATGTTCCATGAAATATCATCTTTCTATAGAACTTTGCCAGGTGGCTGATGCACATTAGTAAGACACATATTGTAAAATTGCATGAAAATTGGAAACAATTAGAATGAAAGCCAACAGAACTGGTCAGACTATTCCTTCCAGACAGAACTAGTTATTATTCCAGATTTAGTCCTTTAACTGTTATGAGTTGCACAGTTTCGCGTGTTTCCACAGATCCTTGAAACCTTCCTGTGGCTTTCAAGAGTCACAGCAAAGCGCACAAGTGCTTTCAGTTGAGGATGCAATCATAGGTCTTCATCCCAACGGCAATCCTTCACAAGTCCAAAAGCATTCTTCACACATATGCTATTTATATTTTTCAATGGATGCTTGTGGAGTGAGGCTGGGTTGTTCTGGTCAATCTTGCTATTATGTACTTTGGAACTGTAGTACTGTTTCTGTCTTTTAAGTGTGTATGATAAGCCTCCCGAATTCAAAGTATCACATTATTTTCTGCTAAGTTTTTGGTTATGGAAGTCTGAAGGTGTTAATCCCCACTCCCCAGTACTTCATCCACAACTGTCCAGACAACTGCCAAACATCAATCTCACCAGATGTAGAAAATCCAATTACGGTTCTGATTTGCAAATTGGGCTTTTCCACATGTGACCAGCTCAGTACTTGCCAGAAGAGCCAGAAAGGATGAAGGGTCTGTGTACACTAGTTTGGGTGTTTTGCACTAGTTTGGGTGTTCTGAATCTGTACCAGACAGATGCAACAAAAAAAATGCAAAAACAAACTCTGAATTTTTCTCTCTTGGATGCTCAAGACCAAGTCTCTCTTCCCTGGTGGCTGACCTAGGCAGCTACACAGATTGTATCAGCAGCACCCGCACCCAGATCCATTGTCCACACACAGTGAGCCATTTGCTTTCATGAGCCCACACCATCTACCAAGATGTTTGGCTGGTACACTCACTGCATACAGGATGTTAAAAAAATGTTTGCACTGCCTGAAAGCAATGGTCTAACAAAACATTAATTGCTTATTGTTGTTGGAGAGGTAAGGAAAAGTTAAACATACTGAATGCAGTTGAGACACACTCATTTGTCACAGGAGTACAGGAAAGAATGTAAAGGCACAACATACTTCTACACTCCTGTCATTAAGGCCATAGATTGGTGTGCAACAATGCTTCACAGGGCTAACCATACGGAAGTACTCAGGTCTAAGTCACACTCCCAGAGGTGTTTCAAACGGGAACTGTTTTCTCATGCAACTTCAGACACTGCTGTTTTATTATGCTTTTTTTGTTTCCCTTTTTTTTTTTTCAGGCAGAATGCAGGCTCTCTATCCAGATTCAATGGTCTGTTCTTCATCATGTTTTCTTTAATTTAGTTCTCCAGAAGTGTGCGCTGAACTGAAAAGTGAAAAACAACTCAAGATTAGTACACTAAGTTAGTGTACATTTTAAGTTATGTATTACTATGTAACAGTATATGTGGACAACAGACTTCTTCAGTAGGCATTTGAAACTGTGGGAAAAATTCAGGTAGGCAGAGGCTTGATTCTGTGTAGCCAATACCCTGCATACCAAGGGATATTACATCCCAGATTTCCCACTCAAATAACCACATCCTACCAGATCCGTGTAGCTATCTACACTTGCAGTATAACCCAACATGCAGTTTCAGCCTTGCAGTTCTGCGGATGCAAAAATGAAATGGAATACAGTCTGCATAGATGATGGAAAAAGCGTATTATTGAAAAAAAGTGCTAGCCTAGATTATCTACATTTTCAGGAAGTCAAAGATAAGTCTACATAAAATTTTAAAAACGCAAACCTGTTCTGCCCTGCCATCTGACCTGGCTTGATGCAAGACTGCTTCTACCTAGAAGACATGTAGGTACATCAACACTATATTACCAAAAGCAGAGCTAATGCCTGCTGACTCCCAGACTTAGATCAGGAGTAGCACCATGCTGACCATGGTTGCCCAGTTTCTTGGCTCAAAACATGCTCATGCTTGCCTGCAAAATATAACAGAGGTATGAAATTTGGGATTTAACATGACATCAATATGTAGGCAGAAGTAATCATTTATGATAACATCTCAGGTTTGACTTTATCGGTTAAAATAAAGTATGCATCATCTGATGCATTTCACACTTGAGTTCTGGTGAATCTTGGCCAAAATTTTAGCATATCCTGACTCCAACTCATATGTTAACTGCCTTCGGTAGAGGTCTTTGAACAGTACTGCTTGCTTCACTAATGCATAGCTGAATTGAGGATACCTGCCTATCTCCAGTCCTGACTTCAACAGCCAGTCACAAGAAAATGTTTTCTCCTTGAGAGTTTTATATTTAACAGCTTAAAGGAAAAATGTTTATAAAGAGGATCATGAGCTAGATGGAAGTTTTTAGCAAACTGATGATATACCTGAAAGAAATAAAGTATAAAATTTTTTTTGTTAAATTATAAAAAAAACAGAACTAGTTCTGTGGGTTTGAGATTAAGCTCGCAGAAGAATATATTGCAAATTTATACTGCTTTGAGATTTTAATATTCAGTGTTTCAAAGACAGTCCACAAACTTCCGCATGAGGGTGTTCTACTTCTTCCTTTGTTGACTGGTCACAAGGGCTACAAGTTTTCACCTATACTGTTTCCTCCAGATCTATCTATGACTCTCCTGGAAATAATCACCTGTTCCATCAGCCAAGTACCCTAAACAACAATACCTGGAAGGGTGAGGTYGTTAGGGTTTTTGTTGCTTTAAAATAGATCCTTCCACAGCTGTCACCACTGTAGAAAGATCTGTTATTTGATGATTCTTTCATACAAGAATCATTCTCTGTTCACAATAGAGAACGTTTTAGTTACAACAATATGCTAGTAAGTTCAGTCCTCCTTGCCTCCAGTGTAGTTTCAACTCTGCCCAAACACTATTAACATTTTTTAATATGCATTCTTGCAGAGTTCTATATGGGTTTACAATCAAAAAAGGTATCAGATTCCAATCAGACACAACACACACTAATAAAACACCTAATTGCAGTTACGTATCACACTAAAGGAGCAGGCTTGTGTTTTCATAATTCTCTTTAATAACACTTTTGCAGAGAAAATTCAATTCTCTACTTTCTCTAAGCTCCTGTATTTCAAGGACTCCTCAAGGCAAAAAACCAATCTGTTCAAAGAATAAAAAACTAGAGAAGATTGGCCATATTATCAGAACTGAAATCTTGATTTAGTTCTAAGTTGGTTGTCATGGTAGTTACAAACATTATTTTTTTTTGAAACAAAACAAAACAGTGCAAGTAATTTTCTCCACTATGTTAGATGTTAATAAAGTGCATTTAGTAGGAGCCCCACCAAAAAGTTGATCTTCCATCTAGATTCTTCTCTTACCAGGTGGCTCAGATTGCGCTCCCCGATGGCTTTCCATATTCACATTCTCTTCATCTGCTGGGAAACAAAGACRTTTAGCATTCAAATTCCCTTATCTTCAAAGTTGTTGATTAACAGAGATAATTTGAGAGAAGAAACAGCACTGAAGAAACTGGGCTACTGATAACAGTTGAGTTTTCCTTGTGGTGCCTGCATGTTAACTTTAACGTGCATGGTAGATGTTACTCAGTTTTCAAACTTCCCAAATTACAGAACAGCAGTGCCTGGCTGGATTGCTGCTCCATCATCTCCCTTCACCAATCAGTGAGAAAGACTAGAAAGGACAAAAACAAAGCTTTTGCCCCACCTATCACCCACAGTACTCCTGAAGTTCTCTGATCCAGGCTATATCTTACTGAGGTGGAAAGGAAGTAGACAGCAAGCAATAGATGACTGCAGAAGAAAGAATCATTTGGGGATGAACATCCGGGTAGTTGTCAGAAACCTAATATGTAGGCAAGCATCTTGTGAAGACACAAGGCACAAGATTTACAAAATTAGAAATGAAAAGGTATTTTCCAGCATGAAAAGAGCCTCCAATCCCCAACCTCCACTCAATTTTCCTTAAATAAATGTTTTCTTGCAGTCTCTCCTGCTTACTCTTTAGCAGGAAGTGCTTTTATTTTAAGAAATGCAAAGCCTTAAGTCTGTCTGCTTCTGAAAGTCTAAATTTTGGGCAAGGCATTCTTCAGACACCCTGTCTTAGATGACTAGCAAGAGAGGTTACTCCCTGTGAACACAAATTCACTGTGCTTTTAAAACTACTTTATGCATAAGATCAACTTCTAGCCCCCATATAAATACAAAAACGCATCTCTCTAGACAGCAGAAAACAAAACTAATTTAGAATTCTTACCGCTTTGTTTGAAACAGAGTTTCTTCTTCTGGTAAGCAATGAAACTAGATACTGCTCCAATTACAGTAGCAACCACCGCACTTACAATTCCAGCTATTGCTCCTTGAGAAGCTGAAAAAAGAGGTTTGTATACATTTTTCAGAATCAAAAGCAATGTCAGACTTGTATTATCTCAAAGTAAACCCTGTGAACACTTCCAAAAAACAATAAACAAATTATTACATGAAACTGTAGTAATCAACTCTTTCTGTCTTTGTGAATAATGAAAAGCTAATACTCTAATTTTATAACCATTGTTTTCTTAGCAATGCCTATTGTTAAACAACTTAAGCATGCCTGTTGTAAGTTCCACTAATTAAAAAAAAGCTACCCTTTCATAGCCAAATCTAATTTGTATGCATGCAATCACTGCACCAGCATCTGAGACCTTAACACTTTTGAATCATTTGCAACACAGAGATTTTAAATAATTATATAAGCAGAGCCTGAAAGTAAGAATTCTAGATTCCACAGAAATTTTTAAGCTGAAACCCACCACCAGCAGTGACCAGTCTAGCAGAATATTAGCAATACATAAAAACCCAGAAAACAAGCTTCAGACATGCAGACACCATCATACACATGAATTTATGCATTTACCCTCAGCTTCTTCACCATTATTTGGACTTGGGCCCTTTCGTTCTGTAAAAATGAACAAAAGTTTTAGATTTTACATGTCTAATGAACGGTCATATAATAATTGACAACCTTTTTGTCAATTAATCATGCAACATTACAAGCCATCTATTATATCCGTACAGTGCTAAGCTCTCTGGCACTCAAACTTCCTATTTTCAAAGCACAGCTCATGGTGATGCCAACTTCAGCCTTGGGTACTCAGCACTTCTACAAAATGAGTACAGCACACCTGTGAAATCTGATTTAATCAACCTGCCCACCACCACAGAATACTCAGTGGAGAGGAACAGCATAAAATTTCAGAGTAGCATTCAACTGTATTTCCATGGAACCAACTATCTTTTCCTAAAATCCCAGCCTCATTTACTAAATATTTTTGCAACTCTCTTAGCAAACGAGACAGAAGTTCTGTAAATACTGTCCTCATTTGGCACTATGCAACTTGCACCTTCCTGAAGCAGGAACCTGTGCATATGAAAACACCACAACTCTCAACAGATGCTTCTTGCCCCTGCCAATTTTCAGGAAGGGGAAAGCTTCCCAAAAAATTAGCATCAGTAATCTCTGTCTGGGACAACTCTCCAAAGAAGTCAGTAACCAACGGCACAACTCAACATCACATCAAGATACTTAACCTAACTCTGACCTGGAAATAGTAAAGTTTCAGTAATGCACACAGGGCCGACTAACCCCATCCTAATGATGGTCATTACTGCAGCTTGGTCCCAATGACCACCTCTGTACTGAGCTGCGCCGTAACAATTACACATGGCAGATTACTCAAAACAAGTTTGGTTTTTATACTGCTCAGAGTAGATATAACCTACATCACTTGGAAGTCTAAGGATCAATTCATCCTGTGGGACAGATGAAATCTTTGAGAACACAAGGTGGACCCTCTTCTGGCCCATCCCTCAGCTTCCTAACCACAAGAACTAAAAGAAACTGAAAGTATGTCACAGAAGATCTGAAAGTAACACCTGGATGGCTTTAAGAGCTATATTTGTGGTGAATTTTGAAATAAGTACCACATTCACATCTCAGTTTTAAAACCCATATTTCTTAGCATAACAGTGAAAATCATTGAAGGTTCCTAGACCAGTTTTAGCTCTTAATTATCTGTGGGTTTTTGGCAGAGACAGAACACATTGCTTTTGAACTGGAAGGTATGCTCTTAAGTTTCAGATACCAGAACCAAAGGTGTTAGACCTTTGGTTAGACCATGTTAACCAGCTTGTGAGCAAGCTTTTATCAAAAGCTCAGGTAGCCATAGGATCACTATGAAGCACAACCTACTATCTTACCATTGCTGCCACTACCATCGCCTCCTCCTTTTGGTAAACTGCCATCGTATAGATCTGAATCATCAAAGTTGCCTATAAAAAAGTAAAAATAATATTATCTTACATGTTTTAAGTTCAGTGAAAAGACAGCTCAAGGCACATAATGACATGGAAGTTCTCTCTAGATTGTTCATGTGAGTTCGTGATGGTTTTAGGCTCAGCGTCATAGTCACAACACGTTCATGCTTCAAAAGCCCTCCCAATTTCAAGTCTCTTCAGCTCGGCGCTATACAGTTTGATAGCAGCACAGCTGCCTCTGGACTTCCTGAACAACTGAGAGAAGTCAGTGTCCAAGAGCAGGTAGTACTGCACAAGTCATAGGCTAATCAAGCAAGAAGCCCTGTAAGCTACTTAAATGGAACAGCCCAAGTCTCACTATCCTGTTAAAGCAGAAAAAGGACATGGACAGGAAAGGACTGTTTCTTTTCAAGGCTGCAGCTATGAATGTTTCTTCAGATTTAGGTTTCTAAGTCACAACCAACCTTTTGAACCTGTAAACACAGCAGCTAGAGGAGAAAAAAAAAAGAATTCAACATGCCACAGTCCAGTGGCTGCAGTATTTGCCTCACAATAGGAAGATCCAAATGTAATTCCCTCCTCTGATTTATTGCAGGACATTGAACCAGTCCCTCTCCATTTCCACTGGACTCTACCTCATGGGGCCCGAGTTTTCCTCCTTCCCTCTGTTGCCAAATGAATCTTTAGTTTATGCAAAGCAAATCTGCTTCAAGCAGCAGAACGAAAAGCATTGCATCAGAGGATGTTTTAGTTGGGTGGCAAAAGCACTGTGCTGAGGCACACAAGACCTGAATTCAAATATCTGCTGCAAATCAGGCAGGAAAAGGAACAAGAACCACTGCTTGCATTTCAGGTAAGGACTCTTTACCACCATATTCCTGGATAATGGCATCATCACAGCTGCATCCATCTGAATCTGCTTTGTTCCAAGTTAAGCAAAGACGGAGAAGACCTCTAAAGCACAACAGGCAGGGAAGGATATGTACTTTAAGCCTACCTTTCAAATGTAAAAGAACTATATTTCTGAACTGGGGCCTTTAGAAGAAAAACTAAAAAAAAAACCACCTTTAACTTTGAGCTTTGCCTTTAATTTAGATGCTTATTTAAAATACAGTTCACAGGTAGTTCCTACCGACTTTTTAGCAGACTAGCAGGGATTCAGTTTGCAAAGATGAAAGGACTCAATCCAATACACAGGTGCTCCACCATGGGCAGCCAAGAACAGCTTTGCCCCAAGCACACACACTCTGAACCATCCTTCCTCCTCCCCATACCATCCCGCTTTTAAGTGAAAGGAAAGTGACTCAACAGGTTTGTTATGGAATTTCAAAACTGCTGCAAAGCTTATTTGCTAGACATTTTTTCCTCAATCCTCAGTGTTTATCCAGTGCAACATCTGACATATGTAGCAGCCAATTAACAAGGTATAATTATTTTAAATTGAATTGAGATAGTAAAACCATGTCACGATTCAGGAGTTTGTGCTAGAAGCCTTACCACTGTCTTTAGGATGTGCAGGTGGACCTTGCTTGGGGTTATCTACACACAAAAGAGATTTAGAAAAAAAAAAAAAAGAAAAAGGTTAAGAGATCAAAAGCAGACTACAATACAGTAACTTTGAAATGGACTAGGAAAGATTAACAAATACTTTACTACTGCTCAGAAATTCCTGTTAGGTCAGTCTTACCAGTGACTCTGGGATTTGCAGGTGGACCTGGCTTGGGGTCATCTGTAGACAAATAAGAATAAAATGACCAAAGTTACTAGTGTGAAGAGACCAAAAGCAGAGCACATAGTGACCTTGAAAGACTATCTCACCCATGTCATTTTCCTTTCCTTTCATTAACTAATGCTGTACTTGTTTGGGTATTTTAGGTTAAACACTGTACATTAATGCAATTAACTGTTTCTGCTACATTAGCCTGCATGTCGGACCCTTGCTATAACTGAGCGTATACAGAAGAACTCACTAATTGTTATGCAGCATTTTATTTTGCACATCTGGTTTCAAACACTGAACTACTTTAAATTTTTCTACCAGGTACAGATTACTTGGCTGTTTCCTCTTTTAAACTAACCAGATTTTAACCAATAATAAAGGTTGGTACCTCACTTTAAAAGAAAAAAAATAAATAAGGACAAGATACACACGACAGAACTAGAAGTATGGTCCCCACAATGATGCTTCATTTAGTGTCGTGGTTTAACCCCAGCTGGCAACCAAACACCACTCAGCCGCTCGCTCACCCCCCCACTCCGGTAGGATGGSRGAGAGAATTGGGAGGGCACACGAAGGGAAACCCGCGGGTTGAGATAAAAACAGTTTAATAATGGAAATAAAACAAAGTAGAACAGTGATAACAACAATGATAACAACAATAATAACAGATTATATAAAACAAACGATCCACAATGCAACTGCTCATCCCCCACCTGTTCCGAACGAGCGGTGTGAGATGAACCCCCAGAGACCCCCGGTTTTTATACTGAGCATGATGTCACATGGTATAGAATACCCCATTGGCCAGTTGGGTCAACCGCCCCGGCTATGCTCCCCCTCAGCTCCCCCTGCACCTGGCAGAGCATGGGAGCTGAAAAGTCCCCGGTGCAAGCACCACCCAGCAACAACCAAAGCATCAGTGGACCATCAACATTCCTTTCATTACCAGACCCGAAACAGAGCACCCCCTCCAGCTACTGGGAAGAAAGTTAACTCTGTCCCAGCTGGAACCAGGACATTTAGCTTGCCACAAAATAGAATAAGAGATCTTAGTAATTATCTCTGTACTGTTTGGTCACAGTCTTTGCTGCCCACGTCAAATTAASACACCAGCAGTGGTTTTCTAAAACTGTGTTTTCACTAACAACTGAACCAATTCAGAAGCCCATTTCTTCTGTATACTGCTTCTCCTTCATGTTGCATGGTCTTGCCTCCTCCCAGCTCTTCCACAACTCAGATCAGGTCTCCTTAGGCTCTCTGTATATTCAGAGTAAACAGGCAGGCACCTCCAGAGCACAGTTCTAAGAGCCCAGCTTAGGCTTGCCATCCTATAAAGGATCCTCTCTCTTCACTTACCCGAACCATCTGATTCATTCAGCTAACTGTTTCTCAATTAGCCAACTCTGATTTCAAAAATCTCAGCAGCTGGAAACAGACTGCTTTAAGAGAGACAAAACTTCAAAGGGCTAAATCAAACAGAGCAGCAAACAGTGCTACTGTCCTACAACTGTATATCCTGTGTTAGGAAAGCTATCTATACTGCAACAGGTCTAGTGATGGTACTCGAAAAGCTGCTGTGCATTATCTGCCTAACTGGATGCACCTTTTACTGGCCGAGTGAAAACAATACTGCAATTTCGACTGCTGCCCACACTGCAGAGCTGAAGTGCATTAGAAAGAGTACCTTCCCTCATATTATTTCAAACAGATTAATGTTTYCTTGTGCTACTAAAATTACTTCCTGGAAAAGAAGAGATTACTTCAGATTTAAAAACTACTTCCGTAAGTAATAGTTTATGGAATCAGTGCCATCTAGTGAAGACATAGCCATTAAACAAGTAGGACTGGCTAAGAAATGAGTGAAATACATACAGTTTTTGTAATCCAGACCCTTAAAAATTAAGGTAAATAAACATAACTAGACTGCAATTATTTTTATCTGCAGTCTGTTACCTTAATCAACTCAGTGCCCTCATTACATTTAGGTGGTGAAGGATGGATAGACATTGCACCAAGTACCACTGAGCAGTATCCAGGAAAACATGATACTTACCGGGGCCAAGAGCATGTTCCAAGCTGAAATCATCTACAAAGAAGGAAGGGAAGTTTTAAATGTAATGCAAAAACTTAACTAGTTTTAGACTATTTTTACACAAAATGCACCTCGCAATGTTTTCACCAAGAATATAATGGCATGCTTATTCAACAGTGGCCTGTGGAAGAGCACCAGAGTTACCAGGCATTATCTGCCACACTACATGCTGCTTTTGGTGATCACGGTACACGCCAAGGGCCAGCTCAAGGTGAGCAAGCTCAAAACATGCAGATTGAAAGCCAACAGAAGGGATTCTCTCAGGGTTTTTAAGCTTGTGAAATCACAAAGTAAATTTGTGAAAGCACTAGCAGAAGACTCCAAAATGCAGAAATCCTTTTGCTATTAGGGAACTGCTTTCTTTTATAGAAATATCACAACTCTGTGTGCCACTAAATTAAAAAATTCAGGCTCTCAAATTAGTATGTACAACTACACTTGACTTCACAGTAAAAGGCATTAAAAGCCAATTAGATCTCACCGAAATCTGTTGGTGATGGCTTCTGAGATGGAAGAGGCTTCTTTGTAGTTTCTGTCAGGGATGGTTAGAAAAAAAAAATTAAATACTATTTAATACACTGTTCAGAAGATACATGAAGGACAAGTGTAAGCCTATGTCTATACAATGAAAAGCACAAGATCAAATCTATACAGCAAGACATTTTGCCCTGTAGAGGATTCCCTGAGTGTTCCCAAAGACAAATTTCAGTTCTATGCGGTCAACATTTTGACAATACCCATAGCTGAATTGTTCCACTGAGGTTTATACAAACCGTATGTGGCAAAGGTGTCATGCTTGGTCATGCAGTGATCCTCGGAAACAAACAAGTCAAAAGAGCAGCCGCTATTTTCCCGCCTACCTCCCAAAATTTGTAAGAGTGTAATAATTACTCAATGCATCTTCTAAGTTGAACTCGTCAGGATTGCCTGTAGAAGATGAAAGCAACAGTAAGAACACTGTTTTTTCTTACTCAAAATCAACACTTATTACAGTCATAAACATGTCTTTGATCTATCTTGAGGTATGTTTTCTGCTTCCTGCGTCAGCCTAGAATAATATTTTGAGTCAGGGCTGAAGACAGACATTCTCCTCTATTTCTCCAGACCACTATCCACACATCTCTTCGGGGAAAAAAAACAAACAGCACTAAAAATTCTCTCTATAGAAAGGATCTGGAAGGCCAAACCATATATTCCTACAGTCAATATAATGCACTTAACCCTTTATTCTTGCCACTGCTGTTGCATGCTTTCTTAGTGCCATCCACAGCATATTCTTTCCCAGCCTTCTTCCCACTGAACCACAAAATGAGCAGGGGCACAGCCCCAGTTCACAAGAATTTACAAGAATCAAGTGTGAAGAAGAGCCTTGGAGCACAAAGGCTGGCATGAAAGTTACAGGATCGGGTAATGTATTTAATACCTTGGCATTAAAAATTAATTTTCATGGGTTTATAAGACTTATCTTTTCCCCTAACAAAGGTTAACAGTCTGAAGGTGGTTAAGTTATTAGCACAGATGATCCTGAGCAGTCTCTTCCACTTCCTAAAAGACAGTTAAATGCAACTGTCACTACTATGGGCTCTCCACTCCAGGTAGATTAAGTTTCATTTTCAGCCCTTAGGAAAAGAGCATTCTCTCTCGCTGTATTAGGTCAGTTGCTAGAGCTACAGCTGCTTACCCAGCCAACTGCAAACACACTAACTCAATATATTGATGATACAAACTGTTTTCACAGAATGAATATAGTAGTGTGATCTCAGCAGCAGAGGCTTGTAAGATAAATGGACAGCTAAAACAACTGCTTGGGATATTTCTGTAGGTTCATCATTCCTACTTTCACTGAAGCATGGAAAAAGTAAAAGGCATGAAAGTAGGTACCAGCTATTCAAGCAAAAGACAAGCAAATATACTGCCCCAGCCCCAAAGAAGCTGGAAGACTTTTTCTACCTACTGAGTATCAAGCCAGCCAGAGCAAAACTTAATTCCAGACAAAGCTACCTTAATTCAGAAGATACACACATAAAGCATTGATGTTTCTGGCCTTTCCTCTAAGAATGTAGCTACAGAAGAGGAATCAGAACTGGCTACTGCAAAGTTTGAAGAGAGAAATAAAAAACAAACATCAAAAATCAAACCACAAGCAGAATGTTCCTTCTGCTTACAGGCCAAGTTAAGACAAGGACAAGTCACGAGTCTAGTACCAGGAATGACGGATGCCTATATACTTGGTGACATCTTTCATCTCAACTGAGGTCAAAATCGAAACCTTTTTTTCTTCTCACATAACTGCAATAATAATGCCATTTTTTTCAGAGAAGAAAGGAGACTAAGATACATTATATTTTTTTTTTTTAATATGGAAGCAAAGAATGACAACTGGAATAAAAAAAAAAAAAAAAAAAAATCAAAGACAAGCTTGCGGTTTCCTGAAAATATCCTTCAAGATAGTCTTCAATCCGGCCAACTGAACTGCTACAGCAGAAACTGAAATCTGAAGTCTAAGCAGCAATTCCCATACTGTAACATTTGAACTGAGTACGACCTTGTTCACAGCCAAGCAGCGAGGTAGCACTGCCTGGTCAGAGAGGCCCCTTCGTGGAAAGAGAGGCAATTCGTGCCTTTATTGTGGTGCACGAGCGAAGTGCATTTAGAACCTCCTGGATAAAGTCATTAGGTATAGATCTTGGATAGAAAGCAAGAAGATATTTACATGGTGTTCTTCACTCCAGGTGGAGATCTTAAGGTCTTTTAGATACTTAGCTCATAAAAAACTGTTTCACAGAATGCAAAGTATTTGTAGGTTGTTTATCTGAAGCCTACATCATTTTGCAATACAATCTTAAAAACCTCAGTAAAATGAGCAGTTGCTAAGACCGAAGTCTCAGTTACCTCTGAAGTTACCCCTTTGTTTAGATTACACCAAGAAACCTCCATGTTAACAGGCAAAAAAAGGTAAAAACACTCAAGAGAAATTTAAACAGGTATTTGCATAGTTGTTCCTCAAACTTGAATTCTGGTTTGTTTGTTTTCTCAAGTACATTCATCTCTCAAGCTACAGTCCTCCAGGGAGGAAAGCCTAAGACAGGACCTGATCAGATATTTGCTAGTCTAACTCCAAGAAGGCAGGCAGAAGGATCTGTTGAAGATGCATGCTCCTCAAAACACTCTACCAGAGTAGCAATCAGAGGATGGACCACCACCATCTGTTAACAACATCAGTCTCAAGGTTAAACATACATCACTAAGTCAATGAATGTTACATTGGTGGGTATATTTCAAGAGCACTATTTCTTTTTAGAAGGAGTGGCAGAGGGAAAAACAAGCACATATACTCAACATTATGCTTTGGTGCAGCTGAAGGTTCATCTGGAGCAGAAAAGAGGCTACTTGAAGAGTCTCACACTGCCACCATGAAGCTTAGTCCGAGAAGTCTGAATGGTTCCAGCTGCAGTGGTTTCCCTCAAGAGGAGGAAACCAGTGTAAAAGAGTATGCATTCCGTGACATTGCTATTTTAAGGGATTGTTTTCACACATGAACTTCATGGAGAAATAATTTAGGATGAGACTGCTGACTGYCAATCTCACATAAGACATGCTTTGAGACAGCAATAAGCAAATTTGAGAGCTAATAAAAGAAAAAAATCATTCTATATTGATGGGAATTATCAATATTCTGCAACCACAATTCTGTTTTCCAAGCATGAAGCAAGATGTCAGGCTCTTCAAACACATTACTTTATCTCAATAATGGTAGCAGAAAATGTCAAAACCTAGCTTATGAAACTCATTATAATCATCTGCACTCTGAAGTGCTGGCAGTCTGCTTTCCCAGCAAAGACTGGGTGTTTCTCCACTGTTCATGACAAACCTTCATATGTCTTTAAAGCACTTGCTGTTACAACTGTACTCACTCAGCTTTTAGTATGGGTGGGTCCAACTAAACTAGAAGTTCAATTACTTAGCCTGAAAGGAGAGAGGCTCAGAACCAGGGATTCAGCTGGTTCCAGGGAAGAAACAATGAGACAACAGAGATAAAGCTACAGAACTAGAATAAAGGTAGTAGCAGGATCCAAGAAGAAAAAGTCAGCAAAAATATGCTGCACTGCCTACAGGTTTAAGGAGTACCCTGAGTAATTGAGCTTATGAGCATTTTCTTAGTCTAAGCAAAGATAATTGCAAATAAAGCAGGTATTGTATTGTGTGAAAAGCACAATACAGCAGATATTTCTAGTTCCTAGGGGCATAAGCAGATTCAAGAACATTTCAAGAGTGTCTATACTATTCTCCTTTCATATCTGTAGCTCAAATACCAGGATCTCAAGAGACAGATCTTCAGCAGGATGTTCCCAGTAACCTGCATAGTTTGTGTCAGATGAGGGAAAAACAGCAGGTAAAACAAAAGAGCAAACAAACTTTTGAAAAGCTGATGAGCTAGAGGGTATTCAAGAGAGGCAAGTAACTACGCAAGTAGGAGTCCTTTGCAAAGATCCATCACTGCTCTCAGATATTTACTGCTGCAGTATTAGATTAGTCATATTTACATTCCACTGCAGAAGCCGACACGAGCTTTGGGAAGTTCCTCCATTAGTCACATGTATGGCGACACACCAAGAAAGGAGACTTGTGATTAATCACCACAAATATAACTTTCTGACTTGAGCAACAGAGTGCTTGAATTTTGTTTTTCTAAAAATGCTGATGCTTTCCTCCTTCCCTCCCTTCCTCCCCGCCGCCCTGGGCATCACAGGGTGCCACAGAGCCTGCACGCTGCAGCTGGTCTTCCAGTCGTAGGCGTACGGACCAGGTGACAGTGTCCAGCTTGTCCCTGTCCCACTGCTGGATGTTACTTGACACTCTGTCAGTGGCTGACTAACTTACAATCATAGAATTATAGCATATCTTTAGTTGGAAGGGACTCATAAGGATCATCGAGTCCAATCCCCTGCTCCTCAGAGGACTACCTAAAACTAAACCATAGGACTAAGAGCATCGTCCAGATGCTCCTTGAACTCTGACAGGCTTGGTGCCATGACCACTTCCCTGGGGAGCCTGTTCCAGTGACCGACCACCCTCTCAGTGAAGAACCTTTTCCTAATGTCCAATCTGAACTTCCCCTGATGCAGCTTCATTCCATTTCCTTGTGTCCTATGGCTGGTCATCAGAGAGAGGAGATAAGCACCTCCCCCTTCCACTGTCCCCTTGAGAAAGTTGTAGACAGTGATGAGGGCACCCCTCAGCCTTCTCTTCTCCAGGCTGAACAAACCAAGTGACCTCAGCCACTCCTCATAAGTCTTGGCCTCAAGGCCTTTAACCATCTTGGTTGCCCTCCTCTGGACACACTCTAATAGTTTCACAGAATCATAGAATCATTTAGGTTGTAAAAGAGCCTTAAGATCATTGAGTCCAACCATTTGATGTCCTTATATTGAGGTGTCCAAAACTGCACACAGTACTCGAGGTGGGGCTACACCAGTACAGCATAGGGTGGGACAATCATCTCCCTCAACTGGCTAGCTATCCTGTGCTTGACGCACCCCAGGATATGGCTGGCCCTTTTGGCTGCCAGGGCACACTGTTAACTCATGTTCAACTTGCCATCAACCCAAACCCCCAGATCTCTTTCTGCAGGGCCGCTCTCCCGCCTCTCGTCCCCCAATTTGTAGGTATAACCAGCATTATCCCATCCCAGGTGCAGAATCCGGCACTTGGTCTTGTTAAATTTCATACGGTTGGTGATTGCCCAACTTAGGTCTGTCCTGCTGCCTAGCCACTCATTTTCATGAAATCTGCAAAAACCGTGAGCTCAAAGAGGCCCCTCCTCCCTGCAGAGTTCACACGAGGTTTGACAGCCCTCTTGGGGGATGAGGATGCTGGTAGCCACAAGGGCATAAACTCTTGGGCAACCAGGTGAAAAGCAGCTTCTCCAACGTCCAGCAGGGAAACTGGATTTTACACTCCCGTGTCTTGTGCTCCTTCCCCTTGGGGGACTGAAAACACGAGGAGTAGAAATATTCAACACCTAACCATAACAGGAGCTACAGAAAATACAGGAGGGCCAACACATTGAAACTTGTTCATGAAACACTTTAAATAACAGAGCAAAGCCATCACATCCCTTACAATTGCTTTTTAAGCTTACCAGCACTTGTTTCCAATCCAGGTTTTGCCCCATCAGCATTAGTTATCTACAGTAAATGACTTGTACTGCTCAGCTCACATTTTCACAGTTACTTTCCAACATGTCCTAAGCAGGCAAAACCAAGAGGAGCAATTTAATCACAAAAAAAAAAGGGAGAAAGGTGACTTGGTTCTCTATACCTTGCTGTAAGAACTGCCTTTCTAAGGTTTGAAATGGAGAATCTGGAACATGAAAACCACTCGCTGCTGGTGGAAGAACATACTTAAAACTGTACTCCTCCTCTCAGCCAGGGCAGAGGTTTGCAGGCAAGATCCCTCTGCGTCAGGCAACGCAGATGGGTTGTTTACTCGCACTGCCAACCAGCAGTTTATAATTAGCCCTGCCTGGAGTCTCATGAAATTAAACCCCACGCAGTTGGTTTCAAACCCTGTTCTTCCTACCCACCTATTAATGCTGGTTTTCAAGTTTAGTTTCTCTGCAGAGCAAGAGAAAACAAAAAGTTTTGCATAAARTTCTGTTTAGAAGGATGAAGCCCCTTCCTACCTAAAATAAATATGACCCAAACACAAATAACAACCGTAAATGAGCCAAAAAACAAAGGTAATTTTTTACATCTGGGGAGTGTCTGCTTTCTGCACATCTGGAGGGTTCACTAATGTATCTGACAGGACTAAAGTCAGCTAAGCCTCTGCTGCAACCAATAAAAAGATTTATTTCCTCTTCAAAAAGATGCATAAGGCTATCCCAATAACTATCATATTTAATTTTTGTACAGTGATCCAAAAGCTACTTCCGCGAAAAGTTACTTTATTTGCACCAATCTTGAAAATACATTACAGAAAAAGTTAGGCAGTTATGTGGCCTAATCTTTTTCTGATCTGACCGCTAGAAAATAGTTTTTAGACTAATATGTGATTTATTTTAATATTTGAATTACTAAGTATTACTTCCATCCAAAATGGCAATTTAATATTTTAAAAAAGCCTACAAGGTCACACTTTGACTAAAACTATTTACTTAAATAACTGTAGTCATGTGAGGGTTTAACAGAACATAGTAAAATAAGCCATTTACTGGGGAAGAAAAACTTGTATTTTGAACCAGTTTGGGGAATTTTGCTTGTCTAAGTGTTTCCCATGCACAGGGCAACTTCTGTTGCCCCTTTGAGCTGTAGAAAGTAGGAAAATACAGTGGGGCTCTAAACATTAGCTATAAGCAGAGTTTTCCAGGGAGGATTTGATACAGGAATAAGAGGACAGAATGAATAGCTCTAAATCAGCAGAAAGCATACAGAACGGAGTCAACCACGAAGCTAGAGAATCAACACGATGGCAACAGTCCTGCCAAATGCTGAGCTGCTTATCCAGAAACGAGAAGGGGTAAAAGAGAACTATGCAATAGTTACAAAAGGTCTAAGAACTCCTGTGAGTCCCTTCAAACAAGTAGTGAAGACAGAAGCAAATATTTGGCATCTTAATCACAACCTGCCCAGTGATGAGTTGTCTACCAGAGTCTGGTTGTTTTCTGACAGTTTGTAATTCTGCATGTCCATAACCAATGTGACCACTTTCCCTCCAAGCAACGGTTTGGATGCTTGGTGATTCTCTTCTGGTTACAACCCTTCGTGGCAAACCAACATCAAACATAAAATGGCAGAGCCACAGGTCCCAGATCTCCTCCTTAAGCTTAAAAGAGCTTCCAAAGCACTGTCACTAACAGCAGTTTGGAAAGAGCTAAAGTATTTTCCGTGCTTCGGGGAAAGTTGTTTCTTGCAGAGAGTACCTCCCCCACATATCCAAAATATTCAAAACCTGGCAGACCACAGTCCTGGGCAACCTGCAGTGGCTGACCCTGCTGGAGCAGGGGGTTGGAAGGTCTCCAGAGGTGTCCTCCAAGCAGAGGTCCTCCAGCACCCTGTGGTTCTGTGACTTGGGCCAATTCTAGTCACTGGACTAAATTTCATGTGCTACAAAACTCATGCAACTACAAATAAAATAAATCACTCTGTCCCTCTACAATTCTTTTTACAGATGAGAACTGAAATACATTGCTCTGTCCCATGAAGTCTGTAAGCGGAAACCTAAGCTACGCTAACAAAAGCTGTTAGAGGAACATTTGGGTGACAGAAGTATGGCACCTGCATGAAGAAATGAGAAGATTAAGTTTTGGGGGTGCTGGGATAGGAAGCGGGAAGAGAGGAAAAGGGTTTTACAAAATATAATAAAGGTGCTGAATCCAGACGGCAACAAATAAAAAGATATTGAAGATATTTATTTGATTTTTGCTCATTTCTTCTTCCCTGTAACTTCAGGAGGGCCTGACCACGCTTCAAGACTGCAGATGCCATATACTATGCTTATTGCTATTTCACCTAAGTACTTGGCCTTGCCAAGCATAAAGGCATTACTAAAATTAGTGAGTGTTTTAATAAAGTATTTTCTAGACAGCAAATACTAAGTTTCCTTTCATGTAAATTCAGGGACTAAGGCAAAATACTACTGGCAGACAGAAGCAAAGTCTCATTTGCATTTATGTGCAGCATACCCTTGATGAAGGCTGCAGGTGTTTGATTAAATATTGCCTAGCGTTATGTTATTTAAAGCCTGCAGGTTGGTACTTGTACCTGCAAGTGCTAGGCACACTGAAATTTTCAGCCTTCTAGGTCTTGAGTTCTTGGTGCTCTTCCTCATGGTAGCCCTAAACCACAGAGGTGTCACTCTGTGCACTAAGCATGAAGTTACTTGATGTCAGCAACGCCAGTCCCCAGCTGTGCAGTATCACCCCACCCCTGGGGCTGCCATTGTCTTCTCTTGCTTCAACACAGTACCTACGGAAGCCAGCCCTGTCCTTCTGCCCCTGGGGCAGGCATGGAGCACCCCCTGCCCCTCTTCCCAGGTCTCAGGTGCCAGCACAATCACCATTCCCCCCAGGGAGGCTCATCGAGCAGGCACAATGGGCCGAGACACCTCCGCTCTCCACCACTGTCTCTTYAGAAACCTGTGCCAGGGCTGGAGCAGGAGCTCTGAAGCAGTCTTAGGAAAGCCCGTTCTCAAATCTCACCAAGATCAAGTGGGCACTGTGCACCTACTTCGCATTCAGCCACTTTTGTTCACGTGCATGAATAAATATTTATCCTTGTAATTCTACATTTTGGTCCTAGCCTTTCGCGAGCAGACATCTAGCAATAGCAATAGCTTCAGCAGTTCTTGGCAAGAACCTTTCCACAGTTGACCAACACCTGTGAAACCTCTTGCTCTGTAGCATGTACTTCAAAACAGTGGGCATATCACAAGCAGTCAAAACTATACTTTGAAAACTGTGGAGCAATATACACACTGATGGCAYTAAGATGGACACCAGAGGAGATGGTGGGGCTGGGAACAGGAATGCATTCAAGGCCCCTTGAACACTCAGTATTCTCACATTCATGAACAGATTCATGAACATTAGGCCTCAGTGGGATAACAACCGAAATYGCAGCCAGCACCAAAAATTAACAGTTAAATACACTGGAAAGACTACAATGGTGGTTAATCAAAAGATTAGTCTCAAATTTAAGAAACCTGTTTTATCCAAGCAGATTGCAAACTCTTCAGTATTGTATAGTTTAATAATTCATTGGTTCTCTTGAAAGTAACTACAACTGGCATCACGTAACCTAATTCTATTTTATCACCAGAAGTTTATATATACTCCTATTCAGATAATAACATTCTATACTCTCTTTGCACTGAAAACCTCTATATGCATCTGTACACTTCAGTACCCTGCCCAGCCTTGTGCAGAGAAAGGGAGAAGTGTTTTCAGGGCAACTGTGGATCCCTTGAGCCTTGACTTCAAGAGTTGGGYGCTTTTTCTGCTTATCCCAATATTCAGTAAAACACTTTACACAGAAATAGTGTAAGATGATAGATTGGAGGCTTCCCTCCCCACCAAACCATTAGGAATCACCAGCATTTTGTTTTCTCTGCATCCTTATTTGCTCACACTCTGCACCGCTGGTAGCTTCTTGGATTGGGGCAGGGAGGGACAGAAGAAAGTGCAGTCACAGAGAGGGCTTGGAGGAAAAGGGAAGTGCAGCAGCAAGGCTCAGCTGCAGAAAGGTAGGGAGGTCTAGCACTAGATGAAAGATGGAAAAATTTTAGCACGAGGAAGAAGGAAGTATTAAGAAACCAAGATTTGTGATCTGGCAGCCTGYGAAGTAAAAGCTCCAAAACCTCAACAGTTAGACTGGTAAATAATCCTCACTCTGATCGAGGAAAAAGATTTTAAATTATAACTTATGATGAACAAGTAAATGGAACTTGGCCTTGCATTTAGAAACTCCTTCTTTAAAATAGAATTTCAGAATTTAGTTAAAATAGAGACTTGCAATGTGCACAGAACTAAGTCAAGAATACTCTTATTTTTACAGCAGTACACCCAAATGATGGCTTATAGTAAGCAGGACTGTTTTATGTCTGCTGATACTTGTAAGATGACAACTAATTTCACAGCCTGCTTCTTTCACCTCCCTCACCAGAAGTCTTACCAGTTCAATACAGTTTGTATACTAATAGCAAAATCCAAACAAAATCTGTCATCTAGTCAGAAACATTAACTGAATAGTAAAATTGACTTTGCTTTTCCAGACTCTTTTTCATCATGGCTTGTTCAGCTATGGCTAAAAAGATTTTTCAGTCTTTTCAATCTGCATACTTAAAAATAGCTACTACAGCTTTTGCTAAAAGAAAGAAGAGGAAAACTTTGGGTATTACAATGAGGGTTTCCTGTGGGGAAGGTGGAGTAGAGGAAACCAGTGGGCATATCACAACCCAATACAGTGGTTTGCAGTGATTCCACTTGTATTTTAATCCATTGCTCTGAGACTGAATCAGTTCTGGCACTAGTCAACTCATTTTATAACAAAATCTATTGTTCTGCTCAAACTTCAAATGTTCATGTGTTTCAGTAGCACCAGTGACACTTTTATTCCTGCAAATATTTACTATTAAGGGATTTAATAGTCTTTGCTATTAAGAGACAGAGTTGCACTAAGTGACAATTCAGTGAGCCAGGATTTTGCAGCTTGTGCTCCATYGCACCACAGTGGCATTGGTTTGGAAACATGCAGACTAGCTTCAGCCACAGGACCTGTGATGTGACAGCAGTCTGCTTCCCTGGGTTATGGGGAACACTGAAGGAGAAGGCTCATTTTTTCTACTTCAACTAACTTTGTACCATGTACGCAAAATTACTACCTAAAAAAGTATTTCTGAAGGACAGCCATGCACACAGASATACTGCATGCACCTGAGTCAATGAGACTAGTTTTAGTTGCCCAATACAGACAGATAAAAACCTAAATAGATTGGTTAGAATCCAATTAAGTGGCAGCCACAGATATATGGCAAGCCAGAAATGTGGCAGGGGTTTTGTCAGAYGAGGGTTTATTTTTTGTTTCTTGTTTAAATAAAGGGGTTTGGCTTTTTTTTTACTTCCCATCCTTCATTATTGTTACTTGAGGAACAAGACAAATCTTCCCTTTTGTACCAAGGCTACGTTCTTAGTAGTTCCAACGTGTTCATGTGCTCAGCAAAACATCTGGAATGCGTTCACATTGAAACCATAAGCATTTCTAGTTCAAGTGCATCTTGTGAAAGTACTTCTATTCTACTATATTTAGACAAAAACTTTTATCAAGAATTCTCCATGTCCACCCTACAAAATAGCTTCATGATCTCCACTCTGATTCTGTATCACCTCCTAAWGCAAACTGGATTTTATATCCTAGCGTTATCACTTGCAGGCAGCCATTACACATGCCAGACTTTAGTCCGCACTATAAATTCACTCATTTTGTAGACCACRACAGGAAAGCAACAGGAATCATAGAATAGTTTGGGTTGGAAGGGACCTTTAAAGGTCATCTAGTCCAACCCCCCCTGCCATGGGCAGGGACATCTTCAACTAKRYCAGGTTGCTCAGARCCCCATCCAACCTGACCTTGAATGTTTCCAGGGATGGGGCATCTACCACCTCTCTGGGCAACCTGTTCCAGTGCCTCACCACCCTTGTYGTAAAAAATTTCTTCGTTATACCTAGTCTTTTTGTTTAAAACCATTCCCCCTTGTCCTGTCATAACAGGCCCTGCTAAAAAGTCTGCTGCCATCTTTCTTACAGTACTTTAAGTACTGATAGGCTACAATAAGGTCTCCCCAAAGCCTTCTCTTCTCCAACCCCAACTCTCTCAGCCTTTCTTCAGAGGAGAGGCGTTCCACCTCCCTGATCATTTTCATGGCCCTCCTCTGGACCCGCTCCAACAGGTCCATGTCTTTCTTGTGCTGAGGGCTCCAGAGCTGGACGCAGTACTGCAGGTGGGGTCTCACCAGAGCAGAGTAGAGGGGCAGAATCACCTCCCTCGACCTGCTGGGGCCACGCTGCTTTTGATGCAGCCCAGGATACGGTTGGCCTTCTGGGCTGCGAGCGCACACTGCCGGCTCATGTCCAGCTTTTCATCCACCAGTACCCCCAAGTCCTTCTCAGCAGGCCTGCTCTCAAWCCCTTCATCCCCCAGCCTGTATTGATACCGGGGGTTGCCCTGACCCAGGTGCAGGACCCTGCACCTGGCCTTGTTGAACYTCATGAGGTTCACATGGGCCCACTTCTCGAGCTTGTCCAGGTCCCTCTGGATGGCATCCCGACCCTCAGGYGCACGGCTCAGCTTGGTGTCATCTGAATGAATGGAAAAATTGTCCTCAGGATAGGTAAGAGTTGCAAGCTGAAGGGAGCCATGCCTGGCTATAGTACTGGCAGTGGAGACTGTGACAAAGATGCAATGGCAACACYCAAGGAAAAGGAGTAGAAGAAGCAGTGGGCAGGGAAGAGGGAGAAGGAGARAGTCAGAGAGGTCTGGTTGCAGACAAGTTAGTTATAAGCTCGCTATAGCAAAGCTTCAGAATCACAGCTCTTGCCTGAAGTTTTGAGGAGAAAAAGGTCCACATCTCTGCTTAGTTAGCACAGTGAAGAGATAGCCTTTACAGAAGGCCAAAATAGGAAAAAGGAAAACTGGAAGTTTTTGTGAAAAGGGGCAGGGGAAGGGATGTCATAAATCAGATGGCAAACTTGCTGGCTAAGACAGGCAAGGACAGCTCTGATCTGAAGAAGTGATGTCTGTATAACCATTTGCAATGTTTGGGAAGGGAGAAAGCAGGGAACACTTTGTGAAGTAACTACTGAATTTGGGATTCAATCACAAGATGCCTGGCATCCAGGATGTACTGAGAAACACAGAGGCAGGCAGAGTTTTCTGGCATCAAAGAGGGAGAATACAGACAGGCATGGATAGCTGGAGGTGAGGGAAGAAATASAAGATTGAAAGATAAAGACAGAAATACAGACAAAGATAGCCTTATCCAAAAGCATTCCACATAGGCTTCCCCAGACCCTTCCCCCAAATCTTATCCTGAAACTTCTTGTTTCTAAATTTAACAAGGACTTGTGTGCCTCCAGAGCTGTTTTGTCCAACAATAGTATCAGCTCTAATAAAAACTGTATCCTACCCGACACATTTGCCTCACTTATTTTTAATTCACCACATCACGCTGCTACTACTATCACCACTAGCCCCTTCCCTCTTCACACAGGTTCCGTATTTTCCTCCAAATCATAGGGAAGAAAAAAGTGGTGATAAAATATAAGTCTAAACACTGTAACTCCATTTTTTCCAGATAGGTAAGTTTAGGAGTGTAGTATTTTTGTGGCAGTAATAAAAACAGTAATACTACCAATATTGCAAAGTATAACCAGACTTGCAGAATTGGCTGTCCTGGAAATATCAGAGTTTAACAAATGTTTCACTTTATTCTTCCTTCAAAATATTGGACTTCTTCACAAACAGAAAAGATGCTAGCAATATTTTCTGTGGTTAAGCAAAAAAGCATACAAAGACAGTTTTACAATTAAAATTTGATTTTTACCAATGACAGTTTTACCAGTGAAATTGATGGGTGTTTAATCGAAAAGAACTTCTACTTCATGGAAATATTAACTTGTATGCCAAGTCATAACGTTTACCTGACGAAAGAAAAACTGTTATCCTAAAAATAAAGTTTGATTTTACCTAGATTAAAACGCTTTGGCTCAGACTGAAATCAGCTTTGCGGATACTTTATACACATCAAGAAATGAATGCCATTTCTTGTGAAAAATTTCGAAGAAACGAGATCCAACGGGAGTTTTACAGGACTCAAGCTATGAGGAAAGTAGAGTGGAATTAACATCTGCAGTTAATCAACAGTTACCTCAGTCAACAGGTTYTTCTTTTACAAGTACAGTTAAAGATGTCATTTCGTAGATGTTTATATTATGTAGACTCTTCACAGGTGACTGAAATCTATATAAAGGAAACCAACTGCATTTGTTATACAGCCAATGATGTTGTGTGATGAGACCTGACTTAAAAAGTAAATGTTTTCTTTTAAAACRATCCTTTTCCCAAAACGTGTTAGAATGATTCCTGCATTTGACGTATTAATTATGTATTTTAAAGGAACTGTTCTGCATTTAGAAAAACTGTTCTGTATTTAGAAAAACTATTGTAAACAGGCATTATGCCACAAAGAACTAAGTTCTTGGACYGTCACAGGAATTTGCCTTACGACTTTTTGGAATTCTTTATAGAAAACCTTCTGGATCCTATTCTTCTGAGCTTCCCAGTCACATCAAATGCAGAGRCTAAACCAATTTAAAAGGAGTTTGTGATGAGTATCACTGCAGTAATTCTTATTTTCAACATGCGAAAAATGTGCTTTCCTGCAGCAAGCAGGGAAATCTTTCCCAGAATAGAATTTTCAAGCATATAGAGAAAGCAAGACTTTTTTTTTAATGAAAAAGCAAACTAAAACTAGTTTTTATGATACCAAGCAACCTTCTATACACGAGCTTTTGCAGTATTGATCGCAAGTCTGCGGAAAAGCTGAATCAGGGCGGTTGCTGCCACTACCTCCTTTTGCAAGGTGGCAMAGAGACCTCCTGCAGCAGCCAATAAGATACAGACAGACAGGCAAAGGACAAGATACACAAGCTGGAACACAGTTTCTCTGTATTGGAGTACCTTGCAGGGCCTGGGTAGCAGGGGCTGATAACACGGTGGGACCCCTGTTGACCAAGGAATAACCTATTATGTATCATGCTGGAGGGAGCATGCCGTAGGATTCACAGCAAGGCCAGGGATAATACCAAGATTCCGGCAGCATGGTAAATCTTGGGGAAAAATGCCTGGAAAGAATGGGAATTCTGCATACCATATTTATTGGGCTCTCTGGGTAAGGTGGCCAGGCACCACTTGGCCTCATCTGCATCATGCCCTAATGGATACTGGTGCTTAATGCACCTTATTGCCCTTGTGTAGCAGTGATGAATGAGTAGTTATTCACAGAGTAAGTGGAGAAGACACATGCCCACCTCTAGTGGAAGGGAGCTTCAGTTTGAATGGACAAGAYTGGTAGCCCCTACCTGTTGCCACTGCCCCTACTGCCCCTGCCCTCCTTGGGCTTGACTTTCTTGACTGTTGTAGATGGACAGACGAGACAGGAAGGCATTGGGCTTTTGGTATAGGCAGTGTACAGGAGGGAACCAGCTACAGGACTCTTACTGACCCCAACAACGTTGCAGGCACTCAGATAGACCCAGTTGTTCTTCCCTTAGCAACCCGAATAATTTGCTGAATGAGGTATTGAACTGACTAAGGGGCCGCTGCTGAGATTTTAAAAGTAATTAGTAACTGATCCCCTGGAAAAACAAGGAGAGGGGGGCTCTCAAACACATTTACCTTACAACAGTCCCATTTGGCCTGTCCAGAAGCATACTGGAGAATGGCAGTTAACAACAGATGTCAGAGCTTTGAATGATGTAGCTGCTGCATTAGCAGCATTAGTTCCAGGCGTGCTGCAGCTCTTGCATGAGCCAGAGGCCAAAGAATATACCTGGTATGTTACAACTGATGTTGCAAACACTTTCTTTTCAGTTCCTCTCACTGAAGAAGCAAGACCTCAATTGCCTTCACCTGCAATGGTGTGCAATATGTCTGGAACTGGCTGTTGCAAAGGGTGGGAACATAGCCTTACCATCTGCCATGGCATCATCCACAAAACCTTAAAGCAACATACCTCTAGAGAATTTTTCCACTGCACTGATGATGTAGTGATTAGAGGAAAAACTCTTGAAGTAAGTAATGGGCAACAGGTAATCTTTATCTTTCCTAACTTGAACTGATAAGTCTGTGGCCAGCAAATCAACAATATGAGGAAGACTGAACTCCTCTGGCTATAAAAAGCCCCAGCATATGATGAATTATATGCTGAAAACAACCAATGGAGTTTGTTTACCGATGGATCCTGTAAAATCACAGCAGGAAATGGGGCTCCTAGCAGCTTGGAGCCCCTCCACAGGGGAGGCTGCCACCTGCAAAGGGACAAGAGGCTGCCATCAGTTTGCAGAAGTAATGGCCTTCGGAGTCGCTGTGGAACATGCTCAGGAGCATCAGTTGCCCTGAGTATACATATACACAGACTCCTCAGTGATCACTGATGTGGTGCAGAAATGGCTCAAAGATTGGAATCATGATAACCAGCAGCAGTGAGGAAAACCACTTTCAGCAGCAGAAGAATGGAAAGTAATACAACAGCTACTCAGAGAAACATCTACTTGAACACATCATGTTAATGCGCATATCTGAAATTCAAAGGCAATTTGAGAAACATAATAACCAGCCTGACCAGTTAGCTCAACTTGCCAGCATAGATTTAGGGTGTGAGCACAAAGGAAAGCTATTTTTAGCCAGGTAGGTCCACAAAACTACTGCTCATGTACTGGGGCAGAGAAGGCAGCTTAGACTTGTCTCAGGAAGCCATAGCGCAAGRAACTAGGCAGTGTGAGATCTGTGGAATAATATGACACACGTGGAAAGTATGAATGATGACCCAGTATGTGCGATGGGAGAAGGGGAAGTTTGGAGAAGCCCGGCAAGTAGATCAGCCCCCTTCTCTCCAGCAACACCAGCAGGTGCCGTGTCCTCACAGTGGCAAAGCTAGCAATGGGTTGCTGGAAGCTTTTCTACTTGGAAAGAAAAYGTAGGCAGCACCTAGATGGAATCAAACTTATTTGTTGGCATGACGGAATGCAGCGTTGGCTAGACTCAGATAACAGTAGTCATTTCAAAACCACAGCTGCCCAAGAATGAAGGGAAGATTGTGGAGCAGAGCGGGTGTTTCGTATTCCCTCTAATCCCTGGAAAGGTAGAATGGTACAATGGCTTACTTGAAACTGCACTCCAGGGAAAGGGAATCTCACCTCTATGAAGCTGGGGGGGGGCTAGTTAACATAAAAGCAGGAACCCGTCATAGCAGCCCTGCAGAAAGCCATATAACCCAAGTTCAGCTGGGTGACAAAGTACCAGGCAGCCCTGAAGACACCAGAATCGAGACACAAGTTTGTGTCTATCCTCCTGCAGCAGTGGAAATCCCTAAGGAAGGAGTCCTTATCACTTGAGGACCAGGAATTACCTACTAGGTGGCCTCTGGAAAAGTGACAGTGAAATTAAATATGTGCTGTTACATGTAATAAATAATCTTACTTTACTTCATAAACTACGCCATACGTTTTGGAGACACAAGACATATGTCTTTGTAGACAAGATGTATGTCCAAAGAGTTCCTAGGTACATGTTGCTCAAGAATGCACAGGGCATGAACTGGGCAGGGTTTCAGCAGCAGAGGGCTACAGGGGCCCTGTCTGGGAAGAGGCCATGAACTGCCCTGTGCCGCTTACAGTCATGTCCAGTTGGCACTGACACTGATGGCGTGCACCAAACCTTCAACCGGTCAGATGAGAACAGAGTATTCCTGCTTGAACACATGTAGGAAAAAGCATCAGCCAGCAGGGACAGGAGACATATGAGGAGACGGTCTGAGAGACTCGCAGAGGGAGAGACTGCAGAGGGGACATGTGGCTGGAGATGTGCTCTGGGCAGGAGAGGTTCCATGCCAACAGGGTATGTCCCTGAGGGACTGCAGCTATGAGCCACCCACATCAGGGCAAGGACACCCTTGAGGGACTGCAGCTGTGGGCCACTCACACCAGGGCCACCCACACCAGGGCAGGGACAGCCCTGAGGGACCATAAGCGACYCTCACTGGGGCAGAGACACTGAGAAGCAAAGAAGAGCAGAGGAAAATCAGCAGGAAGCAAGGAGGAACAGCAGAAAGAAACCATTAGGCATACGACCTTCCTGCTCTGCCCATCACCTCACCAAAGGAGCAGGGGATAGGCYGAGCGTAACCTGCAGCGAAAACCAGGGAAGCCAAGATGGGGTGGGTAGGGGTGTTTGGCTTAAGTTGAAAGTAGCRGAGGGGCAGGACCTTAGGGGTTTGATTTTCTTTCAATTCCCAAATCCATTATTAGAAGTTTGTGTTAACTGACAGTAAGCTAATTTAAGTAGAAGTTCCCCTAGTTGAGACTGTTTTGCTCATAACATTCTCTCAAAACACTTTTGCTAGACTCCAAAGAATAGGTTCCCATGCCAGAGCATGGAAAAGCAGTTTGGCTAAAAGAAAGGGGCTTGCCCCTGGCAAGATGCTCTTGACTGATGAAGATWACTATTATTACTGCATTTCACTAACACAGCTGTCACCTGATGAAATACAAGTTGATTGCAGTGAGAGGTTCAAGACAGCAAGAGTTAAAGGAGAGTCCTTTCTCAAGTGCAGGCGACCCCATCACATGCACCAGAGTAACATCAGGAAAATATTGAAATTGGTCTTGGCTAGATGGCAATAGTCTGAGTCACGCTTAACTCTTGCCAAGTTAAATCACTGTAACTACAGAAAGCTGAAGGATTGTTGCAGTGATGTCATTTTGATGTAGCAGTGCAGTGGTCATTTTATATAAATAACAAAACATTAAAAAATCCTCTTACTCATTTCAAATTAGAGGAAACAGAAAGATGGGGAAGCATGTGCTGCACTTTTCAAGTTCGTGCTGCCATGTATACCCACTAGCACTGCTACTAAAATTGTTCAACTGAAAGAAAGTAGTGTGGTTGTTTGTTTGTTTGTTTGTTTTCTTTAATCAGATTTAAAAGGCAAACAACTCCAGAGCCCACAAAGCAGAGATCAGTCTCCAGGAGTCCCTGTGCCACCCCCCTGCCCCAGCTGAAAACTCCRTCTACTACATTACAGACAGGCTCATTTCACAGTCTTTCATCCAACTAGTCATTTTTCTCAACACTGACTTGCCTCAACACGAAGTCAGGGGCACAAGTGCTTCCTTCCCTTTGCTCATTGCCCTGTAATTACAGCGGTCTTACGAATAAGGGATCTCCACTTGTAATYCACCTTAGGCTACTGATCTTACAACATAGATACCTCAGCTTCCAGCGTGTATTTTGCTCACCTTCTGGTGTTCACTACCACACCTGTTTCTTGTGGCAACTGTGTTTCAATCAGCAAGCTCTACTCAATTCTTGAAAAAGGATACTTAAAGCATATATTCCTGAGTCCAAACTCGAGATCCTCAGTAAGCAGGTAGCTTTTTATGCCTCGATCTTTCTACAGCAGATRAGGGAAAATTTTGAGCCTTCTGTCTGTGTGCAGTAGTTTTCTGCCGCTCATCACRTATGGATTTTTGTGTTTAATTCTCCTTCTGTTGTGCTCTTCATATAAATTGTACAGTAGATCTGCTGCCTAATACTTTTTTTTGTTGTATTTTGAAAACCAGATGCCTGAAATTAGACGCTGGGCTAACCTGGTGGTTTTGCAGACGTAAGATGGCTGAGCCAGTCTCACACCTCACAGCCAGCCAAAGCAGGAAGCCTCCTGCCCTCTCCTCACTTCCACTCCCCGATGCTYGGCCCTGCCACACCCTCGCACTGGTTCCGACACCACTCAAACACTCCACAGAGCAAACTCAATGCACCAGATTAGTCACTTGCCGATTTATCAAGCTGAATCATCTCAGTAYGGGCCCCAATGGGCACCAGACCAAACACGACAAGAGAGAAATGGAAAGATCCCACCCCTCAGCAGGGGCAAGCTGTTAGACTGCCTATAGAAATTGATAATATAAAAACTCACATTTGTCCTTCCTCTGGATCCAGCCCCAATGATATCTAAATTCCAGCTTTACCCGACTTGCAGAGCTCATACTTGGCAAATGAGACAACATTTGAATACCAGTTTTGAGGTTAAAACTGCAAGCTCTTTTTCTAAGCAAGCTCAAATAACAAAGTCCGCCCTTGCTTAATAATACATTCAAATCMTCATGATATGCTGAATATTGTTTTAACACTAACAGCTTTCACGTGCCTAAAATGGATGATCCCATAAGAAGTTCTCAGCCCTGAGGCACGGACTGGCCTGCTTGAATTGCGAAAGCAAGCAACCCCAGTGAAACCAGTCACCTCCAAACGGTCACACAACAGCTGAACTGCTTATAAGGTAAGATCCTTAACTTTCTACAGCAGTTCTACAAATCCAGACTACAGAYAGCCTACCAACAGTGAAATTAAAATTTTCAAAAGTATGTAATTCAGGTTTTGCCTTTATTTTAATTTAAGACTGCACCATCAGAAATCTGAAATTCCCCTGAAGGGCCCCACCCTTCCCAGGCTGACATTCTCAACAGCTCTTGAATTTTTACACATTTCGTTTAAGGAAGAAGTGTCCAAACTAATTATAACCTACCTACTTGGTTCGTATTATCAGCATTAACCAGTACCCAGATAAATTAACCAGCTTTTTAAGAGCAATCTGTTAAAAAAGTAGCATCATTTTTCTCAGAATTCAAAACAAACCCCTGAAGGCAGTCTTTGTGCACCTTCCCTCCGGTGAAGCAGAAACCAGACAGACTCTCTTCACCTCCAAACTTCTTGGCAGAAAGTTTAAAAAGACTATTTTTGAGTGACTCCAAATAATTCCACGTCTTAAGAGCATCACACCAAAGATCTTGCTATCCATGACTGTAAGGACTGCTTGCAGAGGYAGAGGAGCAAGTTTTCCACATAAGTAGGAAGATGATATCTAAATGTTAGCAGCCTGAACATCTGTCAGTCTTAAAGGCGGTTACTGTAAAATTGTACTGTTTTTCTAAGAGCTCAGCTTTGCCAACCTAGCAGCTAACACCACAATAAGGCCACAGCAGAAAAACTGAATTCAAACAGGCTTGACGCCAAACTGCTTATCTGGCATCCTGCATGCAGCATCTACAGCTTCCAGTCAAAGTTAGGAACAGATATTTTTCCTTCTCTTTTACACTGAACAGATAGATACTTGTGACGTGTTACTTTTACAAAGCACCTGAAAGAAAATACCTAGGCATAGCACAGAGTATGCTTATTAAGATAGTAAAAAAAAAGTTTCTTAGAAATAAGTCATATAAATGGGAAATGACAGTTTGCACTGCATATTCCAGTTTAGGAGTSTTCCTCCTGAAAAAAACTTGGTATTGGGAACTTTGCTACTTTTCTCCCCCRCCCAAACTGTTTCCTTACACCAAATACCAACGTGTTATTACATACACGCTGTTTTGATCAGGGTTCAAGAAAATTGTCCCTGACACACACTGAAGCCGTGAGAAGCTTCTCAGAAAATACACCGGTGTTTTACCCTGCAGTTTTACCATAATAATTTTTTTTTAAAAAGGCTATCGTGTGACGGCAGACTTTCTGGTGAGTAACTATCTATCTGATSCCCTGGAATTACCGTAACTCCGCTTTCTTTCCTAAAATGGAAGCCGAGCTCCAGCAGAGCTCCCCGCCGCCCCGAAGCCCCCTCCAAGCCTCCTTCACGGACCCCCCTGCACCCAAGGGCCCTACTGGGGCGAGTACCACGTATTCGCCGAAGAGATTAAAAACAAGACAGGGTTTCCAGTGCGGGAGGCGGGCAGAAAGTTCAGGAATACTGTTCCAGTTAGTTAAACAGAAAAAAAAAAAGAACACGAAAACAACCCAAAAAAGGGCTGGTGGGAGAGAGCGCCGTTTTCCTGCCCCGGACAGACGCGGGCAGCCGGGGCCCGGGGACCCGCCCGGCTCCCTCTCGGGCGCCTCTCGTCCCCGGGGCCGCTCCGCCGACCCCCCCGGAGACAGAGGGCAAGGGAGCGGTCCCTCCCCAAGCCCGGCGGGGCAGCGGGGGTCCGCGGCAAGAACCGCTCCCCGCCGCCCACACCTCCTCACCTCTGACGGGGACCAGGACGGCCAGGAGCACCACCAAGGGAAGAAGCCTCCAGCGCCGCATGGCTGCCTGCCCCACGCACGCCGCCCGCTCCCTGACAGCCGCTCCCGCCGCAGCCGCTCCCGCCTGGCCGGAGGGCGGCACCGCCCCGCCCGCCGGGGCTGGGTGCGCCGCGCGGAACACGCCCAGGCCGCCGCGCTGTCCCCCCCGCCGCGGGGGGAGAGGAGGGCGAGGGTGGCGGTGGTTAGTTCCGTCCCGTCCCGCCCCGCCGGGGCTGCTCCTCGCGGGGCGGGGCCGGCCCCTCCTGCCCGCCGCGGCGGCGGCACAGCGCCCGGCCTGTCAGCGCGGCGGCGGCGGCGTCGGGGGGGGCGCGCGCGGAGCTCTGCCGGCTGCGGACCTCTCTTCGGGCTGGCGCGGCGGCGAGGCCGCCGCGGCTCTCCTCAGGGCATGGCGGTTGGGCAGCCGTTACCCGCTGTTGCCGCGCCGCGCCTCGCCTCCGGGGAGGACGGGCGGTGGCGGAGCCCCGTTCCCCGGCGGGCTGGAGGCGTCGCGCTGGGGCCGGGAGCCGGGTTTCCCGTGTGGGCCGGGTCGGGTGCTCCCGGCTCCGGCGAGCTGGAGAAGGAGCAGGGCTTCGGGGCGTGCGGGTTGGTGCTGCTCAGTCCTGACCGCTCCTGTGCAGCCTGCCTGCGAAAAAAGGGGGCACCGGACCAACGAGCCCCAAAAGGAGGCCCGTTCTCTGAGCTCCAGGGCTTAAGCACTGGCCACAGGTTTTAATAGCAGAGAGGCACGCTCTTGCACCACTGCCCTCCTTTCACCCAGGCACTCCCTTTTCCTGCTGTTCCTCAGGGAAAGTTACCCAACACTAAACACACCAGGATACCTAAAAACCTTGCTCATAACAAGCTTGCTTTTTCTCTGGTCCGACAGAAAATTGGTAAAGTAGTTTTGAGTCTTGTATTTGCAAGCGATGCCACACTGGGCCCRCAGCTGATGGGTACAAATGTAATCCCTTGCGCAGTACGGCACTGAGTTTCCTTAACTAATTTTGCCGGTGTGGGAAGATGGATGTTAAAGATCCAGTTTTCTTTTAAGTCCTTTTCTAACGGCCGTTTCGTGTCCTGTATTGGACACTTTCGGTTGAGGGCTGGTCGGTCCTCCAGGTGCTGTCGTAGCAGCCTGAAGCACTGCTGCTGCAGGTTGGCTTGGGAACCGTGTCGGCGCAGTTGTGCTGAGCTCTGCCCAGGGGCACGTGTGACAAAAACATCTCTCCCAAATCCCGGTTTTCCACTTGCCAAGTATGCGCCAATTATTGAGTCGATAATAAGTAGTCTGGTGACGCACAGCATGTGATTTAGAAGGTAAYTGGAGATGTGTGGCTGACTGGGATTCACTGGTCATAGACCTCCTCAGAGAGGTCTATGCTTCTTCTCTAGCAGTTGTAGGACCTTGCCAGCTGGAAAAGTGAAAGTCACAGAATTTGTGAATCACTGTCGCCAGTTCATAAATTGATGGTAATATTTTTTCCTCCTTGACAGTGCATAGTCAAGCAATTTTCAGATTTAACCTGAGGCAATGAAGAGTTTAACTGTAGTAATAAACTTAAATGCACTTAATCTTAAAATTATGCTGTGTTTTAAATTAAGGATAAGCTTTTCCTTTAAAATACCTGAGCAGGAGTAGTACTGGTGAGTCCACTGAGGACTGTAGGCAGGAGGGCCAGAATAGCAAGAGCTGCATTTTTCCAGCCATTAACATTTATGGAGTTGTGCTGGTTTTGGCTCAGGTAGAGTTAATTTTCTTCACAGTAGCTAGTATGGGGCTATGTTTTGGATTTGTGCTGAAAACAGTGTTGATAACAAAGGGATGTTTTCATTATTGCTGAGCAGTGCTTACACAGAGTCAAGGTCTTTTCTGCCTCTCACCCACCCCACCAGCGAGTAGTCTGTGGGTACACAAGGAGTTGGGATGGGACACAGCCAGGACAGCTGACCCCAACTGACCAAAGGGATATTCCATACCATATGACATCATACTCAGCATATAAAGCTGGGGGAAGAAGAAGGAAGGGGGGACGTTTGGAGTGATGGCGTTTGTCTTCCCAAGTAACTGTTAGGCATGACGGAGCCCTGCTTTCCTGGAGATGGCTGAACACCAGCAGTATGGATCTAGTCATTAATGCTATGTGCACAACAGAGGAAATTATTTATGTTGCTCAAAGGATGTCCTTTAACAGAGTGTTTGTTTATAGTTGTCGTTAAGCACCATCTAAGAAGTTGCTCTCTTGACAAAAAGAACAAGAATCGGTACTCCTCAGAGTACTGCACACTTCTCTATTTAATCACATTGTACCAAACCACTTGTTTTTTCCAGGATTGCAGAAGTAACAGAGAAAGCCTAGTTATCTCACTGGAATTACCACGTCAGATCAGGGCCTTGTAGCTTCCTGTTTCCAAAATTAGTCTTTGTCAAAGTTACTGTCTTCAGATGAGGTAGAAGCAACCTCCCATTAGAACAGATGTGAGATAACTGCACTTTGCTCTAGAGCTAGTGGTTTCCAGTTGGTTCAGTCCTTGAGGCAGGGATACAGTTTGCTGGCACTAGCCACTTTATGGCTAATAAATTTTCCAGATTTATGAATATCAGGTAATTTTTTTCAACCTTACTAATCTTTTGATCTGCAGATTTCACTGACATCTTGTGAAAATTAACTTCATTATTTGTGGTTACCAGCTCTTCTATGTGTGGAACTTTGATAAGAAAAAAATGCAGGCTTTGTCATTTCACACATAAAGCCAACCCATCAGTAAAAATATAAATAACTTAGTACTGGGGCTGGTTATCTGATTGTGAGAGTAATATGCATMATCTGAGACCCACTTCTTCCGATAGCACCTATCTTTGCCCTGCTCAACCTGCAGTGGTTGTTCTAGCAGGTCTTTCACTCTGTCTGTGTCCTGCCCATAGCTTCTGCAAACAGCTCAGGCATTTGCCTGATCTGAAGATGCCTTGAAAGGAGAGAAGGTTATCTTAAGACTTATTTCTAAAGAACAGGATCTTTAAAAGACATGCAAGCTCTATGGTTTGGCCAGAAGAAAAATATAACTTACACAGCAGCACAATGAAGGCTGGAAGTTGTAAAGCCAGATGAAACTGTTCAAACTTGAACAAACTCAGTGATGTGAGCAGCTAAAGAGCTGCCTTTGCAGCTGCCTGTGAGCTATGAAGATAAATGATCTTTTYTTCTCAGTTTCCTCCAATTCCTCTTCTGAGGTAAGATCTTGTAGCTCTTTTCCTACCTCGGCATAACTTTTTTGCCCCTTTTACCTATAAGTGCTCAGCCTTGCCAGAAACAGCATAGCTCTCCAGATGTTCAAAGAAGCAAAGAAAAGGCAATTTTTTATTTGCTGAAAGTGAAGTCTTCCTGGAGCAGTTAAAACCTTACTGCTCTGTCCCGTGAGGACGCCTTTTGGAAGAAGAGGGCCACAGCCACTGCCAGTGGATGGTGAAGCAGATGGGCAAAGACAACACTAGGGAAAAAAGAAAGGAGGTGAGTGGTATTGGCAATGGTAAAAAGCTATTCTTTGATGCACACACGCCTTCAGTTACTGTTACAAAGTTGGTACAAGTTCRAAAATAACCCTGGAAATTATGTTGCCTTTTTTACTTTTGCTATTCACCAGAATTTGGCAATACTCTACTATGACTTTTTATTTCAGGTGCAATGTTTCTGACGCCAAGAACACTCATATGTAAGGAGTATATTTGGATGTTGATGTTGTGCTTGTGGCCTCATAGAACGGCATGTATTGAAAGGCTATTTCCCAGAAGCATCTCTTACTTTTTTTAATCAACTGGAAATCAAACTGAAGGGCAGAGTTTCAGTGCTGGTTTCTGTCACGGACGACTGGAGGCTTGCCAATGTGACGCCCATCTACAAGAAGGGCCGGAGGGAGGATCCAGGGAACTACAGGCCTGTCAGCCTGACCTCGGTGCCRTGGAAGATCATGGAGYGGTTCATCTTGAGGGCTCTCACGAGGCAGGTGCGGGACAACCGGGGGATTGGACCCAGCCAGCATGGGTTCATGAAGGGCAGGTCCTGCTTGACCAGCCTGATCTCCTTCTAYRACTGGGTGACCCGCCTAGTGGATGAGGGGAAGGCTGTGGATGTGGTTTACCTGGACTTCARCAAAGCCTTTGACACTGTCTCCCACAGCATTCTCCTAGAGAAGCTGGCGGCTCATGGCTTGGACAGGTGTMCTCTTCACTGGGTAAAAAACTGGCTGGACGGCCGAGCCCAGAGAGTTGTGGTGAATGGAGTCAAATCCAGTTGACRGCCRGTCACAAGCAGTGCTCCCCAGGGCTCAGTTTTGGGGCCGGTCTTGTTTAACATCTTTATCAATGATCTGGACGAGGGATCGAGTGCACCTTCAGTAAGTTCGCAGATGACACCAAGCTGGG
>JASVER010000062.1:916365-1034713 GCA_030449065.1 Oceanodroma leucorhoa
CTTAATGATTCTATGATTCTATGATCTGCTGGAGCATGGGTTCTGATCTTTATGTTTCTTCTTGCTGTGAGGATATAAAGGTTCACATTTATCTTTATTTTTAAATAAAACTCAAACACATGAAACCTTATTTTCTCCCAATGTTTTCATACTTGAGCTGTGAGAAGGAGAAGGGGCTAGTTCTACCAGCAACCTGTCCTGTAAATAAGCGTAATATTTTAGCAGCAAGTTGAAGTTTTAGGGCCACAAGAAAACTGGTATGGTATAGTCAGTCAATACAATAGTAAATTTTTTTTTTAAAGGATGAAATATAAAACGTATTACAAACATAGTTAACACCCATTTGATGTTTGGTTAAAGATTATAAAAACTGCATCAGGTTTGGTTTTTGTTGTTGTTGTTGTTTTTTTGTTTTTTTGTTTTTTGTTTTTTTTTTTAAAGCAGCAGCATTATTATTTCCAGTTCTAAGGGTATATTCAGAATGAGCCAGAGTCCAAAGAGGCTCCAGAAGCTGCTGCGTAACCTCTGCTGGCTCCCATGTTATGTGCTATTTTCTGATGCTCTCTGCTTTGCAGGAAAGAGGAGACATTAAGACACTGCAGCCTAAGGGTTTCTTCCTAAGGAAACAAATTCGATTCCTCTACAAACACTCTGTTCAATAACAAAGATCGTTTCAGAAAGGAATTTCTGCAGGAGATGTGAAGATCCTGAACAACCTCAGCAAAGGCCGATTACCTGGTCTTAGTCACTCTCAGCTTTTCCTTTGGTAAATGCCCTCTCTCTGTTGGCACCACTTGCTCCCTTCYAGTAGCAGCAATTATTGCAGTATGCCTACAAGACTTAAAGCACTAGCTTGACTAGTAAGGCACCAAGATCTATGGCAACTGGGAGMCCATATTCTTTAAAGCTCATCCCATTTCTACTACTATAGAGATTTCTCCTRCTGTAACTATCAGCTGGGTATTGTTTCCTTTTCAGATTCCCTCCAAATAGCTTTATACTTTGTTTTGTTGGTTTTTATGTTCCAGTAACATCTGTACATATTTTAACTACATTTCCTGTAGACTATCCAAAGACCTTTCTATGTCCAAAGTCTATTATGTTTTTTCATAACAGTTCATAAAGAGAAATATGATTTTATAGATCATTTTTCTGCATACTAGCCTATATTTGAAGAGACATTAGGTGAAAATTGTTTTAAAAGTAGCTATATATTATATGACATGGATGCCATTCGAAGTTTAGTTCCGTAATAGAACATGCAGCTTATTGATTAATGAAATAACTTATTTCTCTTTAGGGAGTTTTGATTTTTTTTTTAACATTGTTCTGTTTTATCAGAAACAGAGGGATCTTTTATTTCCTGCATAACCCCTTTCAAGCAAATATAGCCTGCAGCAACAACCCTTAACATGTTCTTCCTTGGTTATATGGAGGCTCAGCTATGTTTTATGTGTACATCAGTAGAGTACAGGAAGGCTGTCAACCGGATTTGTGGTAGTGATACACAGGCTATTTAAGTGCGTTAATATTTGTAACTGCAGATACTCACTGCTAATTCTCTCCTGAGTATCTTTTCTTAACCAATACATAGATCTTGAGGAACTAACTTTCCTACAGTTTTCTAAGCAACTTCTTCTTTACTATTTTTCTCCCCTTCTCTTAGGAGTTTTCTTATTTAATACATGCAASTGCAACCCTTTTCCCTTAAAGCCAATTTCATTTTCTTCCGGAATAACTCACACCAGCAGAATTGGAACAAGTAGCCTTTTATTAGGATCAAGTGCTAAACAGCTAGCTGCCCATCATCTAGGGTATTGAATTACTTATACATAAGCAGTGGTTTTCTTAAGATGTTTTAATAGTTCCCCTGAAAGATCTAGTGATGTCAGAGTAAGCAGGACATTAAGAGGTCGTCTTTGTTAGGATTAATTCTGTGGTATTTTTAGGCTAAGCATACCAAATGGGGGGGGGGGAGCTTAATCATTATTTTGTATTTTTATGGGCTCCTCTACTGTTGGAACAGATTTTTTTTTTTACAGTTACTGCAGTGTGTTAAAATTTCTATTATTTATTATTATTTACATTCACTTTCTTCAATTAAAGATTTTTTTTTAATTCCTGTTTCAGTAGACTATAGTATCTTCACTGAACTCTAGTAAGTTGAGTTTTTTTGCTGTCTAGAGAGCCGTTTATAACAGTTTGTCTTCATAATAGTATGGGCTAGAAATATCTAGTCTAGTATAAATGCTGAAAGCAGTCTGGTTGTAGCAGTATATGGTATAGACCTCTACATAGCTTATCAATTACAGTGAAAAGCTTTCTTTAAAGATAAAGCCTTGTAAGGTATGCTATGGCATAGATGTATCGAATGAAAGTAAAGCAGGCCTTCTGCTGATAGGAGCTCTTGAGTCCTCTAATTCAATTATTTCTCTAATTCAGTAATATTTTAATTTTATACTAACTGTATAAATCTGTCTTTGCAATTTCACTGCTGAGATTCAGGTTTCACATATCTTTTGAAACCTGTTTCTCCTATATCTGCATTTCACCATGAAACTTTGTTTTGAATATTTTAAGTCACTTCTATTTTAATGTAAATATTTGACTTACTGAAAAGAAAACCTGGAATACCTTTCCTCTGTTCTGGCAAAGTGGCATTTTCAGTAATGAAATGTTTGTTCCTTTTGAAAAACCTGTGATGTCCAATTTTTTTCTTTTTTCTTCTAAGAACAAAATAACTCAATTTTAAGATGATAACTTAGTGCTGGTTTTGTGTGTTATTTTCCCTGATGTTAAATTCTGTTTGTCTCTGCTCTTCACAGAGGAAGGAAGGAGAAAACTGACTGAAGCAGTTCTTAAACAGGTAAGTGCCACATTCAGTTTATACTATTTCATTGAGCTGCATCCTTCCRAGTCTAAATGAATGCAATTTTGGCACTCCTGACATGTCTTAGAGGTGTTTTATTCTATAAAACAGGAACATGTGAGTATATGTTTTAGTCATTCAGGTACTGTTGCCATTTGCCTTATTATCTGAACATATCCTACTTAATACTTTTGTTGCTGTTTGTATTTTTTCCTCTAAGGAAATATAGCTCACTTTCATAAACAGTTATATTCACAAGGAGTAAAACAAAGTTGGAATGCCTTCATTTTCAGCCACAGTGTGATGTTTGTGATAGTACCAGTACTGACATTGTCTAGACAGTAAAAAAAGGCAGAAGGTTCCTCTGTTCTTGAAAATCTTCCTTTCAAGCTCAAGTCTTCACATCTCATTGTTTCAGAATCAAGTTTCCCAAAACAATCTTCCCTGTAAAAATTGGGGGAAGCAGTCATACATGTCACTGCATGTGCTCCCCGTCCTTTCCTTGCCTCGGGAATGCAGCCCTGGGTAACTAGGGCTTGCTAGGGCTTGCTTTCCTGCATGCCCTCTGATCCATTCATCCAAAGCCTCCTGCAGCGTGGGCCACAAGGCCACATGCACCAGTTGCCTCAAGGGGCAGGTAGTTTGACACCAAACTGCATGAACTTTAAGACAACTAGGATCTAGGAATTTCAGTGGTTATCCAATGAGATAATACCAGGTTACGTGTTGTGCTGAGGGCTCAGGTTAGAAACAACTGATTTAGAGCAGGGAAGAAAGCTAAGGTTTAATGAAAGCTAATTATTCTTCCATGGTTTTTCTTCTTCTGTATCTCCACCTCTGTTATGTAGCATGGGTTACATGACTGCTCAGTTTCATAAACACGGTAAGGGTGTAACTGGATTCTTGAAAGAGGCCAGCAGATCTGACAAACATGGCAAGAATTTAGCAGCCATTTGTGAAGGCATTTTGTTCATAATGATTTTTGTGTATGCATGCTAGATGCATCACATCAGAGCAAAATCTTTTGAGCTGCACTGATAAAACAAAAACATCTCTGTATTTCTCGCTTAGATCTTCATATAAGAATCCTTCATTAAGATGCTATGGCAAATGCTGTTGGCAACTTCAGCCGTCTACAATATAAGACAGACAAGCTATTTTAGTCGTGTGTTGCAGAATATAAGAAGCAGCTGCTCCAGTGTGTTATGAAGTGTACTGTTGTTGCATTTGGCATTAAATGGGGCCTACAGGAAAGATGGGGAGGGACACTTTATCAGGGAGTGTAGCGATAGGATGAGGGATAGTCTCATGGAACCTGATCTAGTAGAAGGTATCCCTGCCCATGGTAGGGGATTGGAACTAGATGATCTTTAAGATCCCTTCCAACCCAAACCATTCTGTGATTCTATGATTCTATGATTAAAGCTTTTAAATTTATGCTTCAGGCCCAGGGGTAGTTTGAAAGACAGTGGCCTCCGCCTTTGCATAGCCTGGCTATGGACCCAGTGACCTAAAGAAGCTCAAGTCACTAAGTAAGTCAGTCATGCGTGTGTGTGGAAAGACGCTCAATTTGGTGCCTGTGCACCAGGACAGGTAGATACTGTCCGTTCTCGAAAAGACAAAGCTATATAAGTGAATGCAAAATCATGGCAGTGGAAAACTTGCTATGCTTTAAGTATGGGAATACCCAGAATTAATCTCCTTTCACATACAGAACTAAACGCATTGCTAGTCATGTATGGTCTTAGGAACAAACGAATCCAAATAGGCTAATGTCCCCCTAATGGGTGGGTGCTTAAAAAGGTAGGTAGGAAACCATTGTTCTTATTTCCTTTTGAAAACTTTAAAATTTCCAGCATTAGAATGGATTTCCTGCTTTAGGATCTTTCTTGCGGTTTATCTTGTCATCTGTTTAGGAGCAGATGACAGTCTGTGTCTTTGTGCTCGATGATGCCAATCAGCCAGCTCACGAGGCTTCCTCCTCAGCCCATAGAGCTTTTTTTGGACCATGACACAGAAATGCGTGGCTGTCCTCATACACTTTGTTGGTGAACAAAGTTGATTTCCCAAGCTTGGTTCCCAAAAGGCAACTGTTAGTATCCTTTCCCTTGCAGCTGTCTGTACAGCAGTGGCGGAGGGAAGGGTGTAACAGTGGGGAAGCCTAGACATTTGTCTGGGTGGAAAAAAGCAAAAAGTTGAAGAGTTGCTGCTATTGATATCATGGTCCAGCTGAGAAGAAACCAAAAGCAGTTTAAATTATTCGATGGTTCCATTTACAGTAAGCGATAATATATTTCACAAATTAATCAGTTGATTCATACATGGACTTTCTTTTTTTGAAACTGGTGATTTAAAGCCAGTTGAAGGGCAGGAGTAACATTGTAGGGTTTTTTTTCCATACTACAGAGGGAAATAGTTTTTCCTCCAATTCTCTATTAATTATTTGCTTCCTTTACGCTTCTGCATTTCTGCCTTCGCAGAAAAAAAGCACCTATAACAGAAAGGCACTTAGTAAGCCTAAATAATTCAAATTCTCTTTTATTATTTCCTGAAAGGACATCTTATGAATAAAAATTTACTTATTTGTATGTGATTTTGTTGCTAACGCTGGGATCTGGGAGGGCAGATCTACACTGTATTTCTGAGCAAGAACATTYACAACATTGCATTCTTCTACTATTTTTCTCTTATTATCTAAAGGGAAAAGATAGAGAAGTGCAGTTTACTGAAGTAAACTTATAATGTTCTTGATTGTCTGATTTTTTTACTGCATTGCAAAATTAARGAAAAAAAAATAAATACAAGGCGAAATGCTATGTATGTGAAATACAAACTACACAGCTGGAACACTCCCTTTTCCTGTCTGTGTAGTTTAGGAAAAGTCGTTAAGTCAAACAATATAGCATTTTCCATTTGAGGACATAAAATTTGAGTTCATAAAACAAACTAGCATAACTGTACCTGCCTTGGCAACACTAGCTGTGAATAACTTCTCCATAGAATTTAGGAAATGTGGAAAGCAAGCGTCACTTGAGAAAAATAACTTATGCATTTGTCATTCCCACATCCATTTTTCTGACTCATTTATTTTTACAGTACTCTTTTTCTAAGTGCCCAGAGTGCTATCAGAAAGCTTAAAGAAATGAGAGCAAATCCTCCCGTCTTTTTTTGGCGGGGGTGGAGTGGGGAATTGGAGTGAGGTCTCACTGGTGCTGATAGGGCCAGATTTTCACATATGGGGCTTGTTATTACCAGGTTCAAAATCCCAAAGCTATTACTGCTTGCCTTTCCTGTCATTGCTTCACCTTCTTTCCCCCATATACTGTTCCATTTTGTTGCCTTGTCTTCTTCTTCTGTATGTGGGTAATTGAAAAAGTCATTTAAGGTTGCCCTTGCTGTCTGCTGAGAGCTCTAGACAGGAGCCAGCAAAGGAATTCACCATGGCCTTAGTTTCAAGCATCCCCAGCTATGTCTAGTACTGCGGAGTCAGAGAGGAGACCTCGTTGAGATAAGACTCATGTGGACACCGTTCCCCCACACCCTTGTAATGTAAAATCTGAAGCTTTATGCTTGCCAAGATTTAAAACAGCTAAAACTACATAGTGATATCAGATGTGGAGGAGGGATCAAAAACACGAATGCATGTATTGATGAGGCCTTGCATTGCTACTGACTATGCTGTATCTCATTTCTTGTGCAGAATGAGGCCAATGATTCAGATGGTTTTTTATGCTTCAGCCTGCACTGTGTTGAGTGCAGTGACAGACTTCAGGATTTTAAACCCAGCTAAGAAAGTGGAACATATCATGTAGATCATATCATATCTCAGAAGAGAGGTAAAGTTTATGGAYCTGTCCAGGGCATTTCTACCACAATTATATATTTTACTATAGACAGTCCCCAATTCTAGTTGACATCTGCTGATATATATGCCAGGGGGAATCTTTTTAAATGTACAAAATACTACAGAAATCTATAATTTCTTTCTTCCTGCTCATTAGTAAGAACTAATTGTGCTTTGAGTGACAAATATACATTTGCGATCCCAGTCCCCTCCCTCCAGATGCATCCTGTTAGCATGGGTTCCTGTAGGAGACTACCTTGTAATGGGATACTAGGGACAGCTGTGGCCTATGGTTTAGATGAACTTCAGCAGAAAAGTAGAGAAAGGTGCACTTAGCCTCTCTCTGTGGATATTCTGTGAGGGAGTGTGACTACGGGGAATGAGCTGTCCTTTTATAATTAATGTAGCCAAGTCCTACAGAGTGCCACTGCCTTTATATCAGAATACAGAATGCAMAAAATGATTTTTGGTTTGTGTGAAGGTTCCAAGGAGGACTTTCCACATTTTGAGCAAAGATAGAGATTGTTTAGTGATGCCAACAGGGAGCCTAGTAGTTGAGATTTCTGTTTCTGTTAGTGGTTTGTGATCTTGAAAACATCAGACTCGCTTCCTCTTGTTTCTTTCCATAGCTATACAAGTGGACTGACACCCTTGAAACTTTCAAAATTTAGCTCTAATTTTTTTAACAAGCTAAAATGTTCTGGGTGCAATCCTTGGATGCAGCTAACACGGATGCAGTGGGTGACTTGAGCAGACCACAGGTGGCATAAAAGTCATTTCTGCCTTCCTGGATACAGAACCAGGAAGGCTGCGTTTCAGCCTTCACAGTTGAAGTTAGCATGGCTGAAAAACTAACTGAAACTTTATTGCAACATCTTCGCAGACGTTGTGCAGTTAGCAGGAGCATGCAGCACACTAAGCCTCAGCTGTGTCTTGTTACATTCCAGTGCTGGGGGGATTGGGCGGCACAAAACTGACACCACCAGAAAAAACAGATGTTTACAATGTGTTGTTTGTCTGACATAGCAACAACAACCCATTGATTTCCAGAGGTTTAACTTTGTACAAAAGAGACATCGTCTCCTCCACCCCCTACCAGCCACTCTCTACAATAGCTTCCTAGCCCACTTCCTCTTCTGTGCTGCTGAAGATAGCACTGAGAAGCGGCAGGTAGAAGAAACTCTTCCTTACTGTCTTAAGCACAGCTGAAAATGTTTTGAAACACTTTCAGATCCAGAGTATTTTCCTCTGCTGCATTAACTCTACTCACCAGTGTTCACATCCTAAAGCTGGGTAATGAGAAGGAAAATTGAGTTTTGCTTACCTATTTGTCTTATGGTAATGACTTTTCTGCTTCAGAAGTAATGCTGGGCAGGAAAGGATGCATGAGGAGGGTGAAGCACTGGACAAACATGCATTAGACCTGACAAGTTCTGTTCTGGCCCAGTGCTTTTGCAGTGAACTTTTTAAACTCGACACAATTGGATTTAAAGAAAACGTCAGCTCAGCACACCAGTTCTACTGTTTTATTGTCCTCACTTGGCAACAGCTGAATGTCATGTTTGTGCTGTTCTTGCACATGCCTCTTCATATTTATTTACAAATAATTTATATAACTTCTTTTAACTTTTTATACAACTCTTGAAGATAGTCGCATGACTTGAAGCATTTGTTTAGAAAATTAATGGCATTGTAACCTTGCCTCTTCATTTAGCATATTCCTAGTTCCTGTGAGCTTCCAGGTATGTTTGATTACCGGAGTAATTCACAGTATACCATAGTCTTCTCCCCAGCTATCAGCATTTCTTCAGTGAGGCTTTCGAATAATGATAAAAGGATTTTACAAGTATAAAGAGTGAAACTTATACACTTATGTAGAAGTTATATGTATATACCACTTAAATGTATATATATACACATATATATCAAAAGTAATTTGATGTATATGTATAAAGTCAGTTATTCAGCTAATACCACCTAAGACCAAAAGAGCAAAAGTTCAAGTTTACATCCTTGTTCAAGTATTCTAGTTTATCATATGAGAAGGTAAAAATCAACACTTGATCACTTGGTCAAATTCTCAGGCATAAGGCTTGCAGACTCTTGATTTACTCAGCAGCATTAATTTTGGRTGGAGCTATTTAAGAGCTCAGAAACATTCCTTAGTAGAGAACAGAAGAGTGGAAGAAAATAATTAACTATACATCCTCACAAGTATGTTCTTTCAGAAGCAGAAGTAGGACTTTTTCTTGCAAGGAGAGGCAGATGCATTTTTGTGTGGCTATGCATGCATTACTGATTGTGTCTTCGAGTCTGTTTTCAAGAAAAAAGAATTCATTCGAGTTGCCATCCTCATAGATTATTTGGGGAATGTCTCAGAAATACCTGCTCTTGCTGGAGAAGTCAAGAGGAGTAGCAATGAACTGAAATCTGGTCTTCTCCGAACTGTGGAGGAGAGGTTGCCATTGCTTTTCCACAGAAAGGTGCTTTTTCTGCTAACAAAAACCCAGCATAACTTACCTCCCAACTGCAGTCACTGTACTGATGATCCAACAGCAAATATTAGAAGCTAGATTTAGTTACTTTCCTTGTTAAAATACAACTGTCTAGCCTGTAYGTTATAAAACCAATGTCCTGGTTTTGCCTGGGGTAGAGTTAATTTTCTTCCTAGTAGCTGTATAGTGCTGTGTTTTGGATTTAGGATGAGAATAATGTTGATAACACACTGATKTTTTAGTTGTTGCGAAGTAGTGTTTACACTGAGTCAAGGACTTTTCAGCTTCCCATGCTGTGCCAGCGAGAAGCTGGGAGGGGACACAGTCAGGACAGCTGACCCAAACTGGCCAAAGGGGTATTCCATACCATATGACATCATGCTCAGTATATAAACTGGGGGGAGTTAGCCGGGGGGGACACTGCTGGTCAGGAACTGGCTTGGCATCGGTCGGCGGGTGGTGAGCAATTGCATTGTGCATCACTTATTTTGTATATTCTTTTATCATTATCATCATTGTTATTATTGTTATGATTTTCCCTTCCTTTTTTGTTCTATTAAACTGTCTTTATCTCAACCCACGAATTTTACTTTTTGTTTTCTGGTTCTCTCCCCCATCCCACTGTGGGGGGGAGGGGGAGTGAGCAAATGGCTGCGTGGTGTTTAGCTGCCTGCTGGGTTGAACCACAACACCAAGCAACCAAAGGCCTGCTCAATCACTCCCATTTCTTTGCAAAGACTGAGAAAAGAGGAAAAGGATCTGCGGCACCGTATGTGAGCACTGGGATCTCTGGGAAACTGTAACCTGTCTATAGAGACTACCCAAGCACAACTCTAGTTCACGTTAARGGATTTCCTGCTCGAGATTTTCAGCTAATTTCAGCTGTAGCAATATGTGGCAAAGGAAAACAGTCTCTTGGGTACAGCACATGTGCTGTGCCAAAGAGAACTTACACACAAGTTGAAACTTTATACAAAGCACATTCTCCACCCTCAGATAAAGGAAACTGTCAGCAAAGCGCACAGAACAAAGATGCCTATGACTCATGAAACAGATTAATGGGGTTTTACTAGCATGCCTAGTTTGAGTTGAGTATAAAGGATAAAAGATGTCTCAGACCATCCCTGGTAAATTAAGCAAATGCTGGATTCAGCTGTGGTTATGCTTGCTGTTCATATTTGGAAGCTGATTTCTGTTGGAATTTATCATATCTGTTGTTTTTCTTCACAAAATCTTTTTCAGTGTCGTCAGTAACTGTGGGCCAAAAAGAAGGCATGCACACATACAAAAGCCATGGGTTGTATTTTAATAGGGATCCCTACTGCTTATCATTGCTGTTTTATGTAATTGTCTGGAAAAGGTCAGCATAGTTTATGCTGTGAACAACTGAAGCTGAAAATTTTTGTGTTGTKTTTTTTTTTTTTCCACTGGACTTGTAATCTTTTGACCAAATGCAGTATGACAAAGGAACTGTAGAAAAAAAATGAGGCAATTCCAGCCTCAGGCCATTGCACCTTTGTTCTTCAATTGTTGTGAATCTTACTAACAAAGCTAGTCCCAAATAACAGTTGTTTACAAAATGTTTGGTTTAATGACAAAAAAAGTTCAGATCTTTAGCTCTAAGGCCAGTCCCATAGTGCTTGGTTGTTTTGTTTCTGTATCTCTCTCATAAATTCTGTGCTAGAATATCTGTAATTTTGATTTTGCTTTCTCTAGGACATACACAAAGAGTCATCTTCAGCATGACTTTTTGTGTTGACTATACTTCTCTAATTACTTCTATAGGATTAGCATAGAATTTAAAGTATTTGCTTTTCTTTTAACGTTGTGCAGTTGTTCAAAGCAGCTGGCTGGTTGCTTAAATACATCTCAGRTGAGGATAGGGCTGAGGGAGGGTTCCTGCCGTTGGCTGAGTGAGGTTGGCCTCTGCTGTCACGAGGAAGATAGGGAAGAAAAATTAAATGCCAGCTTTTATTTGAATTAAAGAGCATGCTGGAAGAAGGCTCTGAAAAAGACCTGGGCATGGCACTTGGTCCTTGAGGAACTGGGGAAGGAAGCCAGCCCTCGTGTTGGATTGAGAAGGCATGCTGACAGCTTGCCTGCAAAGCCAAGGCAAGCTTTTGTTTGCTTGAGAAACAGGGACCCAGAAGTGACCACTGGCASTGGAGCTATGTTATGGAGCTGCAATCTGAGGAAACAGAGCAAGGGCAGCAGGACTGAAACTGAAACCAGTCTAGAAGGCGGCAGTGGCAGAGGGGACCACCCTTAAGGTTCTTCAGCCCTTTTCTCCCTTACTGTTTAATATGTAATTAGACRGAGTGCAAGGGCTTTTCTTCCAGTGTTCCTGGAAAAAGCAGTATTAATTTCTCAAGTTCAAATTACATTGTCACCACTCAAAAGTACATCTTGTTAGTCTTGCTCTCTGTGTTTGGGAAAGCAGAGATATGCAGAGATATAGACAACAGAAACATAGCTGAATTGTTATGAAAACATGCACTTCTTGATAAGCTTTTACTTGTAGAAGTTTCTTCTCAAACAGATTAAAAAATTTCCATCAACAGTCTCCCAAGCTGTGTTGGGGAGCCTGGGAGTGATTCCCACCCTTTGGCTTCAGATGTACTACTTAACACCATCCCGGTATTGAGTCAGGTGAAGACTCAATACACATCTCTCCTGGAAACTTAGGCAAGGGAGGGAGTTACAGCATTTTTCAGGAGGTCCCATAATCAGGGTGACTGGGAATCAAGATATGCTGTGGTCCTGCTGTGGAGTATGTCTGTCCTTTGAGGTAAACATAGTCACAGATGCTCAAAAATTGAAGGCATGGCCATTACGTAAGGAGTCCATCTACACAAGTAAGGAGAAAATAGTATCTAGGAGACTCGCTTTGTAATTGCAGAGGCAGCCACAAAGAGTGCCTTTTGACACACCTGATGTCGCTTTCATAAAATATTCAAAGAAGCATGTGAATAGCGAGCTGTAACCAAAGCAAGAAGCAGCACTCTGTCAGTGAAGGGAGATGCATGCCAGATTTACTCATAGCAGCAGAAGCGGCAAGACAGCTGTCCCATTAGAATTAAACTAGAAGTGAAGCCTTTGTTTCAGTAGGATCTATGTATTTATTTGGGGTTTATTTCCTCTTTGTGGCCTTGTTTTGCCCTAAATTGGATACAATAAAATAGGTTAATTATTCATATTTGAATTGTGTTTCATGAGTATGGCTTCCTGGGAAGACAACACCTGTGTGTACATCAGTTTCACTTAGAGAATAACGAGCCTATAAATAGGGCAGGCAATCGTACTTTCCCTTTACCTCCTCTGAGGTTTGTCTTATGATTATTAGGCATTTGCTACAGTGGTGCAAAGGCCAGATAAAAGTCTGTAACACCACCTGCTGCACTTGTGAAGAGGAATATCCTTCAGCAGATGTTAGTCAGGACTGTTGTAGAGAACACAGATTTGTAGAGATACTCACACACCTGRCAGAGGTGCTGCTTCTCCTACCAAAGCCAGAACATGCAGAAAAGCACAGAAACCTAAAATTCAGCGTTGGCAGGAGAGTGCAGTCCAGAGTTTGTCCTAGCAGGAAACTTTCCTTGGGAAAGGGAGAAAAAAAGAGGGCCCTTGACTGAGGGTGCAGTTATGGGAAGAAGATTGGTCCTGCGTTCCTTCAGTGCCAGGGACRGTCATGTGGTGAAATGCAAAGGGGCCCTGCAGGGTAGGTAGCAAGTGCTGTTTGTGATGTATTTGTGTTGCCTCCTGAGCTTGTCTGCTTGTTCTGAGCAAGTCTGTGTCCCAGCGGAAAAGCCAGAAGGAAATACAGGCACAGAATTTAATTCTCTGTGTATAAGGGAACAAGGCTGGACTCTGCATAAGAAATAGGAAGGAGCTGAAATTAGTCATGACACAAAGTGGCTTTTGTGTGATATAACCAGCTCATCTGTGATTCTAAGGCAGCACTTCAGCTGTCCTAAAACTGCCTGCTGGGGACCAAATGCTGACTTTTGTCAAAAGATCAAATGCTACATAAGAAAAATCAGCATGTCAGAAAAATTACCCTCTGGAAGTGAATGAGGGTATAGCAAGATAAAATATCAGAAAAAGGCAGTCTTGTCTAAGTCAAACTGGAAGTAATGCAAGGGTGTGAGTGGYGAGTGTTAGTCATCGCTATTTTCTGTGCTCCGGCTACACGCCCCAGCAGACCCCAGCTRCAGGCTTGGGCCAGCTGCAGCTGTGCGGGGCAGGGCGCTGGGCAGTGCACAGCCCCCAGCTGCGTCTGTGGAGGGGTCTGAACTTTCTGGCCAAAGATTGAACTTTCTTCCCTTCCTCCAGAGAGCTTCGCTCAGCAATAGAGCAACTTTGGAGTACGTGTTATCCCGATGGCATGGAGGACCTAACTTCTCACAGGATTTCTGCATGCTCTGGGTTTGGTAGAATACTTCAGAGCAAAACCTCAAAACCTCAGTCAAGAGTGAATATTCCCAGAGTCCTAGCTGGTACTGACTAAATGTCTGCTGAATGGTACAATGCCAAGCACTACAGTTTATGTTATTATTCCCTTGGAAGGAGATTTGCTCCTTTATGCAACTATGAGACTTTAATTTTGTATCASTGAAAGTTTTTGAGAGGCTTTTAACTAGCAGAAACCTGGAGTRCTACACTGGTTGACTGGATTCTGACTTATCAGTGGTGAAAACCACTGCTAATCTTTTCCTGGGTTATGATTTACTTGGTCGTAGAGGCTAAAAAAGACCAGATAACTGGTCCATCCATCACGGACCATCCATTTAAGACTGTACACTCAGCAAAGTCCAAATACATAAGCCTAGCCCAGAAAAAGTCTTTCCAGGGTGAAGATACTCTCTCTTTCCCTGCTGCAGTATTTATGTATGGCAAAGCCCTAGCTCCTACAGCACCTATGGTTTGTAAAGCATCTTGTAAAACACCCATCCAAGTCCTGCTGCAAGTAGCCCCTCTGTGAGGAGTGCTGAAGACCAGCACAGCTGCAGCATGGAGGCTTTCTATTTCTGTCCTTCCCAGACATCACCTGGATAAAAAAAATAAATTTATCACCATCTGATAGCATGGACAAATCACAGTTTTCTTTCCTTTTTTTTTTTTTTTTTTTTTAACCCCCTTAGATAATGGGTTTAAAAGAAAATAATAAACATCTGTGTCCAGATATGGACTCGCCAGTGAAGGAAGGGGATCTGTTACCCAATGGACTCCTGGTTGTATGATACAGCCTTTCTTCTCTCAAACTGGAGCTGAGCTAGTTTTGCGTTTCCAAGAGGAGCATGCAGCACACTGCACAGAATACAAAAATGCTTCTTTTAGATAATAGGATATTAAGTAACAGCCTAGCTTCTTAGCAGCATTATCAAGCCGAAAACTTGGTGCTTGAGGCAGGATTACGGAATAGCAGCCCATTTCCACTGCAATGGAATTGGTTGGATCCTCTTTTAGTTYATGGAAAATCATAATATTTAAATGTTATTGCTGGGCCTCCAGCTCTTCCATGCACGCATAGCTTTCTGGTGGGTTGATATTGTTGAGGCTAGGGAAACACAGTACTAAAAATATATTTTGAAGCTACAATGACAGACAAGCTTTTAGCAGATTTTCAGTACTAACAGCACTGATTCCAAGCTTTTCTAGTCCCCTCCTCAAGATGATGTTCTTAAAATGTGATGTAAGGAAATGGAGTCCTAAACATGGGTTTATATAAGTCTCTGTCTTTATCTGGTCCTAACCGATGAAATCCTGAAATATTTATCTGTTACAAATCAGGGCAAATCTAAGTCAAACATCCTGCGACCTGTTGCTTTTCTCACCTCATGTCAGTGTAATTAAGGAAAAAGCTAAGAGAATAGTTACACCAAATAAGAAGTTAAAAAAGTTGTGCCGAATAAGCATGCCCATCTGTCTTTCATTAACGTTCTATGACTCACACAGATGTCTGGAGATCATCTCGTTTCCTTCCTGCCCTGAAAAAGAGGTTTTCACAATTAGAATGTAGCCACCTTGTTTTAGACTTAATTTTGATTTCTGTGCAGGAAATTCATTCCAGAGAAAATAACATGGATGCCGACTGCTAACTAGTTAAGGAAGAAAGCAGAGTAATAAAGTATACTTACTCTCTTACCTTTTATCTTTTTCCATACATTGCACCAGTGCTGCTTCCAAAATTGTTCAGGAGTACTAAGWTAGCATGATATGTCTACCGTTCCTCATAGTCTCTGTCTTCACCACCTGGGTGTAGGATGGATGAGAAGCACATTTCAAGGCCTTATAATGAATATTCCCACAAAACAGCCATGGATGTAAGAAATAGAAGGGATAGAGAAGGGATATGTCGGTAGGTTCGGAGCTTTTAACCTGGAGGGGAGGTCAGGGGAGGTGTTCCTGCTCTTTGGCCTGTTTCTGTGTTTTGAGTGAAGCAGTCACTAGGTAAAACGCAGAATGACTCTTGGGAATAGTGCTTATGCCTCTTCATGAGGCTGGCCTGTACTACAATAGAAATCTGTGTATTCAGATGGTTAATAGACCAGAAATAKAAATAAATCTATTGTAAAAGTGGAAGGAACAGCTAACTTACAGTGATTATTAATAATCAATAATTATTAATAATTATTAATTATTCTTGGTTAACAGAAAGCAAATTTCACTTCATACATAGACATAAACATTGAAGAAGTATGGTACTGTCTCTGAGAGAAACATTTGGCTTTTAGCCGTGTGTTAAGAATTACAGTGTGTTCCCAGGACGCAAGAGAAAGCATTCCATAAATATTTACTATGCATGCATTGTTAACACTTGATTAATGTGAATGGACAAGAGACAAACGTTGGTTGTTCTGTTTAATGTTGTGGTCTTTGTTCATTTTTGCTACTTTGTTTTTCCAAGGAAAAAAGAAACACAAAGAGAGTTTAAGCAGTTTCAAGCAATGAAGCTATCCTTGCAGCTAGAAGAACTGTTCTGTTTTTTTCAGTAAAATGATAACATGTGAACACTCTCACTAGATGAGTGGCAAATTAGGTAGATGTCGTGGTGTAAGACTTTCCATATGGATATATTGAATGTGTCAAGTAAAACAACCTACCATTTGACAGATGATGGTTTTCAAAAAGATTACTGCATTCACATTGCTGGATTGCTATTGGAAGAGCCAGATGAAGTTGATGCAGTTCCAGATGCTAAATACGAAACGTTTATTGGAAGGCTTGACAAATGTAGCATTTACAGCCACAGACTTGCTGCTGAGATAGCTAAGTGGGTTTTGTCTACTTTCAACGTTGAAGCACTGCAATGCACAGTATAATACATTAGGGAAATGTTAGTCTCGATGTCTCAGATACACATTCATTTGCAAATACCCAGTCCATAAACTAAGGACTGTTTCCTTTAGCCATAGACATCTTTCCTTTATGGCCAACTTCAATGAGCATTTAAGTTTACATAGCAAAGAAATAAGTAATATTCATGCAAGCAGCTGTGTTAAACAGTTTGAGTAGCGCTTCAGATAAAGAGAACTGCTAGTGAAAATGCTGAAAGATGCTGACATTTGGTCTCAGGTTGTGAGCTTTCCTTCTGTGTTTTATTTAGTGGAACTTGAGAATTTGAAATAGTGTCCTTGGTTTTGAATGAGAGAAGGGGTAAAATATATTGATTAAAGATGATCAGCAAGTGCAAAATGTTCCTCACAGCTTCTTGACTACTGCTCACCCCTCCCTGCAAGCCATTYGTTCCTGAGGCTTGTGGTTCTGGCAGAGCAATTCTTCATTAGCGTGTCCTTGACACTCAGCTGTTTTACAAATAGAAAGCACCTACCTACCAGACAGGTTTTGTGATAGCCTAGGATTTCTATAAAAAARGGGTGGAAACAACTTCAGTTAATTTATCATATTCTCTCAAAATATTGTCTTGGCACTTGGCATTTAGTAAGATACCTATGGATTCTGAACTCCAAGTTTTTTGTAATTGGACCTAGTGTTCTCTCTCGTGCAGGATGTCTTTGCTGGGCAGTCAGTATATTGAACATATTGTAACATCTTTTAATGAAAGAAAACTTTTTTTTTTTTTAAATTGTTTATGAATAAGATTTCCTTTCTACTGTCCTTCATAAGTACATTACAATCTCAAGTGTGCTTCATAGTGGTATTTGCATTCAAAACAATTCTCCATGCTATTATCTTTAAAAAAAAAAAAATCTGAGTCTTCCTGCAATACATGCAATCTGACCAATAAAAGCAAGTGGGCTACTCTTCTTAGTCCTACCGTGCTTAGAGCAGAAAGAAAATGCTGGAAAGAGTTGCCCTAAAACTAGTGGTACATGGCAGACCACTGTTTACATTTTCATTAGAGCTCTGAAGACAGTGGCTTCAGCAACTTAATAGACACCATGAAGGAGATATTTTGAAAAATGGCAAAGTATGATTACTTCCTTTAAATGCAAGTTGTACTGTATGATTTATCTTTTCCATAAAGCACATAATTGTGCAATTGAATCAACTGATCTCTTACGGTGTTTTAGGTTCRCCAGGAAAAAATGCTCAGGCTCTATAGGTGATCTACTCAAGACATGTCGACACATGGCTGCTTGGGAAAGTGGTGAGCTAAAGTGTATGCCAGTGTCCTAAGAGTCTTCTGAAATACCATGCCTCTCACAGATCCACAGAGAGGCATGATCACCGTGGAAGAAGGAGGTGGTGGGCTTGCATATGAAGGCTTATTTCTCAGATGTCACTACCTCCTTGRTGGAAATGTGACAGATCAGAGGTGCATAACAAACTGCTTTTGAGAGAATTCTGAAACTGGCACATTCAGGCTTTTCATATTTGTCACTGACTTAACACAACTAATGAAATGCCATCTTCATATTGCCTCAAGTTACYATTCTGACACAGGCATTAAAAAGAAATTCCAGTTGTGCTTTTTATTATACCCAAGTCATCATTCATATGGACTAGATAAGAGCAAGGACCATGTGTGTGTGTGTGTGTGTGAGGGAGAGTGTGCGTGTGTGCACCCACACACGGGGGAAAGTGTTCGGGAAATGATCGGCACATAGCAACAGAAAACAATAGGTCTCTACTGTTTATGAGATGAACCCCTTTAAAATTATAATGAAGTGTCTGACATTGCAAACACAGAATCGTTGAGGTTGGAAGGCATCTCGTGAAATCATCTAGTCCAACGCCTCTGCTGAAGCAAGGTCAGCCAGAGCAGGCTGCTCAGGACAAGCCTCATTCTGATCATCAAATAAGTATTGGATTACCAAAAAACTATGGTAGTGGCTTAAAATCATAAGATCTTTCTAAGTGTGTTTTGTCTTATTGTATTCTGTACTTAACGTTCATGGTTCCTGTTTTCAACTGTTCCTCTGAAACCATGACAATGAAGAATTGTAATTAAGAAAAAAGCTAGTCTCCCTTAATCACATGATTCCAAGAGCTGAAGTTTAAGACAAAAAATATATAGAGAGATTTTTGAATTATGCAAACAATGTGTCACATCCACTCTAGAATCCATGCAAAGTTGCATGGAGTAGAAATAACAGCCAGTCCTTGAGCAGAGCAGTGGTTATAAACGAACTACGCAGACTACGAAGAGAATGAATGTCATAACCAAGAATTTTCTCAGGCTTTGCTCAGCTCAGGGATGAAAACTAGCAACTGTTTTAGGAAGAAGCCATAGCCAATCTCAGCTGCCATCATGACTTTTTAAGGAGAGGGTCACTYCATTTGTTCTTGATGTGGTTTGATTGCTTCAAAAATGGTACAGGACAGAGAAATGTTGATGAATTAATTTGAAATCTTAAGATGTTGATAATTATTCTTTGCTTCCCTCTTCTGGAAGCTTCAAATTCTTGCTTATGTCATCTGCATTTCCAGCACATAACTTCAGTGAGTCATACCCRTCTCCTGTTTGTCATATTTGTGATTTTTTCCCCCTTGTGTACACATACCACACCTTGAAGTTGCTTGCTTGCTTTTTAAAATAACATCTGTCCTTACTCATCTAAGTACTTTGTAAAGATTCTTGAGACAGGAGACTTTTTCCTCCTCATGTGAGTAATGTGGCAGGCATGATGCATCTAGGTTTTCCAAAGGATACAAAGGGGTTGGTCTCTTAATATTAAATGAACAAGTAAAAACCCAAGACTGACTTTTTTTTTTTTTCTCCAAGATCCCTGATGAGCTTGGTTTTGTCTGCAGGGGTCAGTAGGGATAATTCATTTGGAGGTTTGCTCCTCTAACTTTTCTACAAGTATACCTTGTTATTTCTGAGAAGGACAACATGGTTTTAAAAGTTCCCATGGTTATTATGAATTCCTTCATCTCACATCATTGTATTGCCAACTGCCAGCAGGCATCAATGAAGGTTCCTAGTAGGTCCTATTCAACCAGATGCTATTGACTTTGAAAAAGGGGTTTTATGCCTTATCAAAGTAAACCTAATCTGACTTTGCAAGATTACCTAGCAGAAGTTTTTCACTAAGAACTGGTTTACTTCTGGTAGGTTTTTTCCTACTCCTATTTATTTGCAGATACAGGATATCTTATCTTGGGCTTTGTTTAGAAGAGTATCTCTTCTTCTAGAAGCTTCCTCTTTTAAGACCTGAATTTCTGTGTGTTTTCTTCTGACTTCAGTGAAGCTTTTTTTCAAACAGAACCCCTCCAGATTCATGCTGATCCAATTCATCGTTCCACAATACTGAGAAGAGAGAGGTATAAGTGAAAGATCTGCAAATATTCTTGCTTTCTCTGTAGCTCTGTTATGGGACCAGCGCACCACTGAGTGTTCTGTTTGCACTGGTACTTGCAGCCCTCCCATCTATGACTCTGYTGTAGGGCTACATAACCTCAAGAAGCCTTCTAGGCTGAGTAAAAGCATCAGGACACAAGGGGCAGAGGTGCATAGTCCAGGTGAAAATGGGCCTAATGGCCACCAAGTAATTAATATGTAATGGTGCCCAGGATGGCTGAGATGAATTTGGATTTGATTTTGGAGTGTTTGGTTTTGGTGTATAAATATTTGTTGAAATGTTTACACTCTTTTTTTCCTGAAAATGACCATATTAAAACCAGTCTTGATAAAATCTGAACTTAAGAAGTAAAAGTTGATTAGCTACTAGAAGTATATATTGACCAAAAGACACAGCTGTGATAGAGTTGAATGAACAGGGGAAAATCAGAAGTTATAATCAATAAACACTAGCTAACAAAAAGAAACCTTCAATTTTAATACTAAAATTTTACAATAAAATTTGTGATCTGCTAAGTGGAATTAAAAGATAACCTCCCAGCGTTTCTGAAGGTGCCAAGATACTTAAAATCACAAGAGCAGGGTAGTAGAAAAAAATAGACTTCGGGCTTCCTGGCTTTAAGGAAGAAAACACAGCTATGTGTTGACTGATAGCTTCACTCAGATCCTTTTCCGTTATTTATTGCCAGGAAGCTGGAGTGTGTGACCTAATTCCTGGAGTGGGTCCTTCACTTTTCCTGTTAAGGATACTAGTCCAATAGAGGTAAATCTTGAGGAAGGTTCCTGAAGCCTCACGGAAAGGAGAAAGGAAGCTGAGCAAAGGTCTTCCTCTTCATCTCCCCATTCCAGGGCACCTCCTATCGTGTCTCCTCTAGGCAGTGCTCCTGCCCTGATTCTCTATTCAACACCACTTGAGTCTTCTGAAGTTTCATCTTGTTTCCATCTGACTGGAAGAAATGAKCAAACTGGAAGCAGGTGCCTGAGAGAAAGAAGATTAGTGAGCTGCTTGTGTCCTTCTCTCTCATCAAATATCTTGCAGTTGGATATAGTGGGTGCATTGAACCTGTTTTGCCCTTTACAGACCTAAAAACTGTAACAGATCTTGGTTATAAAACATAAAAATCTGGACACAAACTGCAGCCATTCAGGAGCTGACCCACGAGCAGCTCAGATCTCTGCTGTAGCAGAGAGAAGACAGTCAGGTATGGCAGAACACCCTGCCCCAAGCTAAGCCATGCCTCATGAGAGCTGTCTGTGTACAAGCCAGTAGCTGTTAGATGAATGCAAGACTGTGCTAGGTTTCTGGTGGAGAAGGAAGGGGCCTCCGGTCACATAATGGAGGCTGGTATTTGTGGAGCCACATGATGTGGCTGAGCTAGAGATGGAGCTGTGGATGGTGACTTGTGATGTAGTGGTGGGACATGGCAAGTCCATGACATGAGGAGTGGCTTCAGTTTCCTCTCCAATGCACCTCTTTTCAGAGAGCGGGCAGTGGAGAGACAGACCTAGGAGACCAATCCTCTCCCTCTCCCACATTTCTTCAAGGGAGATCTTGAAGGGCCCCTACATTTGTGGCCACACTATGTACTCATGGCTGCCTCTGGACTCTGTAACTTGAGATCACCATTAACATTGCCGTAATTAAATGGATATTAATAAAAGGAGCTGTAAAAAAGCATTATAGACATGAATTTTGCTAGTAAGATGTGGCTATGTAAAATGTATATGTGACCTGTTCAGTGACCCTGGAGCATGCTGAGRTTATCAGGAAGCCACAGCTGGTGATGTTAGATTTCTAATCAGGAAACACCCTTAAGAACTTYGAAGATAACAGAGACGTTCTGCTGGGGAAAAAAAGCAGCCAGCCGTTGTACAGAGATCACATAACTTGACCGTGTACAGAGTAGTTTGTAACAACCTGAATAGTATTTAAGACTGTGATGAAAAYGACTAGTTGTGCACACACTCTTGCTTCAGCACCAGGTATGCAGAAATGTTTGCTTGTTATGTTGTATTGCTATATACATAAGTGTTATAACATCATTAGGGGGAACAAATGACCCACACTTGTGTCTAACCTAGTATCCTCACCGAGGCTTTGTTGTAATTCAGCTACAACTGCCTGACCTAGGTATAAAATGAAAAAAAAMCCCTCTATTTACAGCCAGATCATTTTTCCTTGAGCTGAAGAGGTAAACAGGTMTCAAAATTAGATGATGACTTCATTGTCTTTGCATTTGTCACCATTGGTGATTGTAGGGCCTACATGATAAATAATTAATGATGGCTTGTATGAGGAGTGAGGATGCATTGAAAAATAATCATGATTAATTTGCTTTTCTTTTACAGAAAGTTATTACACCTCAGAGCCCTTAAGGGAAAATCATAGAAAGGGACCAGCTGTTAACAAGTCTTTATACAAATCACTTTAGTGACCTGTTAGGTAAGGCTTTGGAAGAGTGATGGAGGGAGGAAATAACAGTTACRATTTTGTATAGCAAAATCTTGTTATGAGAGAACTCCAGGACAAGATAATGATATTGTTCTTTGTTCATAAATACAAAAGTTATGGCTTTCCTAGCATGCATCACAAGGCCAGTGCTTAATAAGACATGCAGTCTCGTCTCAGCTGCAGCATAGAACCTATAATAAGGGACCAGCAGCCGAGCTAGCTGAGATGTCATGTAACACTAATTCTAACTCCATGGAGAACAAGTAAAGAGCGAAAGGACACACAGTCAGAGTTCTGTGCAAGCACTGTAATGAATGTATATTGCCAAGAGGAGCATTGTTGAGKTTTTTTTATATGAGCTTTTTTTATGCTATCCTGTAGCAGAGATGTAGCTAGACTGAGCTTAACAGAGGTGAATGCCTCTGTTGGTTGGGGAAAAAAGAGATCTGCTCTACTAACATTTGTTATGGATGGGCCCAACTTACAGATACACAAATTCTTCTGTATTCAGCCTTTGAATCTGGCATTATCATTTAATCCACTTTATAAGAAAAACTTGGTTCCAGGTAGCAGTTGGTATTCAACAACCTCACAAGTTTTTGGTATCTAGACTGTAAAGAAATCACTGAAGCAACTGGTCTTGTTGACAATGATAAAGAGTGATCAACTGATCTCTTTGGGGAACTGCATTTCCAAGGAATAGGTCTATGAAGAAATGAAGAACAGCAAATGTCTTTTCCTGATGGCATTTCCCTTAGTCTTCTTTCCCCCACCCTGGTTTTTAAAACAGCAGCAGCATTAGCTTCCCATTATCGTGTTGCTGAATCTTCCTTTTCATTAATTCCTGGCTCATCTTCTTCTGAATCATGCCAAAATTTAACCCAGTGTGAAATTTTATGATGAAGCTGCAAAGTAGAAACTTAGCAGGGGAAGCTGACATTGGCATGCAAAAGAGTGTATACAGTCCTGTTCATCTTTTCAGGGACGTTTTTGAGTGGTAGCTGCCCTGATCCAACTCTACGCATTGGAGATTAAATGAAAAAAATAACAGCAGAAAAATCCACTTCCTCCATAATTCAGCCTCTGCTTTCCAAACTGTAACTGGCTTCATGCCAAAGACTCACAGTTCTTTCTTCCAAAATTAGGTTTCCCAGTTTTACAACCCCCACCTGCTTCCGACTGGAGTTATGGTGAATTTTAAAAAATGGTTCTAGTTCCAGCGGAAGAAAATGTATCTCGGCTACTGCAAACAATATAACTTACTAGTCTAAGTGTCGTCATAGCTAATTGTTTGTGAAGTCTATCGGCAGTGTTTTCTTTCTCCCTCCCTTCTTTGTCTTTAGCTAAGAATACACAATGACGCCTGCTCCCAACTGGCCTCACAGTTTATATTCCATATATAAAATGCCTCCCTTTTTCAGAGCATTCCTTTGGSCTACCAATGAGTTGGACAGACTGGCAAGTTTTTTAATAACGCTTTGAAATAAAATTTCCAGAAATACAGCCCTGCCAACTGTCCCAACTTCCTGTATCCTCATTCTTTTCTTCTTATTTGGCAGCTACTGATAGCTCAAGACAGCGTTTTACATGGAGAAACTGAGGCTTAGAAATACTGCAGATGTTAGATGAAATCAGGGAGAGATCCAGGAACTGAAGTAGGAGGGCAGTCCTGGCCTTTCAGCGTATGCCAGGAAAGCAAAGGAAATGTGGGCCAACAAAAGGAAAAAAAAATGCTTTCTACCAGAAATGGAGCATTTGTCATACTGGCTTTTTAATATGCTGGAAACCYGAGAAGAAAGATCACTCCCTTCTCTGACTTTCCTTATGAGGCAGTCTGAAGACCAGTCAAAGGAAGCTGAACCAACATTTCTAACCTGAATKGCAAAGCTCTCATCAGTGTGCAGGAGGCTATCCTTTCATGGGAACACTCTCATTGCCATCTTTTGAAGTTTTTTTCTTTTTACTTCATATGGAACAATTAAAGTTCCTTGTCTTCAGAAAAGAGAACCCACATGCCTCCTGCAGATGCAGTGTGCAGGCTTCTGCATTGCTTTGGCTCTGATTCTCCATCTTACCCAGTGAAATTTTAAATAAGCTTTAGCAGAAGAGGTTGAGAGAACYTTAGATGAGCATATCTCACTGTCCAGGATACACTCCTGGTATATGAGTGTTGTGAGGAAGACATTTGAACTTGAACTCTCTGTAGATCAAGTAGTAACTCCAGGAACAAAAGGTGCTATCTTACACTCACTCTTCTCCTTTGAAAGGCACTGAAAGCCTTTYTAGCTAAAGAAGAAAAAGTATGATCTGCAGGTTCCAAGTAGAGTTAGGAACTCACCTGCATCTCCCTGTAGACAAAGCTTATTCTGTTTGTACTTTGAACACTGGCATCCATGGCACCACAAAGTACCTTATTCTCTCTGAAGCTTACTGGGAGAGCACAAGCAGCACTCAGCATTATGCTAAGTCCTCTGTGTGAGTATTTCCCTCCCTACAGGGAGGGAATACAATACAGGGAGTTCAATACAGCCATTTGTAGAAATATCTAATAAGGATACTCCTTTGCCATTAATCAGCAAAAGCAATAAAATATATGGTGTGTTTTATGTGCTTTTAGTACTGAGTACCTTGTCAATGAAAATGAGATGGAGGTGGTTGGGTCAGGATCTCAAATGTCACAAATAATGGGACAGAGCTACACATAATATATGTCTCCTGTTAGTAGTGCCACTCACAGTTGCTGTTCTCCTCCTCTTCTCTGTAAAGTATAATTTCCATTGGTCCTTGATGCAAGATAGAAAAGGGACCCTTAGTCACTCACCATGGGCAAGCATATAGATAWGGGCTGGGAAGTGGCTAAATAAATTTTCAGTGTGCTTTATCTGATTTTCCTTTGGAAGTATCCAAAGTCTTCATACACTTACATTAATACTGACAGCAACACAGGACAGTGCACAGCTTTTTCAGTGCAAAGCTGTGAGCATCTTTCTAACAGGGGAAAATGCTCATTTTTGGACTTGCAGGATAAACACGGCTGAAAAGTTAAAGTTTGTTTTAATCAGGCTAATCTTCTTTGTAGTTTAAGAAGACAGCAGTTTTTGTTTTGTCTTGTCTGTGTGAATAAGACAAAGGTTTTCAGTAATGTTAACCAAATTTTTAATGGTACTTTGGTAAGGTTACAAAACCACTGTCTTAAAAGTAAAGATATACTAGGGGTGCACATTTTTGCGGCTGTTAAACACTGGCTTGTGCCCTTTGGGAATCTGCAGCATGATGTAAGTCTTAAAAATATTGTTTTTTTCCCACTGGTCCTGTGTATCACTCTGCCCAGGAGGGATGGAGTTCACTTCCTGACCAGCTATTTCCTTCTTTGTCATCGTGCTGTTCTGTGGGAGGTCTCTTGCCTCGCTTACCAGTCATTATCCCAGCTCAGCTCACATGATGTACGTGTTCTCCGTGACTCCTCCTGTGTTCCTTGATACCGGTGCTTCAGGARACTGAATGAATTCACTGTCACATCGTTCCTGTGGGAGAGGGAGATGGCGTCCTTCCATTTAACCAAGAAGCAATTGAGATGCAAAGGAACTAAGGGAAAATCTTTCCACTGTTTTGGAAAGTGCAGCCTGAAACCTCTGCAGCCTGATTTTTTGAGAGCACCTTACATTAGTGATTCAAAGAATAGCTCTTGGTTTTCAGCTGCAGTTTGCAAGAAGCAGGTTATTAATATACACTTACAAATTTTGATGATAAAATAATTACAGGCACACACAATTTCAGGTTCTGTGGAAATACTTTTTAAAAACAGAACTGTAACAGTGCATTGATACTTCAGTGATTCAGTTGGCTCCACTAGAGCGTAAAACAGGTATTATATGAAGAATAAATTACACCCTTTCCACCACATATTTATAGAAATTTGTTCTTATGCTAGCACAGATAGAATGAGTCTCCAAATGAATAATCAGACTGCGATCATGAGACTCCCTGACTCTTATGTGCCATGCTGTCTCAGGCTCTRTCACACTGATGATAGCTATCTATCTTACATCTTAGGTCTCCTAGACGCAGTCTAAATTATTTGCCTCTCAAGAGACAGCAGTCAGGCTTTCTGCAAGTGATAAAGAGGAAAAATATGCTGATCAAGTGCAATACAGAAGCTGGAATATCCATTATTTAAGCATTCTTCAGTTGTTTTAAACATATCACTGTACTAGTCTTTGCTTTCAGTGGCTTGATCTTGAGAGCCTGTTTACTGCCTCGAACAGCTGAGGGCCAACCTTTATRTCTGGGAGAGATTATAGAATTACAGTATTGTTCGTGTGTTTGTTTTTCCATCTGTTTGATTTCAAGGGCCTTGCTTGTATAACTGTGTACCTTTAACCCTATTGTCTTTTGTTTTCCTCCATCTTCCCCATTTTGACAAAAGCCTTTGATGATTCCTAGTGGTTCCCAGCGTCAGGAGCTGCTAGTGGAAAAGTGTTTAAAAGATACTTAGCAATTCCTTGAGAAATTAGAACGACTTGTCGTTGCTGGGTGCAAACAACTATGAAAAATCCATCCCAGAATAGCCCACAATAGTTTGCAGTCCTCTCGGCAATGTGGACTTCTGGTCAAAGGGCCAGAAGTGAGGCACCTCACCATCATGAACCCCATCGCAGGCATGTAGGTTAGCTCTCTGGAGTCCTAGAGATCCTGCCCAGGCCTTGAGACAGCATTTTTTTTCTGTTTTTAGTGAAACTCCCATGCTGTGTTGACGGTGAATTCAACTCCAAAAAAATCAATCTTACATCCACCTTTCACCCTGTCATAACAGGATTCTCCTTCTAAGACCTTTTTTGCAAGATTAGGGGAAACAATTGTTACAGCTCTTGCATTCTGTTCTGTTGTATTTCTTTCTACCCCCCAGAATACCATTGGGTGAAGTTATTTGCAAGTAAGGATTTGTTTAGATTTTTCTTAGAAACGGTAGGCTTTGTTTCCTTCCTTCTCAATTGCTGTGTCCTATATTGCATAAAMGATAGAGCAGCCATTGAACACAACCGTTCAGTTTTGTGTTTACAGAACCTGCTAATGAAAATAAGCCTAGAAAGTCTAGATTTCTGGACATCTTGCTGTTTACACGCCACGTCTGGCTACATACCTCTAATCATGAGTGAGCTGCATTTTATGAGCTATGAAGGGATTCTGCAGACTACACTTTTCTGAGCAAGGGTTTGGGGGGCAGTAGTGAGTGCACTGTGCCAGCACCGCACCCCTGAAGCCCGCCTGTCCCCCAACAGCCAGCGTACTTGGGGTACGTCCTTGGGCACACCAGGAGGTGCAGCCAAGCGTGCATGAGGATGCACTTGCAGTCCCACACATAGTGCTCGAGGTTATGCTCAAAACTCAGGCTGAACAGAAAAATACACATCCTCTTTTAATCCTTTGTGCTGGAATTTTGTTGGTTTGGCATGCCGCTTGAGAGCTAGGCATTCAGAGGATGACAGAAAAATGAAGGAGAGGGGATTCATAGAAATGTAACACCTTCGCCACTGGCAAAAAAACCCTCCTGGGGCTGGTGAAGTGTCAGAAACAAGAAATCAAGCATCCATCTCTATTAATATTATCTTTCTGAAGAAAAGAAGACATACAATAGTGGCAGGAAACTTCTGTTAGTGAGTTGCTTTCCCTCCAGCTTGTGGGATTGCAGCAGCAAAAACAGCTCAGCAATAAATGTTGCGCTTATGCCAGCAGCAAGATACTGTTCAGAAGGGATCATCTGTAAATAAACAAAGATTAAAAAAAGAAAGGAGTGATCAGTGATCATGTGATGATGAGCAAAGGTTATTCCTGACTGACTATGGAAGCAGAACTATCCAACCCAATTTGGTGTGCAAAGCACTGGGAATACTATTTTTTTTCCTTGTCTTTATCTCTTACTGCTGCCGAAGAAGGAAATTGTAATTTTGTCCTCATTTTACAACAAGTTTGGAGTAATTGGTTAGCAAAACGCATAAAGCCGAGTTGGAGGAAGATTTACTGCGGTGGTTTTAGTTGTATCCTTACAGAGTGCCATCTAGGGGTAACTCATTAAAACCTCGTCAAAGGCCGAAAGCTTTGTCTCTCGTTAAAAATCAAACCGGAAAATGCTTCCCCTGTATGATGCTCCAGGATCTTGCTACAGAAACTGAGCACGCTGTTTGGAGTACATAGGGTGGCATTAAAACTATAGGAAAAGAGATTGGCAAGAGATTACTACAGGATACAAAGGAACAAGGTTCAGAAAATCATTTGCTCACCTCCACAAACTACCTGGTGTTTACAGCCAAACCCTCCCATGCCGTCCAAGTGACTGGCATTTGTAAGTCAACTTATTGTCCAGCTTGCATTCCTTTTGTTTATTGGCTTGAGCATGAGAAAAAATACGAGCTTTAAAATTCTAACTCATAAATGTGGTGATTAAATTTAATAGGACAATTAGGGTTTTTTTTATTTTCTGATAGGATAAAAAGGAAAACTATAATTCTTACAAACATGTGAGGACATTAGCAACCACATTTACCTATATTTTTGTTTTATTTTGTTGGCCTGTTTTGATCGCCTATTCTAACTTTACATATTTTTAATCAATRTATATTTAGAGTAATATGATCAAGTTCATAATTACACTTCTGCCTAACATTTCCTTTACTTGGCTTAAGGAAGCCTGGTTTTTCTCCTATCTTTCTGGAAATTATGATAGGCAACCAAATAAATTCTGAAGGTCTCGAGGCAGCTAATTATGCTGAGATACTCTGATGATGCTTGAATTTCTATCGTTATTTAATTTCCTAAAAGAACCTTGCTAAAGAAAAAATTCCTTTCTTTTCATTCTTTTAGACAGATTCCTAAAATTCTTTTAAGTTTGAAGAAACACTCAGAAGGGCCTGTGCCCTTAGGGCCAACTCCCCCCAGTCTTCAGGCATGAAGCCACATGCAGGCAAGGTCCCTTTCCCCTGCAAGAAGCAGTATTTGTTCCTTCCACCATTCCTCTCTTGCCTGTTCCTTTGTCATCTCTTTTTGTCCTAATGTAGTCGAAAACCTGTATCTTACACATGCTTGTCCTACAAGGCATTCCATAAAAAGGTCTATTCAAGTCTAATACCATTGCTGCATCCCCTCTAGCATATACAATTCCTAAGTTTTTGGATAAGGAACAGTCTTCAAACTCTATACTGCTCCTAATCTAGTCACAGTTTGGTCTATGGTTTGGGCTCCTAGGTGCTAGTAAAGATACATATCTAGAAAACTTCATTCTGCTCATGTCTCTGATATCATCATTACATCATTATATTCAGTTCTTTTCCTAGGGAGAGCTGCAATAGACCAGTGCTATGTTAAATCAGCCTCTGATAGAAGAATCAGTTCTCATTTTTCCTTGCACTGCACGGTGGTTTCACTTTACAATATTGATATAATATTTGATATTTACAAGTACCGATGGAAATAAAAACTGGGTTGGCAGATGTATCAATGTCATTCTGTCATTCAGTCTCTCATTAATTCCTAGCACCTCTTTTAAAAGCACTTTCCACTCTCTAAATCACATAAGTTTAACAAGAGGATAACAGTCGGTCCCTTATTTTTGTAAGCATGATTTATAAAAGGGGGGATGGAAATCAATTATAATTATGGGTAACACGCCAAAAAAAATACTTGGTTAACAAGTATTTAATGTGTTCCTGTTCGAAAAATTTTCACATTGCTGAACTGGAAAACTCAAAGAATTAATGATGCCAGTGGGTGAAATTCCTCCCACTTTCACCTCCTTCCAAGTCAGTGTCAATAGGCATTGATTTTTGTAGGTCTCATTCTCAGGCAAGTGGCATGTAACACGTGCTTCAGTTTTGTGCATACCTAAGTATACATAATAACGTACATAAGTATACATATTACTGAAGCCCAGAAATGGTGAAGGATTTTAGTTTTATTTCAAACTAAATAATAGTGCGTGAAGTTGTGCTATGATTTATTTTTTCCTCAGCAGCTAGCCCTCTAACCCAAGCTTTCCTTCCTCCCATTTCCTGCTCTTAGTAGACGGAAGTGTTGTTATTTAGCAAGTGGCTTTGTCTGCTCTATTCCGTGCTAAAATGACAAATGTAGAAGAATAGTAAAAATAGCCAAAAATTACAATAATAATGCAGCCATTTCCTACCTTTTTAAAGAACTGTACAAATATGAATAAATCATCCATAATAGCATATGATTATCTTTTACAGTATCTACATTATAAGAGAAATAAAAGCATACAGAGCTTTAGAAAGGTAACAATGAGTTTTGCAGTGCTTTTTATTTTGTTGTTCAAAGTATATTATACTATATAGAACAGAACTAATATCTACTAAAAGTATATAAAAAAGAAAGGAAGCTTAATTTTCCATAATGGATACAGCTGAAATCATTATTTAATATTGTTGTTAACAGTTTTTAATTGTTGCCTGACCAACAACCTTTTTGCTTTGTGTTTCTTTTGTCTTGAAAGCATTCAAGCTCTGATGCACCTATGTACAATTGCAGGACATTTCTCATTCACCTGGCACTAAATTGCAATAAAGCAGTGTTTTAAAGTGAATAACCTATCATGGAAGAATACTGCATGTTGATAAGCCCTCCTCTCCCTGAAGTATTTTAAGTTAAAATGCCAAGATAGGAAATTGTATTACCCAAACACCTTTCCACCTGCCAGTAGCTGCTTTGAGTGGAAATCAGGTGATGTGAAGAACCTGAACTAGGGCAAATCCCATCCTGAGTGAGAGACTGGTACACAGGCATCCTGTCCCCTTCTAATTAGCCCTAGCAGTCACTGCGCCTGTGCTTCAATTAGCACTTTGTAATTGTAATTTCATTCTAACCCTATTTTTGATCTTACATAATGCCTCAAGCTGGCTAAACCTTTTTTCCTCCTGTCAGAAGGGAGCTGGAACGACCCCGCCAGACCTCCCCCGGCAGCCACTGTGCCTGCTATGTGAAAATGTATGTTTCACCCTTCAGCTAGATCTAATTTAGAAATCTTTGAGCTCATAATGATTTCCTATAGTTTGGCCTAATTGAATCTAAGTGCTTTTGCATTAAAACTAAAATGCCCAGCTGGGCTGAAGCTGAAAACCTGCGATGCTGACATACAGTCCCAGAAACACAAGCTCTCCTCCACGTTGACAGTTGCCATCTACTGCATCAAAGCCACAGCCATCTTCTGTTTTGACCTAGTGCCTCGATTGCAAAAATAGCTTGGTTAAGACCAGAGTCTTTTGCAGAACTGAATTACCACCAACATATGCAGCAGCTGCTCCTTGCAGTGAAGCTGCTGCAGCCTGAGGGACCCTGCTCCCCAAGAAGGAAGGCACTGCTGCAGGAGCTGCTCCCGCTGCATCATGTCCCCCTGCAAGGGAAAGGAGCTCTGCTGCTGCTGGGGAACCTGCCACCCAGGACAGGGCCCAAGGTGGGAGCTGGGCTCTGGAGTGCTCCCTTCGCTCTGTGACTTAAGACGCTGCGTACGGCTGATCAGCAGGTCAAAAGATCTACCTCTAGCAGGTACATAAAGCCATGGAGCGGGAAGGAAACCACTGCTGAGAGCTGCATCTAATAGGTTTGGGGAATGCGACCCAGGAGTCAACTAGGCGAATGCCCTGCTGAGGGAGAGACGTGGCAGCAGACTCAGCCAAAGCTGCCTGGGCTCCCCTGCCTGTGTCTTCCAGCAGTGTTTGCTGTTGGCTTTCCTCTAAACCTATTAAAGCCACTAGGGAAATCCCATTAGTTTCCCTAAGAAATTCTCACCTTGCAGGCTTCTGTAGTAGAGGAATGTATACCATCCAGGGTCTAACCATTCTCAGTCTTTTTTTTCCCCCAAATTCTGCTGTTCTCTCTAATGTTCAGGCAGAACGAGAAGTATTTGCATCAAGTCTCTATTCAGAAGCCTCTTCTAAGAACACCATACAACTACTGCACAGCGCAGCATCTGTTACTGATCTATTAATAATCATAACAGTAACATTAGCAAGCAACTATCAAGCACAACTACAGAATATGAACCCATGATCTTATCCCCAAGCTAAGAATGATACGTATGACAGCATGAATAATATCTAACAATCATCTAGCTACTAAAATTATATCCCTACAAAACTAAACAGACTTGTTTCTTTTATTTTAAAGACTATGTCTAATTAAGAGCACTCCTGATGCGTCTAGGAGGTTGGAAGAGCTTAGGCAATTGCTGTCATACCTTCAAAGTAAATCAGACTGTTAGGCTCTTAATATTTACATTTCACAATTTCTGGCTTACTAAATTATACTCCCAAAATAAGTATCATTGCAGTATAGGAAATTATTTACAAAAGAAGAGCTAAGGAAAGCTATTCCATCATTTCTATTTTCATCAAGGTGAAAAACACCCTCTTGCAATCGTCCTGTTGGGCTCAATCCTATGCTCCATTAGCAGGAAAATTTTCCATTGAACTCAGCACAGATCTTGCTTTCATAAGAGAATTCTGTATACTGTAGCAACACCTCATCTTGCTATCAGTAAAGTCAGTGGGAGACATGCTTCTGAAGGTAATGGTAGTAAAATGAGATCTTCGGTGGCGTTTCATAATGTGCTACACTGGCAGGAAAAGAACCATCGATTTCGGGAATCGTGGAGGTTCGCATCAAAGAACAGATTTGCTTCTGGTAAAGAAATAAATGGGAGTGGGCCTGAAATTTAAGAAACCTCAAAGTAACCTGCACTGCAGCATGGGAAGAATGTTAGACTTTATGCATTTTAATAGTCTCCACGAGGACAAATCACCTGATTCATTCAACGACTTTCGTGTTCCAGTTAATGACAATATGCATGCAACATAGCACCTTAAATTGCTGATTTTGAATTTTACTTGTATTTTTAATAAAAATCCCTTTGTCTTCCCCAGAAATGTCCCAGAAACTAATGAAATCTTTTGTTCTAAATGAAAGATGTTTCGTTTGACCAGGGAGCAATATTCTTTTCAACTTTTATTTTGGCAGGAAGCAGGAGAATCCTGTTTTATCCAAAATGATTCCATTTTTGACTGTGATTTGTTTGCATTTTCCTACTTTGAATTCTTTCATACATGCTAAGCAAAGCTCAAAGGTGACCTTCTGAAATATATAAGTCCGATTTGGCAGTTAGAGACAGCATATAGCTCCAAAAACACCTCTTCAGTCCTCATGGGGTAGTATGTAAGGTTATCTTCCCCCTGCTATCGTGTACAAAAGCCCTTGGAGCTCTCCCTAGAGATGTTCACAATGTGCAATTAAAGAGGGGTGGTGCATAGATCTCACCAAGTCTTCGGCATACTTCAAACTTACAATATTGTCTCTGGACTTAAGCCAGGGAAATAATTTAACTTCTCACAGCAGACAATTTTTGTCTTCTGCATAGCTGATACTCCCCAAATAATTAAAAAGATCAGCCTACAAAGCTATTGGCTTAGAAGAAGTAAGAAATTAATTAACAGAAGTGTGTTGCAGTAATGTTACTTTTAATCAGTTTAATCACAAAATTCTTCCAATTCTAGTTTATGCAAAAAAAATACAATACTCATCTGAGCAGATTCACAATTCCAAACATCTGCCTCTTCCATAAATAACTGGCAGAACAATCTACCAGTTGTTCACAGTTTATTGCAGACATTCCCAAATGCTTACAAATTTTATTATAAGATTGGGTGATTTTATAAAATTGATCAATACAAAAGAAATGTTCACAATTTATTCTTCAGTTTAAAGTGTCACTTGTTTATAAAGGTTCAGCCTTCATAAATTTTGAATTCATAAGCTGAATACCAAGATTAAGAATGTAACAATAGCAATTGCTTTCAGGATTCAGCATAGTTTCTATGCAGTTTTCCCCACGATTGCTTACTGCCAAGCATCCCTTTTCTGCCTGACCCTGCAGTAGGGCACTCAGGTGACAGTCACACTGGGCTGGACATCGAGGCCACATCTGGACTGTTCACATGAAACACACCTCAGGAATGTTTCAAGGCATCACTTAGGTTGTTAAATTTTTAAAATGTTTCWGGGCATGGTTTTAGCCTGACCAGGTGCCCAAAGAATTTGCAGGCATGGTTCAGGGGTCAGCACTGGCCACAGATCGGTCCAAATATGCCGGGTGCATGTAACCACCCTGCTGTCAGTGTCTGCAAGCTCAGTGGGTGCAGGCGTTCAGCACCAGCTGGCCTCTGCCAGGGAATAATCCTCTGCATATTTAACTTACTAGCATAGACGAAGCTTTAGGGGCAGCAGTAGAGCTAAACTAACTTTCACGTCAATCAACAGTGGATGAACAATTTATGCAAAGATGAAAGAACTAGTCTGATCTTTACAACGCTGTTGACTTCACACTTGTATTATCTTCCTCTTTCTTAAGTAACGATTACAGCATGTACTGATTTTAGATCCTTGGTAGAACAAAAGCAGCTAAAAAGATCAGTGCACCTTAAACCATCTTTTCTTTGAGATCCATGAAAAACTGTACCTTTGAATTGCTGCTGGTTCCCATTTTTCAGCTGCTGTCTCTCTCTTGCAGCACAACCCCAAAAGACTCTGCTACCACATAAATGATGCATAGACCAGGCAGCGATACAGTACAGTGGAGAAAAACAAACACTGAGGGAAGGAGGAGTTGGGGTAGGGAAGAGGAGGGAAGCAGGAAAACGCATGAAAAGCAAGACGCATAACAGCGCAAATCAGCTACGTTGAAGTATGAGCTATGACAGGAATCACACAAAACAAGTTCTGCATCATCTGCCACTTCTAACGTATTGCCCTATGGGACTCCAGCTGGAGGACTGAATCAGGATCCTACTGCAGTCAACCACACTGCCTTTCCCACAAAAACTTCTCTCCACCTTCTACTTGAGGGGAAACCCCACAGGGGAGTCAGGATGAGAGCTCCACTGGGTCTTGGGGAACTTGTGAGCCAGGGCAAAGGGATCAGCCCTTTGGGACCCCACAGTCCCTCATGGACCAGCTGCCACTGACAGTAGGATTCATGGGGTTGGGAGGTGAAACAACTGAGAAGTAAATCTCAGTAAATTTTTCTCTCCATCCTTTCTCTCCAGACTTCTCATGGCTTTTTCCCTCCCAAGCAGAGACTGCTTTATCCCTTGGCTTCTCAGTTATACCCAATTGGAAGTCAGCCACCTGAAACGGTCATGCTGTTCTTCCAGTCCAGTATATGGCAGTCTAGTGTAGGCATCAGGAGCATGATTCATCAGACCAAGGGTGGACATACACATCCGAACTAGCTGTCTAGAATCCATTTATCATTTACCGAAACAGATATTTCTACCAAGTGACTCACCCCATGCTAAAGTTGCTCTTTCAAATGAATGGTACGCCAGAAAGTGCCTATTTCCCTCCATTAATTGCAAAGGGAGTTCAGATGTGCTTCAGACATGGTCACAATACTACAGACACCTAAAGTTAATGAGGTGAAGCCTGGTCATTGTTGCTCTATATAAGGAATAAAGTAATCCAGAAATGAGAATATCACAGTCCAAAATGTGTTGTAGCTGAACAATCAAAACAATCAAAGTTTTATTTAAAAAAGCACTGTATTTCCCACAGCATTTTTCAGTTCTCATTTAATCTAGTAAATACTGTTGAATGAAATACTAGCATTTGTAGTATCTCTCTTAAGTGTCCACTTGACAAATCAGGATGTACCACAACCGGAACAGGAGATGTTACACAGACTTTATGTATTTTCTTTGCAGTTTAACCATCAATTTCCTCCAGAAACACTGTCAATCTGTTTAGGCCAATAACCATCCCTTTTCAGATGCAATGTGCTATACCTAAGTTACAGGATTAAAGATTTATCTTTATTCAAAAATGTTTACTTGTTTAAACTTTTAAAATACAGATCTCATTTAAACTCTAACATTTATAATCAGCTTTATCTTTATGTTTGTGATATATATCACTCCGGCCACTATCTTACCCAGTAATGTTTATGGGCTGAATAGTAGGATACCTGGGTGATGGAAGTTACTGCTCAAACAAGAGCAGTATTTGTGGGATCAGTAACCAAGACTCCTACCAGACAAACTGAAGCCAAAACCCCTTCCAGCTTGTTTGGTTCTGCTGCACAGGAGGTGCAGGACTGTTCAAAATTTGTCCATTGCTAGAAGTAGGTGTCAGTTTACTCATTTCTAGGAATCAGCTACGCCTCCTTGCCAAGCAGAAAGCTCATAGTCCTTGTAGCCTTTTGCTTCCTCACAGCTTTTTGGTCTGGGCAGGCTAAGCCAAGCTGCTGCTCCCAGCCCCAGCCCGAGGGAAGAAGCAATCACGAGCAGTGGTGTTCTGGAAGACTCCCACCCTCAAGTTTTTTCTTCACCACATTAAAAGTGCAAGCACGGCCGTATGTGTCATCTTTGAGTTTCCCAGAACAGTAAAAATCTACAGAGACACATAAGGAACACCTTCCGATCAAAGCCTTGTTTATCTACTTATCCATGGGTACAAATCACAAGATTTAACAGGGATGTAACAAACACCCTACTGGATGGCCCCAATGGTCCCTCCAGCCAGTATTCTGACTCCAGCAGTGGCAGCAGGATATATTATTTAGGGCAAGTATGTGAGCCTACCGTTTTCCGCAGTCCATTCCCTCTCATACATCCCCAGAATCGAGTCATTTCATTCAGAATTTGGAATTTTCCCTAGCGTGGCCTCCTTACCTTTTCTACCGAGCCATGCAGGGATTTTATCGGAGTGCTTGTTTTCTTGTTGAATTCAGGCAGTTTACCAGGGCTTCTAATACAATATTTGTAACAATAGCAAACACTGTAAGAGTCCTGGAATACCTATATGGTATTTAAAACAATAGAAGTGTCTAGATATATTTCCCTTTACCTGACCTCCAGCCATTCACTACAACCTTGAATACAGAGCATCTGACTCAGCTGCTCTCTCTCTATACCAGGAGAAACCGCCTGCCTGCTGATAGCATTTTTTCCTCTAATTCCTTAGGTATCTGTCAGCGCCCACAGCCCTCCTTCTAGCCTAGCATCCTCCTTTGGCTTATATTTAGACTTTGAAGAGTAAATTGTTCTTAGTCTGCCAGGTGTCAGAAAAGGTATATTCCCCAACAGACAGCATCCTCGTTGCATTTTCAAGGATTTGTGTTGCTTTGCTTTTCTTGCTGGCCCTGTTACATCTTCCATTTGATTTAACTCTCTGTGCTGAGGCAAAATAATACCTCATCAGTAATGTGAGTATGATATTAAAAATATTACACACAATTGCCTTGTTTGTTATAGGCTGCAAGTCTAATGGTGTTCTACATCACGTTCCTCAGGTCTTGGATACTAAAGSATCTTGGTTACTGTGAGGATCTCAGCTTTCACTGCAAAAAGGGGGAATTTCTACACCTCCTTGTTGCAAAGAAAAGCTTGAAAACATTATTTTGGCAAAAATGAAAACCTGAAAATCTGGAATCAATTTAATATAAAAGGTAGGCTCATGATTTTTATGATTATACATCACTTTGGCAGGGGCAGGGCGGAAGGGACACTCATTCACTATTTCTGAATGTTTGCAGGTGGCAATACTGACTGTGGAAATTTCATCTTTGGGAATGCTTTGTCACCGATGTCCTCAGAGCGGTAATAATACCATTCTCCCACTAGTTTGTGTGAATAAGGCTAGTCCTACAGTCTAATTTATTCTCTCTGCAGATTTGGACCCTGATCTTGCAAGCTGTATTTTGTATCCATGAAAAGTGCTGCAGTGATATGCAGTAGTGGTATGCACAGGTAAGAAGCCCTGTCTGTGCAAGATAATAGATCTTGCAGCTAAGCAAATTGAGTGCAAAAATTGGGAGACATTTAGTTTATCTATATTAAATTTGCCTTCATGAAATCGCAGTATGTTCAAACTCTGCGTTATTAAAATAGAAGACAATGTAATACAGAATTCCTGTTCACTAATTGTCCTTTACTCCAAAAGTCAAAGGATGCACCTCTTCCCACACCCTCCCTCCTGAAGACACACAAACACCAGCATAGAAATAAAAAGAGGGATTTTAATGGAAAATCTGAGAGCTTGATACCTTCTTTTCGGTCCCATTAGGTGGAGCTCTCAGACAAGAAGAAATGAATGAAAAAAACAACCCAGCAGGCACACTTAGGAATTATTAGTACTGTACTATGCAGGTATTTTTCCCTGCCGAGAGCTCTCTCGATAGAATTCATTTGTATCCAACTACAAAGCTTATTACATGCTTTCAAAACTACTATTACTCAGCAACCTGCCTGTACAACTAGGTTTTCATTAGCTTAACACATTACCGAGATCAAGCTGCAAACTTTGGAGGTAGCTGAATGCTACTGGGGTCAACATAAATAACCAGATTGACAGAGAAATAGTTATGGAAATAGCGAAGCAGAGCAGATAAAGAATTTAAAAGCAATACATAAAAACCAGAAAATTCCAGCAAGTGCTTGACCTCACTTCCATTAATGATRAAAGTCCACTGACATTAATGGTGCAGGATTCAGCTGAAAAATTGGCCATGAAGACACAAAGGCATAATACAAATGGAAATGGCAAAATGTTTGTAATCTGATTTTCTGCCGCTTTCCGGTTCTAGTTTCTACTCTTGTTTTGATTTCGTATTTAACGTATACATTCTTACAATGTTTTCGGGTAGCTCTCCCAATTTCTACACAAGGGGAAGGATGAAGRTAACCCTGTGTAAAGTACTGTACAAGCAAAGGACAGAATGATGGGTACATATTTTCGAGGCTATTGGCTCTTACACCAATTGTTCATTATGTGCAGTAACTCAGCAATGTCAACATTCTTGCCAAATAAATGGCTGTGGTTGGCCAAGTGGGAAAGAGGAAAACAATGTTATATAGACAATTATCAGAATTAACAGAAATTAGCAGAGATTGTCCAGATATATATGGAAGGAAAGAGTCTGAACTGGTTCCTGTTAGACTCCACACCTTATTTAAGAGAAATGATTGACTAAATTTGATCAATTCAACTGTGATTAAACCCTGCTAGTTTTACCTTTTATGAAGGCAAACATGACAATTTTGTAATTGACCATTTCAATAAAGCTTAGCCTATCTCCTAGATTTATCTCTGATACAGAAATATGATAATTTCATGACCATTGAGGTACGATGCTGGAAGGTGGTTTTTATTTTGTGTTTGAACATCATCTGTCTAGTTAAAGGTTTTGCAACAAAACCTTTTGCAGACACTTGCACAGTCTGAAAGTCTGTTCCATTTTCAGACTTTTTAAAACCTGTACTCTTTTGTGCCCAAAGTAAACACCATTTAGCACCTTGTGCTAAAATAAATAATACGCAGTGCCTGTGAGACATGAGAACTAGCAACTTCGTTTCTGTGTTGAAATCAGTTGGCCTCATTTGACGGGCTCTAATTTGACCCACTACTATAGATTTGCTTCACCAATGTAAAAAGAAAACTTCTCCTACTAGTACGGACTGCTGCAATGTAAGAAAAGTGTCTCTCCCCAACACTGAAGGTTTCTCCCTCACTTCCATATTCTTCTGCTCTGCACATTTCCCCAGAGGAATGTTTTGTGATCAGGATGTTTTTTTAAGCTTTTAATTTTTCCCACAGGAACCGTCCCAAACCTGCTGCTGACATAAGAAAGGTGTCACAGGTCAGAATCTGACCTTTCCTTCTTGACACTGGCACCATGGACGAGGGTTGTTCTGGTCATATTGGGCAACATGCACTGGTTCCGGTGGCTGCAGCGGTAGCTTCCACAACCTGTTTCAGATGCAGAGGGCATAAAAAGCCAGAGCTTCAGGAGCACATCTTATTTTTAACTTCCCCTCATCTGCTTTCAGGATGGCCTTAATGTGTACGCAGTTTTCAAGTTCTGCTCTGTTTGTTACTCTTTCAGATGATACTATATATCTATGGCATGGATATGCTCCATTCTCTGTCATATATGGCTACTCATAACCTCTACTGTACTTACCCTGAGACCCCTAACCCTAATGGAGGGAGTTATTATTATCCCTATTTTACACCCTCAGGCTAAGTGACTTCTTCAGCGCCATCCAGGGAGCCTGCAGCAGAGTAGGAAACTGAACCCGATTCTGGTGCATCCTACCTCTGTCCATTGAACTATACTTCAGGGTGACATTACACAAATAGATGAGCATAGGTCTGATGTAAGCTTCAAGAGAGAGAATGAAGGTTATGGCAGTCTTACCTCGTTTGCTTAGATACCTGAGAGAAGCAAGCAGAAGAAAGGTCAAGACGGTGGAGAGCTGAAGCACTTGGTGCCACATGGTGAGCCTCTGATAAAGTCCTGTAGGCAGAAAACACAGCTGGTAAGGTTCTTCTAGCTAGGCATCACAGAAGCATCATGCCAATTTTCCTAGTGTGAAACAAAAAGCTCTCTCCAAATCTGAAATTTCTCCATCGAGAACTTGTTTTTAGGAGATGAATGTTTTTCATTGGGAATTTTTCCAGCAGAAAATTCTCAACTATCCACTATACGCCCTCCTAGTTCCCCTCCAGCTTCCCAGTGTCCATGCCCCTGAATGGGTAAGAATGTTCTCTTTACCCATGATTCAGTATTTCACTGAAGTACAGTGTGGTTAAAAGACAGAAAATCAATCTTAACCACTGAGATTTCCATAAAGTTCAATTAAAAGTGTCAAGCTGTTGTGACTAGCTTTGTCAAAATGTGGGTGACAAGCTCTGTTGTGCAGCAAAATGTGCTTGTTTCACAAAACGCTGGCAAGGAACAGCAGGATCCTGCTTCTCGGGCGGCTGCAGGCACACAAACCTTCTGGCTGTAGCTCCTCAGCTTGCATCTGACCCACGCGCCCAGAGCTGAGCTGCTTCTTGGAAAGGGAGAGCCTGAGAAGACAGCCAGTGCAGGTGCTCAGAGCTCAGAAGGAAATCAGTGTGATCTTGATAAGAAAAATAATAGCATTCACACAGCCAAAGTCCCGATCTGTTACTGATCCAGCTGCACCACTCTCTTTCATTCACCTGATTCGGACACTGTGCTTTGAAGAGAACATAAATACACTTCTCTTGACTGCTTTGCCTGTCCTTTTGGAAAAGTGCTCAGTACTTGTACAGTGCATCCCAATATGGTTTCTTTTTGAATATCTATTTCAGAAAACACACCCCTACTGCAGCACAGTGCAGCCTATAGCAATGAAGAGGAATAATAACACAATCCTTAAAGACAGATCAGGCATTCTAAGTGCTATACTTGGGTCAAACTTGAATCTGAAGGGCTTCTGTATATCATCAAAAAAATATTTTCTTCCAGTCTCACAGTAGATTATAGGGTGTTAGAAATTTCTACTAGTAATTATGTGGGAATAAATTCAATTAGCTGAATTCATTACACTTCTTAAAACTAAACTTTTATTTGTTCTGAATAAATTCAGCCTCCTATTTAGTAATAGTCTCCTCTTATTAAGCATCATTAAGGCCTCACCATCATTAAGACAATGGCTGTGCATCTGCTATTAAACATCTGCTATTAAACACCTATTAAACATAGGTGCTTTGCGAGCACCGTGAGATGCTGTGATAAACAAAGCTTCTCAGCCGAGATACATGCTTCACTCAGGATTGATCTGTTCAAAAACTGGTAATCCTGCACATTTGTTTAAATAAGTGGTTCTGTCATGACCAGCCCTGACCTACTTTCTCCAAGGCCTTATTTGTTACAYGCACGTTTCGGCTTTCCTCTGACTATACTTCAAACACAGACCGCCTTTTGCTATCTGCTAGCAAAATGCTCAAAACAACAAAAAATGAAGGTCCTGATGAGGGAACACCAACACCACTCTGCTACACAGAGCAGAAAGTACAATATATTGCCAGTACCCAGCAAAACCAGAGGTACTTACCTGCTCCTTGAGCGGGCTTGGGATTCATTTCCCTTAGCTGGCCAGTTTGACTTTTTATTGCACAGAAACAGAGGAGCAAGTCAAACATAAACGTGYGACTCTTGCAAAATGAAGAATTCTGTAGAAGAAAATATGAATGCAATTAAAGGGTAACAGCGTTTAACAGCGACCGTGTTTAACTTCTCTTTACTATTAGCAAGAGAGAGATGGAAGACAAAACTAGTTCACTCCCTGCAGAATACATCTCTCTTCATCTTTTAAATAGACCCACAACAGAGCCTTCTGTTGGTCATATCGATCTCTTTCACATTGCATGTGAGCTGTCATTTTTGTTCAGGATATCTTTCTGCTCTTTAAATGAYAGCTTGATTGTTGGAGCCAATCTCCATCACAGCAAAACTGTTTATCTAGCGGTATGGGTGAGTGGGGCTATTAGTCCTGAAGTCCTGTTGTGTGGCCACTGGCTAGAGAAAACAATTTTAAGTTGAATGGATTCTGTTTTGATGTCCAATATCCAAATCTCCACCTCAGAAGTGGTTCTCTAAAGGTGCACACAAGAACAGAAAGCTTCCCTTCCCAGCTCTTCCACTGAACTTCTCGGTACAGTGTCAGGCAATTCCTAGACATTTTCCAAGTAGCTTGCCTCTGGTTTTGGTTCCCAGCAGAGATTTTTCATTCCAAACGTGGTATAAAGGGACAGTTTCCATAACCCAAGGTATTTATAGAATGCTCGTGTAGGAGCGTGTAGGATGAGTTAAGTTGGGAAGGGAAGGGTGAGGTCTAATTAATTGATTTGGTTCTCTCTTCYTGCACTAAATGACGAAAGATTGGTTAGCATATCTGAAAAGAGTCAAACAGAAAAATCTTTATTTATAGACTTCTCCACCACTGTACCACGTAGGAAGGAGGAAACATGAAAATAATTCTCTTTTGAAATCTGATGGAAACATAGCTGAGCCATATTAACTACCTCTTTGGATGGACACATGCCTAACATAAGCTCTCCTCTGTCCTCTGATCTTAAAGACAAGTATCAAAAGCGTTGATGGACAATTAGGTCAGAGACACCTCCTTTGCCCCTCCTTTTCCTACACTCACTTGCTGAGTTTATTCCATGTTTTCAAATTCCTGTAGATAAAACTGAAGAACAACAGTGCAGCTGGGGTTTGCACAAGTGGCAATTTGAAGAGTACCTTCATTCTCTAAACAGCTTGACTTTTCTCATCAGGGAAGCGTATCTGTCAAACCACATGTTCCTCCTCCCTGAGCAGGTGGCTGAAATGTGAAAAGGGCTTATATTCAGGAACATGCAATATTTAGCAAAGTTACATTCACAACAATACAGCAATGCAATCATATCCATTTTCTATTCTTCCTGGACAGAAGAATTAAGTAAATCACCCAAACCTGGATAGCGAATCAGTGCTATGGGCAGGAGCAGGACCGAACTTTCTTGAGTCTCAACTCCACTGCGTAATCACGAGCCGTGTAACCTGCTCTCGTGGTCTGTTAGTAACGCCACGAGCTGCTCTGGCAGACAATGACATCAAGAATAAATCCAGCTGGCATCAGCCACAGCCTTAGCTAGGTACAAGATGAAATTCAGCCTGGGGAAAAGAGCGAACACGGTCCCAGTGGCCGGGCCACGCTAGTTCCTGCACTGCCACACAAACCATTTTCCCTCTCTTTCTGGGACGGGGTGTCAGGTTTGGATCAGGAGCAGCACAAGGGCAGCCCCAGCAGTAAGTGTGTGAGGGAATAGCCCAAACACTGCCCCAAATGTAATGGCCCGCGCCATAAGCCAGATGACCTGCAAGATGCCCGAGGGGCCTCTGAGTAAACCCAAATGCAAACAGAATTGGCCATCCTCTTTTGTCATCTCCCATGGAGAGGTGGGAGGGCTTGTGTCTGCAGCTTCAAGAGAGACTGGGGAAGTAGAGCAACCTCATTTTCTGTCCTGATTTGAGACTTCGATTTGATAAAGATCCATTCTTACAGCCCTGAGTTGTTTTAGTTGCTTTTTCTTGCCTTTTTTTCCCAAACACTCTAACCTGGAAAGTGGAACTCCAGTACCCCAGGAGGGTATTACTGACGTGATGTAGCATGACAACATGTAACTCCTGTCTCCTTCCTGCATTTCTACTCTCAAGTATTCTATAAAGAACAATTTTTTTCCAAAGATGTGTTGTGCCGAGGACCCATTTAATCTCTTCTTCGCTGTGGCCAATAAGTTTTCTTTTTTCCCACAAATGAGCATTACTCGATAGCTCTCCTTGCTGTGAATTTTTCCAAACTGTAAAGTTTTACACCCCCTTACATTAAGCTGCATCTTCTGAATAATGCAGATGGATTATGAACTCTGATATTTTGAGTTTTCTCATGACTTTGGGTCATCCAAATAGCTGACTAGGGGGAGGTCCACTAATTAACAGCAGTGATACCTCAGAGCTTGTTTTCTGGCTCCCTCTTTTGAGAGGGAGATTTGTTCTGTTTGTGTGATTGCTCTTCATGCCACATGTTCATGTCTGCCCAGGCTTCTATGCTGTGCCCATCATCATGAAACGTGAGATGACTGAAAACTCTCTTCTAATTCACAGGACAGATACTTTCTCGGCAGCAGCACATTTTGGCCTCAAAAGCAGTATTTGAGACCTGACATGTAATCTATGGATTTGTCCAATCTAATTAGTGCCACTGGCATCAGTGTTTTTATGATATATACATACATCCACTCAGAAAATCACTAAAGCTACAAAGTACGCTGCCAGGCAGCCGTTCCATCAACACGTGGTCACTTCTGGCTTGAAAATTATTTGAAGGATGTTCTAGAAGTGGAAGGCTCTCAAACACATCATCAGTCCCTTAAACAACGTATTTTCCTATGACTCTGTTCATAGTCAATTACTCTTTTATTAGATTAGACTCCAATTTTCACTAATTTCATTGTACTTTCTTGTAATCAGGTGAAATTCTGGTTTTGTTGAAGTTGGTGATAAAACTTCTACAGCAAAAAATACTGAACATATCTATTTCTAAGACAATAGACTGAGAGYTGGGCTAAATTAATATGCATTGAGTACCGTGCAGCAATGCCAGACAAATTGCCATACTCAAACTAGCTCRTTGACAGTTGTCTTTAGGATTTCTAACCTGTGGCCCTCTTTAGTGCAAACACATTCCAGGAACAGTTGGCCATGTGCATTCACTGGGCATCTTAGACATGGTTCTGACACTCGTTCTCCAAGGAATTGTTCTGTGAGTCTCAGAATTATTCTAATAAACCAGAATATATCTCCTTGCATTTTTTTTTCATCTAAAATTCCCATGAAACCATTGAAAACCAGACATGCAATGAAAGGTCATGTTTAGAAATGATCAGTCTGTGTTTGACTCTCTGGACTGGAATCACCTCCAGCTAACACCCATGTAAATCACAAGCCTTTCACTAAAGTTATATACAAAAGCAACTGCCCCAAAAAAGGAAAGGGATTAGGGTGGCTGGATGTTTTCATTGGTAAAGGAATTTAAAAATGCTATTTATTTCAACCTGAATTCATCAGACTTCCGCCTGATCTGCCCCTGTCTTCACTGCAAGARGGAAATACGTTGGGTTTGCATTGCTGCCGGTCTCAGGTTTACGGTGAGAGAGGATTAATAGTTAYGACTCCTCCAAGCAGCCAACTCTGTTGGCACAAGCCTTACCCACCACCACAGACCACTGGTCGTTCCCTTCCCAAACAGCACAGCCCACTCCCGGGGATTCGATGGCTTTGGATCCCCTCCCAGACCGGGGATGTGCTATGAGTTGCCAGGATTTGTCCCCATTAGCCCAATCTGTGGTGACATTAACTGGCTAAGCCTGGGAATATAAAACCGACCTTGCCTTTCCAATGGGTTCTACCTGGTCTGAATAAACACCCTCGCAGGAGGACTGCACAGCCCAGAGGGAGCAGTGGTAATTTCATATTGGCTGAGGTTGCCTCTGAACTTAACAAGAAACAGCCCAGTCTCCTTGTGCCATCTATGTCGCATGAGCATTCGGTACATTAGCATGGGATTTATTTTGGGCATTTAAAGCTGCCTGCACTAGCTTGTGATTGTGGGTCTTTTCCCCCATCTTTTGTGCATGTTCTTCCTTGCAAATGTGTATTTGCTGCAGCACATTTTCAAAGGGAATTGAGAAAGAGAAAACTAAAAGCTACATGTATTAGTATTCCTGTTTAATTTAATATCAACTTACAAGGTGGAAATTAAAATGATTTTTCTGTCACTGTTATCTCTCTTCACTTGGCAAAGATCAATTTCCTTCTTCCCCACTGCTTACTAATAAGACGTCTGAAAACTAAGATGGTTTTTATGTTTACTTCCTTGTTTAAATCAGCTTTCTCAGCTAAGGACAGCTTGGCAATATATTTGCTTTTTAACTTGTGATTTCTGTGTTGGCTCAGGCTCCACTAGTGACAGAACATCAAACACGGAGAGGCTATATATTTTTAATTACTCAGGGATGCCCTTGTGCATAAGTACATGCAAATTAAACAAGCAGAATTCCAAACCTGTGCAGAACAGATTGCACACGTTACAGAACCAGTCACATTTTGGGCTYAGAAAGGATGGTGCACTATTTTGCTTCTCAAGCTGACAAGTACAGAGGTATCACACATCACTCGGTACAGTGTCATGCCATCGCTACTGCTGTGTCTGACACTGCTAGGTTTGGTACCACTTTCTCGAGAGCTGACAAGCCAAGGAACATGGATAGCAATGCACGAATGCTCGAGTGTGAGAATCAGCTGAACAATTAGCCTACGTGGAATTACACCTTCCTACAAAGAAAATACTAATGTCCAGCAAGAGGATTAGAAAAAATATGATGTTTTTGACACCTCAAAGAATCTGACATAAGCACCTAACCACCTGCCTCCAGAATCTAGCACTCCTTTGCAATGGGGAGGATAAACTAATGAGCAAAGTTGTTGTTTGGAGACCAAGCTGCATTTTATGAACTTGGTACTTGCACCCCGGTAGCGTTACAGCTCCAGCCAAGATGTAATTATTTCAAAAGACAAAAAAAGTTCAGTGAAAATGTCGCAGTATAAGGTGGTCACACCAAAAGGAAAAGAAAGGAAATACGGTCATCTGCATATTGCAGATGAACTAAAACACTAGAGACAGAGGCAGCACGGTGGATATCCCTAAAGAGCTGACCATTCCTCCTGCATGAAAAAGCTGAGCTTTTTCAAAAAGTCAAGTAATGTGTCCTGCAACACATTCTCTTGGGATATTATCTCATACCCTTTAGACATTTCACTGTGTCAGAAGTCTCCTTATTTAACAGCCTGGCATTTCTCTTTCATATTTTCTTTCCATTGCCCTTTCTTAAATACCCATGCTCAGCATTAATAACRTTTTTTCCTCTAGGGTGTTTATGCCTGGAATACCTATATAGCATTATCTTACCTTCTTCCTCTCAAACTTGATTATCCTTCATTTATCCAGTTTATATATATTGAAGTTTCAATCTTTCCTTCTCCCTCTTGATAAAGTTGCTCTTGTCCTTCTCAGGGGGATGATGTCTCAAGGTTTCTTTCAGCCCTATCTTACATGATTCCAAGACTTCTTCAGTGTTTCTGTATTTTTGATGCGGTTGCACTCAGAACTGAAATCCAGAGAGACCCTTCTGTGAAGGCACACCTGGCTCTGTCCCCGTTAGAGATCCAAGGTGACAGCTCCTCGCATTGCACCAGGAACAGTTCACGCCGTACAAGAGGCCGGTGTCCCACTGACTGTGCTCTTGCCGGCCATCTGCRTGGGTGACCTGCGGCAAGGGCGCTTGCATCTCTGGTTGCCTCCCAGCACAGGGCTGGTCTTGGGCCACGTTGTTCCTTGCCAGGGAGCCTGGTCCTGGCCCACTGTGCTGGGCCGTCAGGCTGATGTCTGGACACACATCAGGTGGTGAATGCCAAGGCTGGCATGCGCTTGACGTGACACTCGCTGTGTGGACACCTCTGGCGCTACAGAAATCTGGGGTGAACTGAAAGCTGCACCGGAGCTGCTGTTAGGGGGTGAGTATGCAAGCGATGATCTTTCATCCGATTTCCATCTTCCYGTCCTATTTTTATGCTAACTGTCCTGTGTCGCCTTTGGTGCATATACCGAGGCCACAGAGCCACGGGGGGGTTCTTGGCGGGTTGTGACCCCTGCCGACCTGCCAGAATAAAAAAAAGTCTTTTAATTTTATCGGGGGTGGGGAGGGGTGACCGCTCTGCTTAGGAAACAGGGACAAGCCTCAGCCGTCCTCCCCAGCACCCGGTCTCCAGTGGGCAGTGAGGGTGGCAGAGATGCCAAGTGCGGCGGGAGAGGGTGGTCGGGGAAAGGAAATCCCGTCCTTCGCACCACCCGGCAGGCACAACCACGGCACGCACCCGGGCGGCGGAGCTCCCCCGCGGCGCGGCAGCGGGGGGCGGGCGGGAGCGCGGCAAGTGGCGGCGGCGGCGGCGGCGGCGGAGGAGGAGGAGGAGGAGGAGGAGGAGGAGGAGGAGGAGGGAGGTGGGGGCGAGCGGCGGCGAAAAGAGGGAAAACCTCGGCTGGGCGGAACACGCCGGCCGGCGCCGTCCCAGTCTGCCGCGGCCGCGCTGCCGGCGGCTCCCCCTGCTCCCGCACGTTCCCCCCGCGGCCCCTGCYGCGTCCCACCCGCAACTTTCCCTCCCCCGTGGATGGCTTTCGTTGGAGACCTGCAGGGCAGCCGGGCGCTTGACACCTGTCCCCCATGGGCCGCCCCCGCGCCTAAGTTTGCCGGCGCCCGGGCCCCCCCCGCCGCCGCCGCAGGGCGGGCTTGAAGCCGCGGCGGGGGCCGCGGTGCCCATGGCCGGGCTGCCCGCCGCGCCGAGGTGTCCGTGCGCGCCGCCCCGTCCCGCCCGCCGGGGAGCCGCCGCGCCCGCCGGAGCGCCGCAGCGGGGGCGCTGAGGGAGGCAGCCCCCGGCACACCGCCACCGGCTCGGCGCCAGCCGCCGTTGCCCGCCGGGTCGCTGGCGGCGGCGGCGGCGGCGGCGGGGGCGGCGGAGGGGCCGCGGGATCCGTCCGCGCTCGCTGCCCCCGTGTAGTTCCCGAGTCGTCTGTCCTCGGCGGTGGCCCGCGGGTGACATGCAGTCCCTCATCTCTCCGGTGACCAAGGCTATCCTGGTGGCTTTGTTCATCTTCGCCATCCTGCTGATCCTCTACGTGATTCTGTGGTACATCTGCCGCGATGTGGATTGCGACCATGGGATCTGAGCGGCGCCGCGGGGCCAGGGCTTAGGAGCCGGGATTCACCCCGCGGGGCCGGGAGCGGCAGCGGGAGCCCCGCCGGGCGGCAGCCGCCGCCACCGCGGCCGGAGCAGGAGAAGGGGAAGGAAAAAAAAGAGGAAAAAAAGAAAAAAAAAAAAAGAGAGGGAAGAGCCGAGCCGAAAGAGCCCGGAGGACAACTGCAATCAAGAAACCAACCTGAGCTTGACCTTCAGAGACCAGGGTGACCCGGTGAGTCTCCGCTTTCCGCGGCGCGGRGGATGCGCGGGTGCGGCGGAGCTGCCTCCCTCCCGCCCCGCTCCGCTCCGCTCCCCTCGCACGCACACGCACACGTACACACACACACACACACACCCCCCTCACACACGCACACGGATGTGGCACACGCGCCCCACGCCGCGCAGACACACGCACACACAGCCCTGTAGATGTGCATGCCTGAGTGCCTGCTGCGGGCACGCATGCCTGTGCCCAGGGGACGAGCAGGACCCGTCCTCCTGGCCGGGGTAAATTGTCCCCGTCCCCGTGTCCCCGCGCTTTACGTGTATCGAGGTGACAATGCGCCAAAGGCAGCGCGCCCGCGGGAGCCGCCGGGGCCGGGTGCGGGGCCGGGTGCGGGGCCGGGTGCGGGAAGGGCGGCGGGCAGCCGCCGCGCTGCCTTTGCGGCCCCGCATTGGTATGCAGGCGGTGGCCGCGCCGCCAGGCAAACCGAAAAGGTGAGCCCAGGGGATGGGGGAAAGGCAAGGCTTGGTCAGTCCGGGGGCAAATCGGGGAATTAACGGAAAATAAAGGGGAAGATGTCGGGTATCCGGCGGGCAGCAGCAGGCAGACTTTGGGGAGGGGATGCGAAGCAGGATGAGTTTCTCCTTCCCAGGGGCAGGTAGGTGGAAGGAGGTGGGGGAGATGAGAGAAAAATGTGCCATCCATGGGAAGTTCAGGATGGCAGTGGCCCTTGTCTGCTCTCACCGACGCTGCATTTCCTACATGCTAGTCTCCAGAAAAGGGTTAACACTCCAGGGTTAAACACATGCCCAAGCCCGGCAATGTCAGAAAATGCTGATAAAAAAGTACGCAATTGATGAACGTGTACATGCCGAGCGTGCTGGGACATTACAGGAGACATATCCTGCCCAGCTGTTTTCCCACCTGAAAGAATTTGTTGTTGGCTATTTCTGCTCTCATTGTTTGCCTGTATTGAATACTGTGGGCTAAAGCAGAGAGACAGCAACACACTGTGTTTAAAGTGAAAAAGACCTACTGAAAGAAAAATGGTCCTAAACACTTGGGCTGTAAATGTTTCTGTCCTTGACAGACAAGCTGTCAGGAATCAGAGCAAACTCTCGCTGCATGTGTTATCCCTGGTGGGGATGTATTCGGACGCCGCAGGGTGCGGGTCCGTGTATGTGTATGCAGTGGGGAATAAGAGAAAAAACAAATTCGGGTGTAAAGGGGGGGAACGGGGACTTAGCCAAGTGTAAAGTGTAATCGTGTGATTCAGGATGATTTGACATTGAGTGTTGGTGACAGAAAGCTCACCTTTGCAACAGGGGTCTGTATTTGGAAGGAAACTGTTCGGAGGTCGATTCTCTTGCCATTTTGGTTTGTGCTTCTGTTCAGATTGTATTTCGAAGGGCTTTTGACCTGACTAGTTGATCAAACATGACATTACCGTTAACGCACCCTACTAATGTGATTATAGCAGCAGTGACATCAATGTTTCCTTGCCCTGCAACTACAGTAGCAATGCATTTGTTTACTTCCCCCATGCACACTCTGAAATGTCTGTTACTCAACAGCTCTGAACAGCGAGGGAAGAAGGGAGGAGGAGGGGGAAACTCTTAAAGGCATTTAAAAATGGCCATAGCTCTGTTTTCCTTATGCGTTTCATTATGTAGAAATAAAATAACCTCCAAGTCCTCTTCTTTAAATTTTTTTTTGCAGTTTCACCAGCCAGTGCACTTGTTTTTACCTAAGTGGCAAAAACCTCTTCACACTTCGACATGTCAGGTTGTGTCACATGTTCCCTTACGAATTAACAGCGGTGCGCACCTTCTGCCCCTCTCCCAGCTGGCAGGAGCTAGCGGGCAATACGGTTATAGAGGCTTTGCCATTTAGTGTTAATTATTTCACAGTAAACCGGTATTTCAAACTGTTAGTTATAGAACTGGACAGAATGTGGCAAATTAAAATGGTTTTCACAAAACTTTAAGTATTGACAGATATGTGTGCATGTGATTATATGTCTGAAGTGTTGATATGACCAAATGTATTTTATAGTACCCATCATAACTGACATTAATCTGCTTAATATTTGCAGAAACTGTGAAATAGTCCATTCAGTTATTGGCTGACCATTAGTGTTTCCAGCTGGGTCATTATTATTTTAAGCATATAGTTTCTAGGAGACAAGATACAGAAAATATTTTTTTTCTAACAGCTTTTATTCTAAATAAGGTAAAAATATAAGTGTTTATATATAAATATATATATATGCATTTGTATAAACACTAATCGGTATTTTCCAGCCTAGCACAACTGAAAAATAAGTGGAGCAATGATTAGCAATATCGTATTTGATTTATAGTTGAAGTCATAGATTCGTTGGCTTTGGATCGATACCATGTGTGTTCATTATTGTGTATTAACAAATGCAAAACCGCAAAGATATGAAATCTACCTTTCCTATTGCTGCGACACCTGATATAAGAGGATGAAATCCCGACCTTGCTGAGGTCGGTGTGGAATTTTGCAGTTGGTTTCGATGGAGTCAGAAAAATGTTGGCAGATTTGCATGTGAATTTGAAACAGCAGGATGTTACTGAAGTTGAGAGAACTATTAAAACAGTAAACAAGGGCAAATCGGTTACAGTGGAGTGCCTACAAACCTTATTTTTATATTTATTTACTTGCTTGCTCAGAAGTTTGGTGACGGCTTTATTTCTATTTAGTGTTACTAGGTGCTCCTGCCCCAACTCAACAATTTTCACCAGCTTGCTCTCTCTTAATGTATGGTAGTGTTTCAAAGGTGATACCTGAAATGTCATCTGCGGCTGAGATACAGGGTACAATAACATCAGGTAGATATAGATCACCTGTAAGTATTTTTTGCCATAAGATGGGTTGTAACATCACGAGTGGTACCTTTGTTCAAGGCAAAGACAGCTTGTTATCATGTTCTTACTTGAGCTAAGAGAAATCTTTACCATGTTGCAAAAATTGGTAATGTCACAGGCTGAAAGTATGTTATTAGTCCAAAAGCAATTTAATAGGCTATTCAAGCATTGTGTAAAAGGGTATTTCAAAGCTTTGCCTTTTTGTGTGGAAAAGACCGTGAAGAAGTTACCACTGCTTCATCAGCAGAAGTGTAATGAATTTTATGGATTAATTCCTACTGCAAGGCAGCATGCTATAGCACGGTCCCAGGAACCCTGTCACATCTGACTTAAACATGCAGTATGTTTCTGAATAAGTCATTCTTTACTCAATCCCTATTCAGGCAAATTCCCTGAAGGTTTATTAAATATTTTCTGGAAGCGGCACGTAAGTGTAACTGGATAATGAATATCACAGGTTTGCTTATTTTCTAGTTCCTTCCTCATAAAATGGATTAATAAGAGTCAGTGTCGTAATGGTATGCCCTCTGTGCATCTTATACCATTTCCCTAAAACAGACCTAAAATGAGCATTGAAGATCATTCCAGCATAGGAGGATCTCCGCAGGGACAAAAGGTTAGCCAAGGTCCAAGGATGGCCAGTGCTGCGTCCTCGAGATGTCCCTGTGTCGTACGACTGCTCAGCTGTACTTTTTCCTCTCCAGGTGAGTGTAAAGTACAGTAACCTTCAGGCTGCTGTCAGGCAGGGCACGTAGATCTGCCCTACACAGCTCCAGCCCCATTTAGTGGAGGGCTCGGTGCAGGAGCGATTTTCTACTGTCTGTTTTACTCAAGAGGTCAGACACGATGATTTTGTAGTCGTTCCTCATGGCCTTAAAATCTGTGATCCTTCGGTTATTGGTAATGTGACAAGCACTTGGTATGATTTGTATGTTTATGAACAGCTTGGAGGTGGGATTGTGGGGATTAATTGTATGATTTCTGCCACAATTATAACACTTGAAACTGGCAGGGCCCTTTAAATGACAGATTTTGGGGTAGTGTTAGGGAATACAGTGTCACTGTAACAAGTGTATTAAGCCTGCAGCATGACCAGGCCATATCTTTTCTTCTTTCTTTGCTAGAATAATGATCTTGCATTGGTAATGTTAACACAAACTCTGGTGGTGTTGTAACGGAGTTATGAAGAACAGGAGTGTTCGCCCTTCACCCCAAGAGCAGGCTCTGCGCACACATCGGGTACCTACGTACCATTAGGCACTCGCCCGGCGTGCTCCCTCCCTCCTGCACGGCACCCCTTCAGGCCTGGAACTGGACATTAAAACATACGGAAAAGTTCCACCACCACTTCTCAACAGATTACTTTTTCCCCCAGTTTTTCTTTGACACATGAGTGTTTTCTCCTTTTTCTCCTAAGCGATAATCCTCTGAACTGTGACTATTTAGTGCGTAACGCAGTTTGTAGACAAACTGCATGAATTGATTTTCCTGAAGTGGGCTGACAAAATGATGAGTGTATTGGAAAGCAGCACACACTTGCTTATTTGTTTCTCTACATTAAGCTAGGTTTTTCAAGTAAATATCCTTTAAAATAGCCTTTTTTTGATTTTAGAGTGCTGCTTTTAATATGCACGGCTAATATGGTTCATATAGTTGCACAGCAGCATCTGCTTTTGTTAGAGGCACTCCAATAGCTTTCAAAATTTTACCCAAATGAGAAAATTTGAGCTTCAGCTTGGAGTGGCTCATAACACTGGCTGCTGTTGAGAATTGCACCCTTATTTTGAATGTTTTGATGTACTAAAGGTTCTTACTGTCTTTTTCATGAGTCACCATTAAATTAAGTCATATGTAAAGGATACCAATAAGGTGACATTCAGAGTTTCTTTGTAGAACGTATTATGAATGTGGATTATGGTTGAGAAGATGTGGAAAAAAATTGATTGTGACTGATTAAGGAAGAAAAAGGAATGGGAAAAGAAAGAAGGAAGAATGTTACATCAAGATGGAAGAGGAGAGACTCCAGAATATTCAAATTTTAAAAAGTGCAGCTAATATGGAGTAAAATGCTAAGCTCACAGGACAAAAATTGCCGCTTTCCTTTACAGAAAGTGTATATACATATATATACACACATTTACATGTATGTGTGTGCATATGTGTACATATGTGATCAAATTAGAAATCTGCATCTCTAGAACGAGCTGAGAATCTTTACATGGATGTTTTTATTCCTTTATCCTTGAAACCTCGCTCTGTTATTGCCCAATATGCATTTACTTTAAAACCAGATAGTGTTGCAGAATCTTTCTTGAGGACTTTGTGATCAAACATGAGTGATATTGTACACTGAAATTATAAATGAATCATTCTTATAAATAAAATGCTAACACTCTATTCATTTTGAAAAGAAAATGAGTTCAGGTTTTATGGGCTAGAAGGAATACATTAATAACAAATAGATTTTATGTCTTGTTTTTTCCACTGACCTCAAAGAGACAAAGCCCTCACGTACTAGGGAAAAAGCCTATTAGATAATTAACCTATTATATATGTGAGAAAAGAGCATCTCAGAGAGAAGATAGCAGAATTGAAATATTTTGGCTAAAAACAGTAATAGCCAACACCTTCTTACAAAAGTACAAATCTTTCATGTAATACATCTTTTGTATTTATGTCTTTAAGTGCAAAGGAGGAGAGAAACCCCCTGAAGTTACGAGTGCTAGAAGTTATGCACAGTGAAACCTGCTACATGATTATGATGCTTTCTGGGTATTATGGTGTTTTATATAAAGCCTGCCTGAGAGAATGTTTGGGTTTGCGTGGAACAGGGGAATGTATGTACCAAGGGCCGGGGAAAAAAAAAGCCTTTTATATGAATAGCCTCTTCCTTATTTATTGCATATTGGGGTAAACCTGGACACATGAAGAAGATTTTATTTGCTATTCAGTATCCATTTCAGTGGTGGGTTGTATGCGCTGTGAACCCTATGAAATGAATACCCAACAAACTGATCGTGATACCTACAGCAAAAATTAAACAAGGTCTTCATTAATTTGTAGTCTTCATGCAAAATATATATGACATAGCTAACTTGCAGGACGTGTTTCTTATATAGCTCTTTCAATTAATGTACTTCTGAACATACTGTCATCACCACCCTTGTGAGATATGTGTATATATATATATGGGCTTAAAACTAAATTTACAATCAATCTCCATTCTAATGACTTTTTTTTATTTTCTACTGTAATACCATTCTGACATGCTTAATAGGGAATATAACTAAGTGGGAGTTTAGTGAAGCCTTGATGTTGGTGAAGGTAGAAGAAAGACACTCATCAGTATATGTTTCTGGTGACTGACGTACCATAATTGAACTGTAATGTGAGTTAAGAGCTAAGGAATATGCATTTATTCATTGATGCAATGAAGCAGAGAGATGGCACATTACTGCACCTATCAACCTCTGCCCTCAGGCCACTGCAGCCTGAGTATTCACCCCAGTTTGAGGATTCTGGCACAAAGAGTGTAGGATTTGCAGGAGTCTGAGCACTGCCAATCTGTGAAGTGAGAGGAAGTAAAACCTTCATAAGGCATCTTTACAAGGACATATCAGATTATTCCCTGTAAATTTCTACGAGTCCTGTTAACCCCTGCTAGGGAACAAACGTGACCTCAGGAAGCAAGTAGCAATAATGACAATAACAGTTAATGATACCAAGATCTGAATAGAAATTTTCTTCCAAGGCTCTTGGGGTACTGCCCGGAGCATTCTAGATCTGCCATCCACATTTTACACATGGAGAAAGAAAGCTAGGGGGAGATCCAGTGACTTTTTAAAGCCACCTAGCAGTTCAGTGACAACATATAGGATAGTCTCTAACACTTGCTTTTCCTCTGTGTCTCAACCTGTAGAAGGTGACAGAGGGCACTCTTCTCATGTTTGCAGGTGATGCCAAACTGGGAGCACCAGCCAGTAGACCCAAGGGCAGAGCTGCCATTCGGGCAGACCTAGGCAGGCTGGAAGAATGGGCCAACAGGAACCTCATGAAACTCAGCAAAAGTGAAATGTCAGGTCCTGCACCGTGGCGGGAAGAGCCTCTGCAACACCACCAGCTGGGGATGGATCGGCTGGGGAGCAGCTCTGTAGAAGAAGCCCTGGGGTGGCGGTGGGCAGTGAGCTGAATGTGAGCCAGCTGTGTGCCCTGGAGTCAAAGCCAACCAACAGCCTCTGGGGCTGTATGAACAGAAACGTAGCCCATAGATCGAGGGAAGGGATTATCCCCCTCTACACAGCACTTGTTAGACCACATCTAGATACTATGTTCGGTTTTGGTCCTCCCAGCACAGGACAGACATGGACAAACTGGAGGGGGCTCAGCAGAGTGGGCAGCAGGGGCTGGAGCATTTGCCCTGAGAGGAGTGGCTGGGGAAGCTGGGCTGGGTCAGCCGGGAGAAGGGATGGCTTTGGGGGCACCTGATAGTACCACTGCCTGCAGTGCCTAGAAGAGGTCACCAAAGAGATGGAGCTGGGCTCTTAACAGTGGTGCATTGGGAGAGGATAAGAGACAGTGGTCATAAATTGAAGCAAGGGAGGTTTGGACTGGATGTAGGGAAAACCTTTTTCCCTATGAGTATGATCAGGCAGGTTGCCCAGAGAACTTGGGAAGTCTCCATCCTTGGAAGTTTTCAAGACCCCTTGAGCAACGTGGTTTGACCTCAAAGCTGGCCCTGCTTTGAGCAGTAGAGTGGACTACAGACCTCCTGAAGTCCCTTCCAACTTGAATTATCCTAGGATTGTATAATCCTATGAACCATGTACTCTTGAGAGTCTTCTACTGGAATGAGCGCTGGCTTGTTTGTTGTGGTGCACTCTCTCCCTTAACTCTTTAACGTGTGCTAGCCAAGTAAACCAAAAAGATGGAGGCGCAGAACTGGGACTGGGTCAGAGTGGGGATCTGTTCTCAGTAGCCCTGGCCATCCTTACATTTTACACCTACAGCTCCTACACAACACTTCTGGGTATGGCGTGGTCTGGAGCTGAAGTGGTACATGGCAGTGCATCATTAGAGCAGAACGACCACTGTGCTGATACGTGCGTGGAGAATGAAGCCATCACAGATAATAGTAGCCTGAAGGTTGAAGACAAAAATTGCAATGTACTTGTAGCCTATTTAATTCTTACACCTCTGTGGGGACTCTAGCACATTTCTAGGAACTGGATATTAATTTGATTACATCGCTCTAACTACAATATAACCATGCTGGGCATACTCTTGTGCAGTATAATATTTTCCATAATCTTGTCCAATTTTTATCTTACTTTGTGTTTGTCTTCAGCTGTACAGAGCCTGTTACGTTAACTATAATGTCCATACAGGTATTTGGTACAGTAGGATTTTCAGGTAGCACCTGGCTTGAATGTGAACTGCTTTGAAGAGAAAAACAATCCCATGGGAACTGCACGCTTCGGCATCAAAGCTGTCATTTCATGCCTAGGCTACTCACAGTTTATATTTAGGTGGAGAACAGAATACCAACTGGGGAAAAAGGCACTTAACACAGAAGGCCATTGTACTTTTTTTCCCCAGGTAGAAAAAGTCTTCCGGTCAGTGCTTGGAGTTGTGCCGCAACACCTGCCTGCTGTACTGGATGGTGGGCAGGCACTGGTGAGAGCAGGGAAGTCTCACAAGGTGATAGTGGACCCGCTTTATTCTGACATTTCGGTGTACACCCAGGTTTATTCCAAAATTCAAGACTAAGCTATCAAGAGTAATTATTTTCAGTGCAAATCCAAAATAAATGAGAGCTGCAGTGCATCGGTTGTCAGGGGTTCGAACTTTGATTCTCTCACGTTAGTACACAGACTCACTGCCACCCCCCTTATTAAACTCATGGAAAGCCACGTTTGTATACCTCTGTTTATTTTTTTACTTGAAGATGTGTCAAATCATGAAGAAAAACTTTTGAGCCTAGAAAAAAAAACCAGACATAATTTGAATGCGTAAACTGCTATTTTGGAGATTTCTGAAGTGACTTTAATTTTTTCTCTCATGTGGGCTTACAAGCCTGGAGAGATAAATTAAAGGTGGAAGAGAAGAGAAAACTTGCTTTTAGGTGAGTTTATGACAGCTGTCTTAGTTCTAAAACTAAGTTATGTATGAAGCAGCAAGATCCTGTATTGTGTGTTAAATTCACGTGACGATTCCCTTTTTAAAATCTTACAGAGTACTCAGATGAATTAACTGGATATAGATAGTATATCTAATGTATCTATTCCAGAACTTCTGTGAACCTACTGCCTTTAGGAGTTAAACGTTTGACTGTTCCTGTCCCAGGAACAAGACATTGACACCAAATTCATTTAACTCGAGTCCGTGTGTTGGAGGTGCTGTGGATTCCAAGGGTAAACGTGTGACAGTGTTATGAACTAGTGTTACTGTTTTGATCAGCCAAGGGTTTCTTCTCTTACTTCTGGCTTTACTAATAAGGTCAGCTGGAATGTAGAACACAACAGAGGAGGTGGGAACAGGCTTGGATGACACTGTAGCCTCTATTGTGAGTCATTCTCTTTTAATCACGTAGGCAAAATCCTATGGGCGTGTGGGATGATACATAAAGGAAGGCAAAATTTTGCTTGCTGTGGAGGAGCTGTTCATTTGTTACAAACATTCAGCTGACTTCAGTGGAGCGGTGCCAATTTCTGTTAGCGAAGGCTTTGGTTCTGAGGATACATAAATGCATTAATAAATGGTTGAAGTCCTTCTTCAGGCTGCGGACAGTAGCAGCCAAGTAAGTGATGTAGTTACGATGACATCCAGCCACATTTGTCACTCGTCAGCCCTTGTAGCCAAGTACCCTTTTTTTAAACTGATTTGGCAATGATTGATGTGACACACAAACCTTAAAACTAATAATGTTTATTAATAACGTGTAATGTGTGTTCTATATAAAATGTTGCTAAATTAAAAGGCAAACTGCTACCCATGAGAAAAAAAATGTTCATGGTATATGGTTGAAATGTATAGCTATGTAATGCGCACCTTTGGTTCAGCAGATTTCATGGAAAAAAGTGAAAGAATCAGCTCTCCAAAGAACCTCTGTACATACCAGAAAGGAGTCATTCCTGGATAAGATTGTGGGTATGCTACTGCTATTTTTATGAATGTCAGCTAGGCAAACTAAACTTATTATACACAGTTTGGTCCTCTAGATGATTAGAGAAATCAAGTGATTCTTGCGGTAACTGTAAAAATAACTAAAAGCCTCTTGGAATTCAGTGAGGAGAGGGCTAACTGAAAGACAGCATCCTGGGTGGGGTGTACTGGTGGTAGCTGCGCTTCGGGGGGTGAGAAGAGTTTTGTAGGACACCTCACTAATAGCTGGAACAAGAAATTGGTGTATAGTATAGCATGGATGGATGGATGGATGGACGGCAGGCAAATCCTTTGGGAACTTGCAAACCTCAGGTAAGTCTGGGAATGCCAGACCTTGTGATGCATTTCACACATGGAGACACTCTGAAGACCGAAGAGTCTACCCTGACAGGGGCTATCCAGTGTCTGGCAAGGAGATGAAGTGTCGAGCTAGACCGTGACTTCAGAACATGCTGTATTGTGGCAGTCACCCTTTGGTGCAAGCTTGAAAACAGGCTGAAATGCACAATACTGAATTTATAGTGATATGCCTTAACAACCTGATGTGACCCAGTGTGGGCATGTATCAGTGTGTTTAATGAATATTTTATTAAATAACATCTTCAGCTGTGTAGTAAGATGTATCTCCTAATTTGCCATTTTTAAGATAGCTGTTGATTGACTTAAGTCTGTGAAGAACCTGTCTTTCACATTCCTGTGATGCCTGCAYTAGTACTGTAACTTCATTTCTCTTTGAGCTACAGTTTTATGAGTGGAACAGATGCTTGAACTGTGAAATCCATTTATTTTTCTCTTAATGTTTCAGTTATATAAATGTAAGAGCGTAGATGTTGCTCTCATAATCAGCTGGATGTTGTCTACCGCTTGATTTCAGTTCTGACACAGTATCTTCACACTTACTTATCCTCACGTACAGCCAAACAGCCACCTACCAGCCTCATCCTCCTCCCACCAGAGCTGTTCTGCTAGAAACCTGTGCTGGATTTCCCTTTCAACACTTAGGCAATGGTTTTTGTGTTCTGATAGGGGACAGGCTGAAAAATGCCAAATTATCATCACCTTCGAGCATAATGAGAGAAGTATAAGCTCTTTCAATGCAGAAGGTGACTACATTTTCCCATCTCTTGCTGTAATAGTAGCAAATGGCACTTGTGGCCCAAAATACGCTGTCCTTTGAATAACGGTCCTTGCTGAGGAAAGCTTGATTGTGTTTTCCCATGTGTAAAAAGTTGATTTTTTAAATTTAAAGGCACAAGCAAATCTTATTCTTTACCTGCATTTTGCTGTTTTTTTTTCCAATCATAATGGTTCAATTTTTTAAAACATTCTCTGTGATATCTATTACATTATTTTTTGCACCAAAAGGATTTGTTATTGTGAATTCAAAGAGATGTTATGCATATGCACATACGTACATACCCATGCACAGACATTTATTACCAACGAGCATGCTTGGAGTAAAAATGATCACTTCTCATTTGTCCATTCCCACTGAACAGACCTTGATTTCCTCATTTTGCTTAGTTTTGGGTCACAGTTTATTACATGGGCTGGGTCAGTGCCCCAGAAATGAAGGGTGGCTTGGCTTGCGAAAGCAGCTTGTGGAATTCCTGACAGTCTGAAGTTTATATGGCTTTCCATTACGTTTATGTCAACTTTCAGCAAGGACGGAGTGAGAATGGAAATAGACTCCGTCACAAATTAAAGGCACTTCTGAGTTAACTTTCTGGATGGACTTTATCTCTGGTCAAGACGGTGGCCTGTCCATGCCTGTCTCCTTTCCTACTCAACACCTATGGGTAGGGGATTCTCTGTTTCAAGAGCATCCTCAGCTTCAGCGCGTGGTGGCGGAATGCCCTTCTGACAGTGTTGAAGAGCGGTGGGGACCCTGTGGTCTTATAACTGACAACGCTTAGATTTGGAAAGTCTCTTAACTTTCATCTGACCTGGACACGCTCAGCTCTTAACTTTTTTTGGACAGCGATATGTATATGTGTCTTCTTTATATAAATTTTACAACTTAATATAAAATGTAAATGATAAAATCCTTATATATAGTTTGGTACACAAAATCAGTCTAAATACATATCTCTACAGAAACATAAATCAGGAAATGAGGAACTATTTAAGGAAAGGAGAAAGGAAGAGTTAATTAATTTTAGAGTGCTTATTAGGTACGTCGCTGAAATACTACATTGCTTTATTATTTAGTTAAGGACAAAATGAGTAAATAAAAGTAAAGAATAAACAATATTTCTTCCATTAAGAAAGCTGCTGTTCTCTGTCTCATAGAGTCAATCAAAACATAAATGTATTTCTATGAACACCTCACAAAAAATAGTAGCTTCCCTGGGTTTACCAMTATTGTGAGGTTTTTCTATTTATATTTGAGGATGGTTTGTGCCTTTTTACACAGAGCGAGACCTACTGGAAAAGGCCTAGTCAATTTGTAGAGAAAATTATTGATTTTCCCATAAGTTTAAGTGCACTGGTGTGGAAAGGATGGTCTTACACTTCTAAAGTATTTTTCAGATGTAAACAGCAGTGGGCTTTGACCAGCCTGCATTTGTGTTTGCTCAGGACCTGGCACCCTGGAGACACAATACTGTAGTAATAGGAATAGTATCACTGTAAAAATAGAACAAAACCTGTAATAACAGGAATAATATCTAGCCTCTATACTGTCAATATAAAAATTACGTAGCACTGTGATGTCCAGACACTTTACACTATTAGCCCCCCTGCTTTAAAGAAGAGGAAGGTGAAGCTGAAGAGGCTGGGGGGACTTCCCTGAATTCACCACGAGGACTGTGGAAGAATCAGGCTTATAAACCGTCTCCGTGCATCCCAGTCCAGTTAGCTACCCTTGAAACTGCTCTGGAGTAAGACAATGATGTTGGTGATTACTGTGTTTTGATCTGAGAATGTAGTGGTAATGGGTTACATATCGCTACACTATCATTTTATGTAATTTTCCAAACATTTGTAAATAATGCAAACTTCAGGTTGGATGTGGCACATCAAAGGTATCTTATGACATCCCCTTGTCTTTTTACATCAAAGGAGCACTGGAGAAGTGCTGACATGTTATAGCCATTAAATGAAACGCAGCATTTTGAAGTGAATGGCATTTGAGTACCAGACTTTGGCTTATAATGGGAAAGCAAGAACTTTGCTAATAAATCTGGTTAGAGCACTGCCATCCCGAGGACAGTCAGAGGAGCATATTGACACTGGAAACCTTCGTCATTTTAAAGAAGGACTAAAGGCTGTTGTTGACAAGATGAAAGAAGGTTGTTGGATAGAGAGGCCAGGGTTCTTCACTGTGACCATTCCTCTTAAATAACATGTCGTTATTTTTAATGACATATTATCTATGTCAACTTACGCAGAAGTGGGAACAGCTGCTCTCAGCGAAAGGAAACAGCATCCCAGGCTCCAATTGAAAACCAACGCAAACCCAAACTTCAGATTTTATTTTATTAAAATGTAAAACCAGAGGTGTTTGAAGATATCTTTGACCTTCAAGTTCTTTTCTTAAATATGGGAACAACAGATGGTGTTGCTGAATGTTTAAAGTTGCATGAATGAACACATTTAGAGATGGACGTGGTGCAGCCAAAGCCTAGAAATACTTGGGAAGGACTCAGAAGGCAGAACTGCCCAATAAATTAAGAAAGCACCTGACATAAGCAATGACTGGCCATGGCACGTTGGCAAAAACCAACATAGTTTGTTGTTAGTGACATAGGAAAGGAAACAAAGCTCATTCTGTGTGAGGACATCTAAACTACTGTTGGCCTTTCTAAACTTGGAGAGTTGTGTTATAGACAGGAACGCCAGCTTCCCTGGAGTGCACGTGAAGGAGGTGATGCAAATGAAACCAACATGGAGAATCCTATCAGTGAGTGAAAATGCAATACCTCCTGTGACAGGAGATTTGGAAGGTAATGTATGCAATTTAAGGAGGTTTCAATCAATCGATTACAAGGCTCGCTAGGAGAGAAATGCCATTTTCAATGAAAGCCTAAGAGATGTTCAGTTTAAACTGTCTGGGTATTATTAATACAACATGATTGCTTTTTTAGGTATTGTAATAATTTTTGCAGCAAAGAAATGTAGATAAAAGATCTGCAGGGTTCATTACTTTAATCTATTGAAATGTACAGTGCTCCACTGCCCTCTTTTGCCTTGTACCTGGAAGAGCAGCAGTCACAGTAATGTGCCATCACAGCAATGGGCACCTTTCTCTTCCAAGGCATGTACCTTTTGAAATGGCTTGCAGACCAGTGACAGACCACGAGTGATACTTTGGGAATCTTCTCTTTCTTGCTACAAAAGGAAAAATACTGCAAATATGACCTCTTCTTTTAAATGGCTAAAGACCAAATAGTCATCCTTCACTCCTGCAGATTTTCCACTGAATACTTAAATGATAATTAGAATTTGATCCCAGGTGGATTTGTTCAGAAGGTATTGCTATGCAAAACATCAAATAGGGATCCTGTAGAAATGAAATTAAAAACTACCTCAGGGCTTGCCCTCTACATGCATTCTGCTGGGAATGAGTACAACCTGATTAATATTGCCTCTGTAAGCTATTTTGCAAAGGAGAAAATCACCTTAATTGTTTAGTATCTGTCTATCTTGCTTATCAGGAAAAAATGTGTTTAGAAAATTCTGTGCTAGCCCTTCAAAATCTTCCTGTTAGTTAACAGGGTATACATGAATAATTATGTTTATAGTTATCTATTTTTCACAGTTGACAGTACCCTCTAGCAGCTTGAAAATTATTTTGGTTTTCCTACCATTTTGACACTGAAATTTATGTAGAAAAAGAATAGCCTTGGGCTTATGTTGGTGTCTTATTGTCTTGCCAAGATATTTTTTTGCTTTTGCACAAGCATCACTGACAGTGAAAACATAACTCTTGGAACAGTTTTTATCTGTTAGGGTTCCTACAGGGTCAGTAAAGAATAATAATGCATCATGAACAAATTATTCCATCCTAAAGCAGAGTTACCTCCTGGGTAAACTTGGCTGCCTGCATTTTTACAGCTAGCACTTTTGGGTTTCATGTTTGTATTTTATGGGGAAATGAGCCTTTTATGCATTAATTATTTGTACAAAAAAATAGGTGGAAACATACAGAAACATATGACATCATAGAAAATGTTTATGCTTGTATGTTACATGTATCCTATTACACCCTTTTGTTAGGAATTATTAGACTGCCAGTTACAAGATCTAGGTTTACAACATCTAGCCAAGGTTTGCTTTTAATGTGAAAAGTTAATAATGTGAGGATGTTTAACTTTTATTTCTGTTCTTGTCAATGACAACTCATTTGTAGCCATTGAAAAGATCCACTGAGATATTTTCAATGGATATTTTCACAAGCTGACAAATAACAGCCGTTGAGAAGTTGATACAGTACTGTACCCGTTGCTATATTAAAGTCTGGGAGCAGGGAAGTTGGATGGAACAAACTGAGAAGACAGTTGGGGAGGCAAAAGAGCATTGCACAGCTCGAGAGATCTGTTTCTAGGTGGCAAAGCCAGGGAGATTCAGGGTGGGCCATAGGAGCATATAGGAGCGCTAGGACATAAGGAAATTAATACTACTCAGCCCCTTTCTCTTCCTGCTCAGATCCTCATTTGGCCTACTCCAGTGAATTTTCAGCATATATATATATATATATATATCTATATATCTATACATACATCTATCTCAACATACCTACGTTCCTCCAGCAGACTCTAAGGAGACTGAAGAAGGAGCTCTGACTGCAGCCCAGCTGAAGCTGTGGCACTTGATATGAACAGGCAGCAGTTGTAACACAACTGCCTGACAGATGCGTGAAAGTTATCTCACACTTGGAAGCTTTATGACACCAAACTTGTTGAGGTAACAAACATCACGGAATCCATAGCAAATAATCTATTATATGTTTTCCCTTCTCTTCCCTGGCCTTGCCTTGCCTTCCCTTGGCTTGGCTTGGCTTCCCTTCCTTTCCTGTCTCTTCCTTTCCTCAGCTCTACATCTCTACAGATGGTAAATCCTAACTGGCACAGTCCTTAAGGTCTGTGAAATGCTTGAGTTCAGTTCCAAAGGTTCCTTTTTTTTTCCTCTTGTTTATTTTAGAAAAAAAACTTTCAAGCCAGAAGTTCAGAAAGCTAAATTACACTTTTGGGGTACTCAAAAATCTGTTTCCTACTTTCAAGCAATATTTTTTTTAAGTCTTAATTTTATTATATTAGCTGAAGATAGAATCCATGAAGAACTGGAGCACCATGACACAGCACCCCACAAAAGTCACAACTATAAACACTTCTTGCTGGTAAGATAATTGTCTGGCACAGAAAACCCGAAGACCAAGGCCTCCTTGGCCTGGGCATCCTACCTCAGTGTCCAGAGTCTGCAAAAAGCTCCTTCTTGAAGACAGTCACAGTACCATGACGATGGCTACACACCTGAGGATCCAGCTGTCATCAGGGTTTCTAAGCCAAGTATATTCCATCAGATTTGTATGTGGAATAATATAAAAACTACAGAAGACTCAACAACATAAATTTAAATATTAAATTTATGGCCGTTGACCAGCACCCCCAGGTCCTTTTCTGCTGGGCAGCTTTCCAGCCACTCTTCCCCAAGCCTGTAGTGTTGCCTGGGGTTGTTATGACCCAAGTGCAGGACCCAGCACTTGGTCTTGTTAAACCTCATACAATTGGCCTCGGCCCATCGATCCAACCTGTCCAGATCCCTCTGCAGAGCCTTCCTACCCTCAGGCAGATCAACACTCCCGCCCAGCTTGGTGTCATCTGCGAACTTACTGAGGGTGCACTCGATCCCCTCGTCCAGATCATTGATAAAGATGTTGAACAAGACTGGCCCCAAAACTGAGCCCTGGGGAACACCGCTCGTGACCGGCCGCCAACTGGATTTGACTCCATTCACCACAACTCTCTGGGCTCGGCCGTCCAGCCAGTTTTTTACCCAGCTAAGAGTACACCCGTCCAAGCCATGAGCCGCCAGCTTCTCCAGGAGAATGCTGTGGGAGACAGTGTCAAAGGCTTTACTAAAGTCCAGGTAAACCACATCCACAGCCTTCCCCTCATCCACTAGGCCGGTCACCTCGTCATAGAAGATCAGGTTGGTCAAGCAGGATCTGGCCTTCATGAACCCATGCTGGCTGGGCCCGATCCCCTGGTTGTCCTGCACCTGCCTTGTGAGCACCCTCAAGATGAACCGCTCCATCATCTTCCCCAGTACCAAGGTCAGGCTGACAGGCCTGTAGTTCCCCGGATCCTCCCTCCGGCCCTTCTTGTAGATGGGGGTCACATTGGCAAGCCTCCAGTCATCCAGGACCTCCCCCGTTAGCCAGGACTGCTGATAAATGATGGAGAGCAGCTTGGCAAGCTCCTCCGCCAGCTCCCTCAGTACTCTCGGGTGGATCCATCCGGCCCCATAGACTTGTGAGTGTCCAGCTGGCATAGCAGGTCATTAACCGCTTCCACTTGGATTATGGGGGGTGCATTCTGCTCCCCGTCCCTGTCTTCCAGCTCAGGGGGCTGAATACCCTGAATACCAGTCTGACTACTAAAGACTGAGGCAAAGAAGGCATTAAGCACCTCAGCCTTTTCCTCATCCTTGGTGGCAATGTTCCCCCCAGCATCCAATAAAGGATGGAGATTCTTCTTGGCTCTCTTTTTGTCGTTAATATATTTGTAAAAACATTTTGTTTATTTATCTATATGTGTATTTCACAAATTGTAATCTCTATTTTTTTTACAACATTAATTAAAATTTACATTTTCAACTTTAATTAAAAATACATTTTTTTTCCTTACTCTCCCTTCTCCCTAGAGAATGCCAAGTTTTCTTCTGAGATGCATAAAGGTCCCATTGAGTTTAGTCAGAGCTTGGTATCTACCCTTTGATGAGAGAATTTGGTCGTAAGATGTGTCCAATTAAAGAAGTGTCCAAAGAAAGATTCACTTCATAAAGGAGCTTCTGTGAGAGTAACCAGTGAACTGCAATGATTTTCTTCACCCAGTCAGTGCTTTGTTATTTCTGAAGCCCAGTGGTTTCACTGAATGTGTAACATTCATTAAAAAGCAACATGCTAATCAGAGTACTCTTGTTTTATGTTGTTAGGTTTTGCTTTTTTATTACAGTACTAGCTGACATTTTACCTGACATTTTAGAACCCGGCTAGAAATTTTTCACTCTGGATCTTTTGTTGTGCTGAATGCATGTGAGTGCTCCATGGTTTTCACCAAAAAAATGAGGTCGCGTGTTGCTGTCCCTGTGAAGAGGGAGACCCTGGGGCTCCGCAGAGCGTTACTGAAGTCACTGGATCTCTGTGAAAACTCTGGTTCCATCTTTTCAAATTTTTTTGGATCGTGTAGCTTCAGAGCAGTGTGAGCAACCTCAGCGTGTATGGATCCCATCAAAGAACTAGATCTAGTAAAGAGAAGAAACCCAAACAAATAAAAATGAGACAGCGATATAAAAATATAATTAAAATGGTTTGAATGACTAGCCTCTGTGTTGGTGAAAATTTAAAAGGGAACTTGCTCTAAGTACTGTGACAGTGATGACAATTGTCACGATTGTGTTTGGTTAGATTCTGTTGTTCTTAAAGCCCTCAACTTTGACTTTCTAATTACATCTGATTACATTAGCCTCCCCCTACTTTCAGGAAAAGCGTCTGTCTAAAGATCAGGATTGTAGAAAAAAAGTGGCATCTTACTGTACTGAGAGGTTCACAGACTAGGTAACAGAATTAAAAAAAATTCCCCAAATACTAATTTTTAAGAATGCTATTGTTTTTTAGGCTAAACATGCTATTTTGGGCCAGGTGCCTGCTAAAATGCACTAAAATAAATCAGGCTGGCCCAAGCCTGACATTCAGGTGGTGGTTTGGGGTGGACTTTCCTGCCCAGCCAGGGCGGGAGGCGAGAGGCAGGACGTGGGGAGAGCCTCCAGAGGGAGATGCTGCCCAGGGAACTGGGCGCCTCGGCAGAGGGAAGGCGGCTGCCTGGAGGATCCTCAGCCCCGGCCCTCCCTGGGGCTTCACAGGGCTCCTGGGGTTCGGGTGCAAGCCAAGTGCCGCTTTAACTCGCTGCCCCGAGCACTTGGCTCTGGCACTCCTGGTTTACCGGCATATGTCGCTGGTGAATTTTATCCCCCGCGCTTGTGTTCTCACTGCTCCGAGCGCTCTTTGCAAGGAAGTTGACAACTTAATGAGGTACTCGGCATTAAAAAGGTTTCTGCGCTGTATTCAAGTGCTTACTTTTATGAAAACCCATTTTTAGTTGGCACTTCTTTGAAGTAGCTGAGTGTCGGACAAGACTCTTAGGGTAATGCCTGGGCTGCCCGCAGGAAGGGGACCCCTGCAGCGCCTCGGCAGAACAAGAGCAGGAGACGCCCCAGCACCCGTGTTGGCCCGCTGAGGAGCACCTTACATGTTTCAGGACTGTGTGGTTGGGAACTTTTGCAATAGGTCATATATCTGTTACCCTTCAGCGCTTACTGTGTGCTGAAGTTTGGCTGGAAATCAGGAATATCACTTCCTCCATGGTGGTTTGGCAACATACTGAAAATCCCACCATCGGCAATCGGCTCTTCAGTGTGAGCGTGTCCCTGCTAACTACACTGGCTCAGATAAGCTTGTTAAGTGATGGAGACTGACATTTGCTCCTGGAGAGAGCTGCCTTTATTTGGGAAAGTTGTCAGATATTAGAATGATTCATGTGCTACTTCAGGCTAGCCGTTCAGTTTTCCTTCAAGTCAAATCAAACAGTTGCTGTTGGCATGAAAAACAGGGAAGGCAGGCAGAGTAAGAGAAAGGACACCTTATAATTAAAATCAGGCTTGATCTTATGCCTTACTTCATTACACTACTGAAGAAAATGGCAGGTTTTATGTCCAAATATTTAGGCACTCCAAGCAATATTCAGCTGTAGCAATGCAGCTTTAGATAAGCAAGAGCTAGTATTACAGTAGGAAGATTAGCTAAGCATTTTTAAATGCTCTTAATCTTAAATGGCAACATAATAATTGAAAAAAATTCAGTGTGGGCCTCAAAAAAATGGACACCGGCATAGTCATGAGGTGGCAGCTGACCTGCAAGTGTGGTGTTGCCTAGCAATCCCTCACCATCAGGCAAATTGGGACAGTGGGTTGGGGTGATTTATGCCAGGGAAGAGATAAATGCTAATTTTCTCTAGAAGATTCTGGTTTCTGTGGTTTTTAGGAAAGATATTAGCTCATAACCCCCTCTTCTTCCCTTTTTCTTTTTTAACAAGTTGAAAAGCATTTTGAAACAGATCATCAGTTCAAAGAAAATCTGTGAGAATGCAAGTGCATTTGCTTCCAGAACACTAATTTAACAAAGGGTTGATGTAACTGGTAAGTTTAGAGGGAAAGAATAATAAATAACACAAGGGAAATGTTATTTTAACGCTTCCTTGAAAGTTTTCAGAGCCACTTTGATTTCTGGATCAGTTGCCAGAGTCCTGACCCTGCCACAGAGTCCCTGCAGGGGGGATGCTGAACCTGCCTGGAGTCCAGCTGCTTTCAGAGGCTGTGCCAACCCACCCGAGCTCACCACAGGACCCAGGCCGGAGTTAACTAGTGGGCTGGGTTGAGACGGATGGGACAGAAAAAGCTCACATGCCCACTGGCTCAGGTCATTGGGGAGCTCTTGTACCAACGCATTGCGATGGAAAGGGAGTATTTTGAATTTGGAAACTTGGTGGCAGAGGTTGAGAGTTTGGTGGAGATAAGCTTTCTCCCTCCTCCCGTTTTGATGGACGATCCACTTTTGACACTGCCATAGCTGCAGAAGGGGGAGGCATTTTGCTTCACCCTGGTTGCCTAGTCCAGACAGATCTCTTCCTGGATGTGAGCAGTAAAGTGAAAGCTTTGTCTGTCAGACTTTCTGGCTATACTGTAGGATGCAATGATGCCTTCTAGTGTATTGTGTGGCTGACAGGACATCTTTCCATTGTATGTGATAGACGTGCTCTGTCTTGCTTTTCCTGGAGGTTTTTCCTGTCTTACAAATCGCAAGAAGGGTAGCTATGGTTCCATCTCCTCCAGGTCCCTTAAAAGCACTGGTAGCCAGGCAGTTACTGCACTTACAGAGTGTAGGGGCTATAGGTGTGCCAAGCCTCTTTGTGTAAAACACATAAATTCCCTGTGCTCCCATTTAGGTCTGCACAAAGCCTAAACCCAGACTGAGCTCTCACTTCCAAAGGTTTATGGAATTAATGTTGCAGTCTAATAAGTTGAGCTTGTAGCACCCCAGAAATACATCCACCCAACTGAGAGGTGCAGCGTGTTTGCTATGTGTGACACATGAACTGCTCTATACAAAGATCTTGAGAACTGAAGCATAGTATAGGTTAGAGTAGGTGGAATATTCAGAACTGTAATAATGGCCTCAAGTTGCGCCAGGGGAGGTTTAGACTGGATATAAGGAAAAATATCTTCACCGAAAGGGTTGTCAAGCATTGGAACAGGCTGCCCAGGGAAGTGGCTGAGTCACCATCCCTGGAGGTATTTAAAAGACGTGTAGATGTGACACTTAGGGACATGGTTTAGTGGTGGACTTGGCAGTGCTAGGTTTATGGTTGGACTTGATGATCTTAGAGGACTTTTCCAACCTAAATGATTCTATGATTCTGTGTATATTGTGTGATGGATTTTCATGGAAGGTATTACCAAATGTAGCAGCTGCGCTTAGAAAATAAGCACAATAGCTTTACATTTGCTGCTTATTTTAGCACATGGTCAAAGAGTGAAAAGAATTTAATACCTCTGTCGCTTAATCTGGAACTTTGACATTTCTATAGCTGATGACAAATGATTTTCCAGGCACATGTCTGAGTTTATTTAAACTGAGAGGTAGCTGTTATCTTTTTGAAATGTCAGAATGCTTCTCTAAGGAGTACAGATACTCCTCTCCTTTAAGCGGCATAAAGTATGTGAGAGCAGGATGCACAGGATCAAATAGAGACTGCTTTGTGCAATAAACAACTCCCAAGTCATAAATCATCTCTTTATGTAAGTATCCAAAAAGTTTTCAGCACGTTTTTGTCTTGAGCTTTTAACACAGGCAATAGTACTTCTGCTTGCTAGGCAACTGATTTTTGCTCATCTCTTGAGAGGTTAAAATGAAATAGCAGTGATTTTTTACCACTGCTTCAGAGGACTGCAGGAAGGAAAGATATTTAATCAGAATGCATAGCTTCAGGAAATTACCAACTGCTATTATGAAAATAACTGAAAATATTTCAGAATCCCCCACCGTCACAAATGGGACCACTTGCCAGTGTACCATTTTAATGATAATTTTAAGAGGAGACAAAGCCTGACAACACGTATCATGACAGGGAAATCAGAACTGCATCCAGAGAGAGCAATTTCAGGCAGGAAGCAGTGGGAGAGTTTCACAGTTCCTTTCAGATAAGAAACGTCAGCAACATACAAATGTGGAAAATAAATTAAAATGCAACGTAAAAACTTCTCTCCTAAGTAAGGTAGTGAAGAAAATCCCCCACAAAATGTACCTAAAACTTGCTGTGGACATGTGTTTTCCCACTGTCATCACTGAAGCTTCCTGTGATTTTTACAATAAAAACCAGAACCAAACACTATTAATGATTTAGTAACACTGAATGAAGTGACTATGCATGTTTTATAAATATTTGCCTTTTGTATTTATTAAGATAGATTTTGCTAAGCTGCCAAAATAATTGATTTCAGGGGAGAGGGCAGGCTTCTGTTTGACCCCCAAGTAACAGGGGGGTCTAATCATATCCCCATCTTCGTACGGACTTTGCTTTTGCAGGGTACTGTACAAGCTTCACGTTCTCAGATGAACTGTGCAAAACTGCATCTGTGTATCTGCCTAACAGCAAATGCTCCCTGAAGAACCGTGAAGATCCTGACTGCGTTTGCACGGGCATCCCGTTAGCTTGCACGCTTCATCTGTGCCCTCAGTGCCCAATTCACGGCTATAACCTGCTTCCTCCCGCTCTCAACTCGAGTGCCGGGCAGGTTGGTCGAGGCTGCAGAAGCAGGTGTCTGGCTCTGGGGGTCTGCGCCGCCATCTTCCTTCATCAAGACGGCAGCCATCACACGTGGCCATTAGCTACTTGCCCTTCCCCAGCCTGGAAAAGGCACCTACGGAGCAAGACATGCCTTGAACCGAAGTGAGAAGACGGACAACAAAGTGCAGAGTGTTCCTGGGTTTGCCGAAAACATTTTACTTACCAAACGGCGCAGCCTTGGCGGGCTGAGAGACCTTTAGCAGAGAGGAACTGTGGAACAGGAAATCTGGGCTCGTTTCACTGTGCATGTCAGGCTGCGGCCAAAACCAGAGTAGCTGTGCTAACATGTGAGAAGTCATCTGATAAAAGGCTGCTGCCAAAGAGGCACAATTCGGAGGAGGAATAGCCTCAATACGCTCTTTTTCTTGGTTTTGGTTCCAGGAGATGCCTCTGTCTCATGACTGTAATAATACTCAATCATCATGCTATAATTAAGGGCTTTTCATGTAATCATCTGTAGAACTGATTACTTTGGGCTATACCCTGCTCATGCTGAGCTTCCTGGCAAAACTCCCGCTGACATCAGTAAGAGAAGGATTGGACCTTTCCTCAGCAGTTTACCGCTATTGTTTGACAATACCACACTTTTCAGACAGTTTGCAGTGGAGATTAAATATTTAGACTCTTAATTCTTGGAATATTAAAATGTCACTGTAGAGATAACACGCTCTTTCTCAGAAGCCTAAGTTTGTTCTGGTCATTATTGCTCCAAGGAGTACAACACCAAAGGAAGGCATGGAGAGGTATGAAAAAGATTTTATCCAAGAGGCTGAAAACGATAGACTCTCAAGGCATGAAAAATAGGAAGGAAGATGAAAGATTTTATATTGCGGATGATATAGCAACATTCGTTTGCTTTTTCTTACAGTAACAAATAACCAATTAAGCAATCAAACCCACTAAAACGTCAAAAGATAATACACCTGCAGATTTATTCATTATTTTAAAAAAAATGTACTTCAACCTTTTTAGCCAAGTTTTGCCATTAACTCTGATGCGACCAGGATGCCCAGGAGATTAATAGGATCTGAAAAAGCATTGGACATTTATAGGGATAGCCAGAACACATACGATATGAGCTCTATAAGCTCTTGTTTGTAAAGGTTAAGAGCTTGCTTTTCAAAGTATTGAATGTATGTAATTCATTTTGACTTGAGCTGGAGTTCAGGGTGTGCAGCAGTGTTAGAGAACAGACCTTAATTTCCTGTCACAAGGGCCAAGTGTCTCTATATTCGGATATTCTTGCTTTTCATAATTTGCACTGCAGTAGCAATTAAGGCATACCATTATAGACAACGATCCCATTGTACTAGAAATAACAGTTGTTCATTACTCCAGAGGCCTTCGACTCTAAAGCCAAGGCAATTACTGGAGACAGTTTATTGAAAAGAAAAGTGAAGAGCAAATTCCTGCAGCGCCCGTCTTTCAGCACCAAGTGCAGGTGCCTGGATTTGGAGGCTGCTCTGTTGAAGTCCTCTGCTTGGCGAACACGCAGGCAGGCCACTTGCGGTGGTGGCAGAGGTGCTTGAGTGTTGCACAAGGGGACACTGCAGCTTTCCCTCTAGGGACCGTGTAGGTTGGGGCCAGGGACCTCACGCAGGGGACAGGGTGAGCACCAGGCTGTGGAACTGCGGCTCTCTCTATTGGGTAAGAGACACGTCATTGCCAAACATTATTTCTCCCTCCTTCTGGCAAAGCTTTTGATGCAGTTCCTTGTCAGAAGGAGAACAGCAGGATATTCTGTGCTGCAGCTTGAGTTTTCAATGAACTAGGCATTTGTGAGTGTGTTCAGGAGAGCTGGTCGCCTCCTCGTCCAGCTGAGGCATCTCCCCTGAGGGCGTCAGAGAAGACATCCTGCCTGAGTACCCGGTTTCCAGCCATGGAGAAGCAGATGAAGGGGTTACAGAGATGGGTCAGGGAGTGTAGGGGCCCTTCTCTACCTCCCAGTGTAAGCATTGCCTTTATGGGTAGATAACACTGGTGCACCTACGTTACCTTCTGCTGTGCTGTGCCATAGGGCTTGTATGTTTCCATAGCATCTTAACCACATTTCTTAAGGATTATGCTTCACAAATACTTTCAAAAAGGTCCAATCTTAACTACTAGTTGGAGGAATATTCCAAATACAGTGGATGGCACATGGATTTTTATGGCTACATCTGCACTAGCTCAGCAGAAGCAGACTGGAGGAAAAAGGGAGCCGGTACTCCAGGGGTTTTTACTTTGGACTAGGTCCAGTCTGATGGCCTGAATACCTGCACRCCCTAGGAGTGTCTCATGGAGGGCCTCTTCTGCCGTAGCCCAGATGGCTCTGGGGTGCAAGCCAGGCAGGCTGCTGGGACAGGCAGGAGCTCTGCCTCAAGAAGAGCACTCCTGGATCTGAATTAAAAGACTCGTGAAGGTGCACCACCCGCCACCTGCACTGCCACATGCATGAATTGTGTTGTCAGAAATACACTGAAAATCTGGTTTTACGCCTGGCGCTTCAGCTGGCCGATCTATTCTGTGAGCTGATGCACTGAGCCATTTTTCAAGAGGCACGACAGTCTGAAGCACAGTGTAAGGCCCAGGGCTGCGCTGCTTCTAATCCCAGCTCTCCCCTTAAATGCACACCTCTCTTTGTCCGTCATTTTATCTGCTTACTCACCTCGCTTGGATTTTATGAGGATTCAGTTTTGCACATTAGTCCAGAAGTGTGAAGGTTTCCATATAACTAGGCACTGAAAAAAAAAATCCAAATACAGTAATAAAGCTGCTTTGTCATCGTGCTAATGTAAAGGAAGAAAGGAAGGAAGGAAGGAAGCGAGGAGGAAAGACAAACCGCATGATCAGGATATTGTCAAAGAGAAGAAGTGCTGAAAAGTGTTAAAACCTAGCTAGTAAAACAATAGCGGATGAAAAAGTGTACTGTCGGCAAATAATTTTTTTTTTTCAAAATGCAAACATTTCCACAGTGCTGAAAATCTCACCCCAACATCCTTGTTCAACATCAGAATATTCTGCTTTGTGAATTGGGAGTGTTTAATTTTCCTATTCCTTTCGTGTTGACTTTGTAATCTTATTGGAATACCAAATTAAATATTACAATATGTTCCTACTAGATGCTGCAGATATTGATATATGTAGGACAGTGTTTTGACAGTATCTATATTTAATACCTAAGAATCATATTTTTTCAGAATTTTTCTCTGAGAGGAATTTGAATTATTTTATTCTGATTCAGCATGAAAACACATGTTGAAATGTTAGCGTTTCCCTGAGCATGGAAATTCCTACCAGCTGTAATTATAATTATCCTAAATAATTTTGTTTCTGAAGCCAAATAGAGCAATGGCAGCTAGAATATGCAAGCCTACACTGATAGTCACAGCTTATGCTTTTCATTTGAGCAATTTCCTTAATTTTTATTTTCTTCTTATGTATGCGACTTATGCAAGACACATTTATTCTGAAATAGCTTTCAGTCATTTAAGTCTTTTGTTCCATTGTTTCTAACATTAGACATTTCAGCACTGGGATCTTAGCAAAGCATAAAATGTCTCTAATTTTATAAGCTAACATTTGTTTAACCTGTTCCCTTCTTGGTTAGGTTATGAGAGTAGAGAAAAATAGACTATTGATATTCAAAGAAAAATATGTATGGAAAGTTTAAGATTTTTCCAGTAAACCGTTTAAGTATGAGCTCAAATCTTTTTTTGTATACAAGACACTTTTTTCTTCAGTATTGCCTCTCTTTGTATGACTATATCTGGAAATATTCACAACCCCAGGTGAGAGCTGAGAGGATTTAAGGGGAAGAACATGCCATCTGAAATATTTTTTTCAGTTTATACATTTACAATGTGATTTAGCCATACCCACCAGCTCCGCAGCTTGCTCGGGCTGCGCAAGTTGACTGGCGTTTTTCTAGCTGCTGTCCCAGGGGATTTACAGTTCTGCAAGCCAAATCTGCCTTCCAGTTACACCTTTGTAACCCCACCGACAGTTAATGGTGTTGTAGGGTAATTGAGGATATCATTTGGCCTGCAGTTATGTGGAATCACAGGGTGCTTTTATTTCAGGTTTTTTTCCTAGGGTCACTTTCTGGAGCAAGACCACAGCTGAATTACAGGGGCACTGTGGTCAGTAAATAAATCTGAAACTCAAAGGCAGTGTTGCAGAGATTAGTGATAAAGCAGAACAATCTCAGTTTGGAGGAGATATCCTCTGCAGCATTTACATTTTAGTTACCGCTGCTTTTTTTCATTCTTGGGAAACCTGCCCCAAAAGCAGGCTGGCCACTCTGAGGGCTGAAAAGGCCCCCAAGGTTTTAGAAGATGGAGGATCGGCTCCAGGGTTGCTCAAAGAGACTACTGGAGAGAAAGAAGGCCTTATCATTACAATCAATGGAGAGAAATGTTTTTGCGTTGGAAGGTGATTTTGGCTACTGTTTTGTTTTCTGTTTGTCATCTGTTGTTACAGACCTGAAAGAGTGCTGGGTATTTCCAGCCAGTCCTCCCTCCCCAGCCTCGCTTCTTCAATATTTTCTAATATTCTGCCCAGCTCTGCCTTTTCTTTTCATTTTGCAGTTGGGTGTCGTGTCCAAAGAGAACCAAAGCCTACCGAGATGTGTTTCATGGACTTGCTGGGCTTCGAGTCTTGCCCTTCATGCGTTATCAGAGAAAATTCTCAGCCTGAGCATTTTATGTACTTCTTGTAAAGATATTAACAGCTGCAAATTAGCTTTTGACAGAAAGTTTGCAGCCTGGCCATAGCACCAGGACTTTCGTGGAAATAGTTGGCAGTATGGGCCGTGAGACTGTGCAGCCCCTCTCTTCTTCCTTGAGCTGTATCCACTGCTGGGGTTTTGCCACTCTGTGACACAGAAAATGACAGGTGAAGTTGAAACTTCATTTTAAACCTTTAACTTCTCCTGTCACTTGACTATACCCTTTAAGGAAAGTGATTTATGATACTGGCTTTGCCCTCCTTGCTCTGCTAGGAGACGAAGCAATGCCTGACAGGGGGTATCCATCTTCATTGCTGATATTTTGATTCGAATTGGTGGGTGCTAAAGATGCAGGAGACAGTAATGGTGGCTTTCGGAATATTAGGAGGTGAAGAAATATGCTTGAGGAACTGGCAGATTATCAGAGGGTGTGGTGGTGCATTCCCCCTCTCCATGATCTCAGAAACTCCTGTTAAACCTTGACCTTGGTGTAATGAGTCAGGCGGTGAAGAGTCCCTTGACCATTATCAGGAACTCTTGCATGGCTGAGGTTGAGGAACGTACTGACCGTACCAGGAACTCCTGCTGCCTGGCCCAAGTGGGGGACGAGAGTGGGGATGATTCATCATCCCCTGACACCTTTATCTGAGTCGTAGCTCAAGTGGAACGATACCATTGTTACTGAAACCTTGAGAATTTTCATGGATGACTAAAGCCAATCATCTTGCGAACCTATAAACAGCCGTCCTAAGTGAGGCCCTTTGAGCCCTCCTGGACTGCAGCGGGCTGTGCCCAGAGTATCCCTCTGAGTGGGATGCCTCTCAGAGCTCGTGACCTCTCAAGTTTGCAATATTTGGAGGACCGTCGCTGACGACGGGACCTGGGCTGAAACACTCCTCAAGGCTCAACCCCTCACCTGTTGAGAAATGCCAAGACATTTGACATGAATATTTCACTGGACTCGAGGGGAATTCTTAACAGGTATACCTTTGTATATTTATCTATCTTTGTGCCTGTGTGTGTCCGTGTGTGTGAATTGGTGGATGTACCTGCTAGCAAGTATAATATAAATACTACCATCTTGAATCTGTAATTGTCACTGTCATGATTGTAGGAGACTCTACTAACTTACTTGGTAAATGTTAAATTAGTCAATGATTAAATGCTACAAAAATCTTATCATCTATCTTAAAACTGTGAATGAACCTTAGATTGCTGCTAAACACCTATAACACCTTAGATGATATAAACCGTTGACCAAGTCTGGGACTAGGAGTGGGTCCAGCCGCACCTAGACCCCTCTCTGAGAGGGATTTTAGAGAGCAAGGGGTCTAATCTGAATCTAGTGACTCAACGGGAGGGTCTCCTTACCCTTTTGTATTAGACATAAACTGTTGTCCAAGTCTGAGACTAAGATTGGATCCAGCCGCACCTAAGCTCCATCAGGAGTTTAGCAAGCAAGGGGGTCTTCTTTGAATCTTGTGACTCAATGGGAGGGTCTCCCTTGCCCTTTTTGTCCTTGGCCTCTGTATAAATCATTCCAACTCAATTGTAACACGATTTTCCTTTGTATACTCCATCCATGTAGTAAGTGATAGAGTGAACCTTGCCATCGAACTCTGTTAAGTCACACTTTTATAAATTTCTATTAAAATCTCTTTCTGCTAATACCTTTGATGGTGATTCTTTAAGCGGCCTCTAAACCACTCATTCACAACAGAGGGGGAAAAAATCAGAAAAAAATCTCAGTTAGTAAACAAGTTTGCTGACTCTGTCATGTAATTGTCAATGATCTTAATAGGTGTATTTCTTTCTAGACGCACACTAGGTCTTATTTCTTAGATTTGAATATTTTCAACGAGTTTATTCTATAAGCAAATAAAATAGGACACTGACAAATAGGCAAATTTTGCAAATTTTGCAAATCCGCTAAGTATCACAAAATTACTGAGGGAGGATTTCTTGTGCTTTCCAGACTGTCAGTGATACTGCCGGCGCTGGCTGGCAATCGGGCGTGCTTGGTATTCTGGTAGTGACCCTCCTCCCTCCCCAGCCAGCTCCTCCTCGGAGTCACTGCACGGAGGGACGAGAGCTTGGGTCCAGGTTTTTCTGTGGAGATGTCAGAGGCAGCAGCCTTACACTTTGAAGTGCGGGTACAAGGCAAAGGAGAAAGATAAACAAAAGCTTTGCAGAGAGTGGACTGCAGCAAGGAAACAATGTAGTAAAGAAATGAGGAGGTAGAYGAGGTGCCACGCCTTTTTCTCGTTTAAAAGCTCTGCCTCGGAAAGCTGGTAAATGAGACCAGACAATCCGTGGAGCGATTCCTAGACAAGAAAATCAGTTAATGCGCAGCAGAGAGTGGAGCTGACGGAAGGAGGCTGTGTGCGCCATCACTACCTGCTCGCTCGTTTTCCCCTGAAACAGATATTTCCTATCATCATTAGTGATAATTTCTGGAGATGCTGGACAGAGGTGATTAAATCACTCCACCATTCAAATGCATGTGGTTTTTAGTCACTAATAATCTGGATTAGTTTTTGATTAGTGGCTACAAGTTACCAGGAAATGTATCTTCAGGGTAGTGAAACCTATTCTCCTCTCTCTCGTAAATGTGGAATAAACTTGAAGTCAGTAGTGTGCCACTGATGCGTAGCAAGCTTAATTGAAGGTAAAATGATTTCTATTTGCAGGCACAATGCTAATACTGAAAGATGAGCAAAGTTCCCCTTTGTGCAGGAGGCCTGAATGCAGCAAAAAATAACTTTGCGAGCACTCAAAATGATGTACTTCTTGGCCCTCTCTAAAGGGGTGAATGAATTTCATTCAAAGGACAGAAACCAACCACAGATGAAAATATCCGATTGATTGGCTTTTCTACTGGAATCATTGTAGTATATATAAATGGAAGCTGGTTGGTCTGGGAGCAAAAAAACCCAAGCTAAAGTATATGTACTAAGTAGGACCATCATCCAGTGCAATGATCAGAAGAACAGCTTGAGGTTATTAAGGGAAAATCATTGAAACTATCAGCCTAGTGTGTAGCAAAAAAAGCAAACAAGATAATAGATTGCAATAGATTGCTCTATGTAAGCAAGAAGATAACAGCACATCCGATTCTTGGTATATGGAAAAATGTATTTTTCTGGGAAAAAAACTGAAGCATCTGTACACTCAACAGGTGTGTTCATTTTCACATATGATACAGTTTGCAGCTTGTGTATTAATGTGTACATCAAGTGTTTGCTTTTAGAAGATTTTATTGATTGATTTTTTATCTTTTTAGAAAAGCCATTGCAATACATACTGTAAGCATAGAGAATGACACAGCAAAAACAAGAGAGAAGTAATCAGCGTGGTTTCCCCCCCAGCAGGAATAAATCGTTATAACTATAAATCAAACAAGTTATTACAGGGCTCAAACAGCTCTGAAAATTCCAAGTAGCAGCAGCAGCAGATAATTAAAGAGGAAAAGTTGAGACCAAGCCTTGTATTTAAAATGTTTCAAGAACTCATTGCAAATACTTTTATTTTCTTTCTTTTTTTCTTCTCTCACTCCCTCTCTCAAGTGGCAAACAATAGTAATTGGAAAAAGAAAGTGCAGAAAAAAATGTTACTTACAAATTGTCCTTAGCAGCATAGTTGCCTAATTGGTGAAGGGGTGATGCGGTCCCAGAGTATGGCTGGAGAATGGCATAGATGGAGAACTGTTGTGTGCTGATGAGAGAGCAGATGCCATCGGAGGCATTTTGTGGCATTAGATAACGCTCTGGCTCGTCTCCGTCGGCGGTACCGATCTCGTTACTCTCAGCATGTGAAGAGATTTCACCCTCTAAAGCCAGGGCTGGATGGCTGTAATGAGGTGCGCCAGTGCTGGAGACAGCCAAAAGAACCTGGGAGCGGAATTTTAGGAAAACATCTAGTGSAGTTGTCATCTATATCTTCATATGATCTCGCAGTTAAAAATAGGGAAGAGAGCGGCACGGTATGACTAGCCAGTTCTGTGCAGGTCTTAACAAGAACATCTCTTGTCCATGGTTCACTTAATACTCGTACTTTAATCTCTGCCTAGTTTACACTTGCAGTTTTGCACTGTAAATTTATGAAATACTCTTTATACTGACACCTCTTTCCGTGTATCAGTCTCAGTTACATTAATAGACACTCCATAGTACACTTCGAACAGGAGGTGTCTAAATAAAAGTTAACAGATTGTGTTGTATTGTGAACTCCCTCTGAAGAGACATAAAAGATCTTTTACGGTAAACAGGAAATGAGTAAGACAAAAAAGCAGTATATAAAATAATAAGTGGTTTAAAGATAGACTGGGAATTTTGCTTTCCTGCCTCATAGTACAGAAATAAAGGGCTATGTAATGAAATTAGAAGGCGGTAAATTATAAAACGTTAAAATATTTTGTGACACAATGTATATAATCATATACATGAAACGCAGCACAACTAGAAGAAACTTAATAAAATTCAAAAATAACTTGGAGAATCATCTACATATCAAATATATCTAAAGAGACAATTAATGGCAGCAAGACAAAGAAATGGATATGAAATCTTCAGAATTTGTCTAACAGCCATTACTAAATATCAGTAAAATAGGTGGAGATGAAAGGGAAAGTGGAGATTACCGTGTAGGAGGTTGTCTGCTGAGAAGATTTTAAACTTCCCTCTGAGATATCTGGTCCTGGTCATTTTAACAGATATATACAAATCTGTGCTGATCTTCTGTCTCATCCAATGTGGCTGTTCAGTGTTCGATTCAATCCCTGAACTACTGATCACGCATTCATCCATATGCATTTATGAAGCTGAGTATAATTTTCTTTCATAACATCATGATTTAAATTAACCTTTTAATTAGAGCAGGAACAGTTAATAATTAAATAGAGAGAAAACTAAACGTGCAGGTAAATAAGCCATTTCTTTGGGCCTGACTACAGGCAAATTTAGGCCCTTTTCTGTAAATAAACTGTATTTTGATTAAGCAGTGAAGTTCTCTTTCGGTTCGTAGTCTCCCTATTTAATGAACAACAGCAAGAGAGAGAGAGTCGGATTCTTGATTGCTATTGATGGCTTATTGTAAACAGTTGGTTGCAAGACAATGCAAAACGAGGGCATGATTGATATTGTGACAAACAAAAAACAAGGAAAGCCAGATGCAAAATGTAGTTTTTACCTTGATTCCTCCTTGAAAAAAAAATATTTAAACACAGTGAATTGGCTGTTAATAATCTCACTATTAGGAAGCAAAACCCCAATAAAAGACAGGCTGGCCACGAGCGAGATGGGTGCAAGACCCAACATGCAAGTTGCAGGAAACCCCCTTGTTTTGCAATTAGAAACCCAGCCAGGAAAATCGTAAGCATAAAGCCACTCATCCTGTATGTAATGTATGGTTTTGGTTGCTTGCTTTTCTTTAATCTGGAACACTAGTAAAGGCTTCTGGGTTTAYGCTTCTGATAGATAAAAACCTGTTTGCTAAGGCTTGCAACTTGAACATGTGGTTACCAGGAGAATTTGCTCTCCACCTATAATTTTTGTGTAACAAGTGCATGTTATAGCCAATATAACTCTTTTATTCAAAGTAGTAACGATGCTGTAATGTGATTTATACAGAAAAAGATCCTTACTCTTTTGAGGAAATAAGTAACACTATAAACCAACCCCTTGAAACACTTCCCTATTATGTCCCGGGTGCAGGAAAAGCCATTCCCCTTCCACATGCTTAATGAAATTTCAAAATGTTATTTTATCTGTCTGGATACATAAATGTGCGTATACATTTACAATATATACATATATTCTGTTTTTTATTACAAGAAGTTGTCTAAACTCACTTTAGTAGTCTAGACCTTCGATAAATCTGCTTTGAAGTGAAGTCGGGGATAGGAAAACATCTTCTAGCTGGGATTGTGGAATAAAATGTTTGGCAATGCTAAAGCAGCTTATCCTAAACTTATCAATTAACAGTCAGAATGACAGGTAGTGGATCACTGGGTGATGGTCTTTTGCAAGTTTCTAGAAAAAAAAACAGCCTACTTTTAAGAAGTAGCTTTAAAGATTGCAACTCTTCACTTGAATTATTGGTTGGTTTGGATTAAGGCCTCTTACTAGATGAAAAATACTTGTTATAAAACAGTCTTACATCTTAGTTTTAAAAGCTTCTTATGCATGTGAACTACCTATGTCATTTTATAATATCATGCTGGTACTTAAAAGCATACTCTTACACAAAAAAAAAACCCCAAACCCAGACACTAAAAGTATATCTAACATATATACAAGCAGTGATAGCCGAGTCCTTTATGTTAGGCTTATCATCATTAAATACTGAATGTAAATGGCTGATATTACTGAAACAGCAGCAGCAGATTAGAAAACAATACAAAACCAAGACTAATCCAGAATCTAAAATGCACCATTTCTAACCACTGCGCCTCGTGGGAATCTGAACGTTATCTGTCAGGCTCGAGCAATCTTGGCTCTCAGGGCAGCTGGAGGACTGAGAAATACCCACTTTGTTACATGTTTGAGAGTCTCTAGTGAAAGATTTTTAAAAATGGCCGATCTTTCATTGTGCACTGTCTCAGCAGACTGGGATGTGATGATGATGTTGAATTAAACTGCTGTCTTAATAGACTTGGAAATTAAACTATCATAAGTAATGTATTATGTATAATCAAAATAGTTTATTACCTCTGAAAAATATGAAGGTTAATATCATATGTATAATTGGAATCAGACATCTTTAGATAATTCTGAAAGTGTGTTCTTAACAACTGTCAGGATGAGCCCTTGGCTTTCTCCAGCCTTTTTTATCCGCAGAATGAATAGTCTGTGATAATTTCTAGTACATGTGTTCTAAGGGGTCAAACTACAATTCTGGAACATTTTATGCTTCCCCGCAGACAAGTGTTAGAGGAGATAGTGTAAGGTCTGAGCCCGGCTGAATCTTCTCTGCAGTTGTTCTTAAGGCAATTTGGCACTGATCACACTACAATTTGCTTTTATACTGACAAAAATGAGATGAAGAATGAAATATAAAGCTCAGTGTTTACAGACACTTGGATCACCCCAAGGACAAGGAATGAGAAATGGTTTTTCAGATGTCTCCTCTTACCTCATCTACGTCACATGTGGGTTTGTTCTCAGGAATAGCAGGACTCCTTTATTCTTTTGTTTAACTTTTCCCTTTATATTTAAAATGTTGAGTCTGTTCATTTCTTGGCCTTGCTAGCTTTTTACACAGTTGTTTTGTGCTTAGTAAATTAATATAATGCTATAGAATAGCCAAAATCCAAACCATTACTGCACAAGCCAAACATAAACAAGTTATATAATGCTGCAATCATTCATTTATTAAAGTAAGTGGAAAATTCAAGGCGTACGTAATCTTTTGGACAACTGACAGGCAGGTGTGATCAAGAGAATGGGGAATCCAGTGATTGTAGGCAGATAGAGAGACAGGTTTGTCTGGGTGATTAGAAAGTAAAGTGAGATGGAATTGGGAAAAACGGGAGAGCGCATCGGCTGTCCCAGGACAAGGAGAAGTAACAGTGCAGAGACTGCTGGGGGGTTTAGAGGAACCAGSTGCAGCAGTAATAAGTGTCTAGGGAGATTCATGATCCAGGACCCGTTGACAAAGAGGGGAGCAAAGCAGCTGTGCCAGAAAAGTGATAAAAAGAAGTGCAGAGAGGGCTTAAGGAACGGCCGGACCCCTCTCCAGTTCTCAATAATCCCCCAGTATATTCGATATAGAAGGGAGAAAGGTAACACAGGGCTTCAGGCACCTCCCAGCTCAGGTCACTGTACACATCCCTCCTGTTCGTGGCCCACCTCCCCGCACAGCCCCCGAGCACACCTCCGCCTGGGGTCGGGGTCGGGCAGCCGGCCCCAGCCTTGTCGCAGGAAGGTTGGTTTTAATGCACTGGGGCTGTTCAGCTCCACTTGCTTTCCGACATCCTGACCCTACAGACCAGAAAATTGCCCATCTTCATCCTTCCCGCTGCATGCCGTGATTTGGGTTAGCAGTGAGCTGGACCATTTTTCAGCAAAGCTAAACCAAAGCCAACCCACCTCAAGCCTTTCTCACAACTCCTATTTTCTGTCATCTGCATGTCTTCCTTTGCTCAGCATTTGCATCGTGTTTTGGCCTGATCTTCTTCCCTCCAGCTTGTTCTACGCATCTCTTTACCCATCACCACGTTTGCTCTCTCATATGCCGCAGCCTAGAGACAGGCAGTCGGAAACACCCCAGCCAGTCTTTAACAACAACAACAAAAATGGGAGATGTTCTTCCCACGCTGAATTTGTGGAGCACTATGGGCAGGACCTGCCCCCAAGGAGCCCAGGAAACCTGTGCAGTTAAGTACAAAAGCAGCGTGGGTCCTAAAGACAACATGTATTAGCTCCAAACTAAGAAGCCAATTGGCGAAACAGGGATACATGAGGAAAAGTATCTTCACACTGGTGTGAGGCACACACAGACAGACCGGGGCACAAAGCCAGGTCACTTCAAGCTGTGTGAAAAGTTCACAACTGGTAAGAATTGCCCTCTTTGGGCAGCAGAAGATGCCTCCCCTGACTGTCTGAAACATCAGCCACAGCCCCGACCACACACGCATTTCTGTGTGGCACAGTCCTCGCCACTTTGGCTATTTCTGTACTGCTCTGAAGATCTTGACATCCAAACTCCATCTCCCAGCTTCCTTGACCTGGCCACCCATCTGTCATCAGTGTGAGGACGCTCTGCTTATGGCATGGAGTCGCCTGCTTATCTATGGCTGGGACATAACACAGCCGGCATGCCCAAAATCAAGGCTCCCACTGCTTCCCGAGGCCGGCCGGCCAGCTGCGACAGGGCGAGTGCAGTCTTCAGGGCAGTGCCGGCAGACAGCATGGATGAGACCAGTGAACTGAATCCTGAATACTAACAGTAGCGGTGTTGTCATAGCCCCGTTTGGCTGAGGGGACGGGCAGGGTTACATGTGCCTGAAAGCTTGACTGCTATGTTCTCCCCACAAACCTTGCCTTGATTAATATTGTTGTACGTGGTACTCAAGTATTCTTGCAAGCAGATGCAACAAAAATACAGGTGCAGATCAACTTGTGATATCCAGTTCGTGAGGGGTAATTCTGCTTTTTTATTTCCTTCACATTAGAACGGCGCTAACCGAGTTTCTGATGAAAGACGTGTTTATCTTACAGTATTGCTAAGGAAGAGATCAAAGACACATGGAGGACCATAATCATCTTCTTGGCTGTTTGCTGAACCCTAACAAAATCCTCTTAGCTATGGGTTGGGCAGTGTTGCACAGGGTATGCCACAGGTGCTTGCAGACATCACTGTACAAACATTGAAATAACCACACTGCAATTATTGATACTAGATATTTTTTAACACAAATGACCTAACTGTCAACAAATCCATTTCTATAGTGGGCATAATTAATCTTTTTTTTCAATAGCATTATTTTATCAGTATTGGAATATTGCCAGTCCACCTCGCCTGTTTAAATCTGTCTGAAATTCCCTTGCTCCTCTCCCACCGTGACTAATAGAAATAACACCATGCCATTTTGCTGCAACAGCTTTTCCCTTACCCCATCCAAGACATTAAGAAGTGTATTAGCCAGGGTTGGATGTGGTATGGAAACTTGACATCCTGCTGTTATTTTGCTCTGATTTCCTGATGAAAGTCAATCACTTTGTTTCGCTGTCGTTTTAGTGTAGGTTTTTGTTTCTTTTCTTCTGTTTTGTAAATATGCTGGATCTTATCCCCTGATTGTTTAGCATCCTTTGTGCGCAGGATCTTGTCAAAGGGCTTTTGAAACTTCGTGTATGTTAATCAATCAGTTTATCTACCCACGGACATTTTCAAATAAAGTCCCAGAACTATGTGAGAACTGATTTCCCACTGCTGAAATAACGCTGATAAGTCCTTGCTACATCTAGAATTTCTAGATGTTTTGTTACTCTTTCAGACAATTCACCAAGTCAAGTTGCTGAGTACAGTTTGTAGGCTGCTAATACCCCTGCTCAATTCTAAAGAGATTTACTATTTTTAAGTGTTTTATGACAGAAGTTGTTTTTAACAAAAGCTTGCGTATTTTTGTTAGCAGCTCATGTGCTTTATACTTACTTTCCTGCAGAAGTTTTGTATGTAAAACCATGTGTTTGGGGATTTTTTTTTATTATTTATTTTTATTTTTTATTTTTTTATTTTTGTCATTGCTTTTTTCTGCATGCCGCCTTCTGGCTCTTTGGTCTCTGAGTCTTGACTGAACTGCAGGGGGATGCTCAGATCTTACCTAATATGGAGTAGGCGTACTGGGGGGGATGCAAACCCAGCCCCAACTACTCATGCTCCAGGCTTTCCAGACCAGATACCTCCTGAAAGTGCGACATGCACTGAATACTCAGATGCACAAATACAACAGTCACTGCAGGGGAGGTCGCTTTAAAAAACCTAAGTGGCAGTAATAAGCACACTGTGCTTCTTGCATAATAGCCGAGTGGTTTGAGCATTTGGTTTGAAGAGGGGAATTTGTCCCTATTCCAGGACTCTATTTGCACTTACTTGTCCTGTTCTTCTCTAGTCTAAAAAGCTTAGGCTCTTCAGGGAATATTGGACTGCAACTCTGTCCCCTTGTTCCCATGAACTTAAATGCTAGGCTAGAAGAACTCAGATTTCTTTTCTTTACCATGTTCCTGAGCTTCACATCCTTATGACTATAGCCACAACCAGCAAGGGTCAGTTTTTCCCAATGAGACTGTTTTCTTGAAAAGTGAAACATTTGAAAAAGACTGAGAGGGATCAAAAGCCATCCCCCTTCATGGGCAAATGCTGTAGCACTAGTTCTGTTACGCAGAAGGTYGGTCTTACACTCAGTACTACTATCTCCCCCAGCGTTAGTAAAGAAAAATAAATGTGTTCCATCAGATGATTGCCCACAGCAGAGGAGCCTGCTCTTAGTCCCTGGGACTTCCTGCTGTGTAGCCTGCAGACACCTCTCTCCTTGGAAAAGTTTCTTTCCCCTTCCAGGTAACCGACCATCCCCAAGCTACTACGGAGGGTACTAAGACCTTACTGCTCCGTATGGTCCTGTTGTGCTCAAGTGCCCAGTACTAGGTAAGAWGGTGCCTAGTTCGGGGGTACCTAAAATGACTTTTTTTGCATTGAGGGAGGGAAAAAAGCATATGCAGCCTGTCAAAATTGTCTGCAGGTGCTCAAAACCCCACATGAATTCCAGACGCAATCCCAACTGACTGTTTCCCAGCACTGCCTCATCTTGKGAGCACCTCCCTACTGAACCTGAAAGCTCCTCAGGCATTTAACTTTATTCACCCACACATGTTAAGAAGATCCTGTTTTGGGAAGATAGGCATTTATCTCTTGCCTCAAGTCCCACTGCAATCCAGTTTAGGAAGACAAGCATTTAAATCCCTTTTAGAAGCCTGAAAAATTAGCAGCAGTCAGAATTATGTCTCGCTTCTTCCAGCATGGGCCATCAGCTTCGACATACGTGCGAAATGCAGAGAGCACGTCTCGAGCTACGCACGGGAGTGGAAGTGTACATTTTACCATTTGAGAGGGATTGATGTGACGCCGTCGACATCTTACAAGACTGCCCCAACTATTATGCCATGCTTGGGCAAAAAGCATCGACCTCTCCTACTGAACTTGAACCAGTGCGTGGATACAAGGAGTTGTTGGCTCCAGTTCTCATCTCAAGGGGAGCAAAACCAAGGGGAGCAAACTCACATACGTGGAGAAGATGTGTCGTATGGGAGGTTGTTGTGGAACAAACAAGAAAAATAGGCCGTAACATCATAACCCTCCACCCTGTGCCAGAGAGCGTCTGAAGTGCTAGGCTAACCTTGGGTTCGCTTTTGTCTGCTCTGATGTGGCCCCGTGCCTCGCGCGTTCCTGGCTGCACAGGCTCTCAGCTGCAACACCTACCATCCAGGCTACCTGATGGTTGCTGATTATGCTATTCTGCTGGGAAGTTTGAGCTCAGGGCTTAATTACAGTCTAGAAACATCACCCACTTCCTTTCTTACGGCTTTATGCATCTTTATGCAAAATGTGGGTGGAAGCACTGTGATCACATACTGCTTCATTAGTGCCAGTCCTGCAGGAGGGACAGATAGGCTGGAGCATGTGTGGATGGAGTKTTACTAGTGTTTCCAACGACCTTCCAAGAGGATATCTGTGCTCTAACCACAGGCTGGCTTTGCCTGCTGGTGCTGCGAGTTCACTTACTGTCAGTGGGAAAAAGGAAGCCCTCTCAGCACCTCAAAGGAAGCAGTCATCTTCTGCAGGTCTTCAGAAGTGCCTTGTTCTGTCCACTGCCCGTACAGCAAAGCTGAGRCAATTAGATTGCTCCTCTCGTCCCTTCCAGGGCTCAGACACCTAAAATTTCATTGAGGTAATAACGTCTCAGTGAGGTATCTAAGGTAGATGGACAAGATTCCAGCTCGAATACTCAAGGCTTCGCAGTTAATGATTGCAAGAAAAAACCCAAACTATCAATAAGTAAAGATGGTGACTATTGAAAACCAAGGAAAAGGAAGTATCAATTAAAATTAGGATGTACTATAAGACACTATTTGAAAAGAATCAAAGACCTACAGCCTTTTGTTAATATTTTCATTTCTCCTCCACTTCATGTCCCATCAAGCCTTTAGGAAAAATAATAGTGTTGCAACAAATTTTCCTCATCCTTTCTGTGAAGCTGTACTCACGACTCATGGAGAGTTGAAAATAATTTTAACACCTTGAAAAAACGTAGTGGGACTAATATGGCCATAATGTTAACCCATAGGTTGTTCCCCACTTAGTCTAATTCTTTGGATAGCGTTGTCTGAAAAAAGACAAAGTTTTTATTTCTGTAGCTTGAATACACATCGATTGATTTTATTATACTAGAAAACCTGAGAAAGCATGGTATATTTATATACAGATTGTATAAATACACGGTAGGCAAGTTTCACAGTCTAATGTTGCAAAGGGCTTTCATTAATGCTGTAGTTCTGAGAAAAGGATGTGAAGCAACATAAAGGAGTCGAGGTATGATTTTTACTGAGATAAAGTGAAAGAATAATTCACCTTTAGTACATGTCAGTGTTTCTTCTTTCATGTCTTTTTATGTGATGCTTTTTCTACCACTCAGTGCATCACTGAGAACAATATACATTGAGAATGAATCCTTCACTGATGTGAATTCATKATGTTCTGCTTATTGTTTATGTTTGCATAATTCCATGTGTTAATAAAAAAAATAATTCACCAGAGATACATAAAATTAAACAGTTGGTTTTGTCCCGGAGCAACTACACACTATGCTTTTACTTTATGTGTATTTCTGAGAGTAGACAGAAAGTCAGTTCTGCTGAGCAATCTGATCTGACATTGAAAAAGCGTATTGTTAATTGTACTTTTTTTAGAAAGYAAGTTTATTTTTTTAAAGGGGAGGGGAAGATTACATTTCAAATGCACTTCCAGAACTTTGTATGGCTCCCCATCATCCTCAAAGACAAAATGTTACCAAAGGATTTGAAACTGAATATATAGGTCAACGTCTTCTCTTGTGAAAGGACTGTTCATATTTTTTGTTTTGTATCGATATTGAGCTCATCTGCATTTATGAAACACTGCCAGTTCTGTGAATGAAAACCACAACAGTGCTAGGCGCTCTGCTTCCTGTAGCCAAAACCAGCCATCTACCAGAACTGGTAGGAAGGACGTGCTCTTCTGTCCCAAGTACTCAGCGTCTTAAAAATAAGGCTGAGGATTTAAAACTGACAAGAAGCAGCTTTCGAGATAAACCATGTGATACACTATGTATCGCTGTAAAGAATGCGTTCATCAGGCTGGTATAAAATGTAGGCTCCTGATGTCGGAAGGCTTTGTACATAAAGCTGCATTTGGAGAAATCGTTATTGCTGCCAGAGCCGCGAGCACGAGAGGAGTAAGCTTGACGGATGCCTGAGGTGACAGGGGTCGTGCCCAGACGGAGCGACGCCCGCGGGATTCGGCAGCGGCAGCAGCAGCCCCTCACCTGCGCCAGGGAGAAGGGAAATCGTGAGACGCCTCCATGCGCGCTTTCAGCCACGGGATTTTGAGAGAGCGCCGCGTGCCTCACCCCCGCCCAGGCACTGCTGACTGCCTRTAGCTGTAACAGGCCTGGCAGCAAGCGCCACTGCGCCCCGGCCCCGCCGGGCGGCCTGTCACACCGCCTCCGCCTCCCGCCGCTGCCGAGTCACGCCGCCGCGCAGCGCCGCTCCCCTCGCCCCCTCCCCAGCTCTCCGGCGGGGGCCGAGCCGCCGCCCCGTCGCTGCCGGCGGCCGGTCCGCCCGCCGCCGCCCCTTCCCTCCCCGCGCCGGCCGCGGCACGGCCCTTCCCCCGCCGCACATGCCCAGAAGGGCGGGAGCCGCGGCGCGCCCGGGCGCTGCTGTGACAGCGGCGGCGCTTTCCCTTCCGCTGGGTGGGGGCTGCGCCGCGCCCCCCCGGCCCGGCCCGGCCCGGCGGCGGCGGAGARCCACCGTGCTACGCACAGGCCGCCCGCCCGCCGAGCGCCTTCCCCGCCTCGCCCCGAGCCAGCCGCCGCGGGGCGGGAGGCGGCCATGTCGCTATTGTCTGCGCTGGTGCCCTTGCTCCGGGTGTACTGCATCGGCCTCCTCGTCATCCTGCACCAGCTGCGCCGCCGCCTCCGCCCGCGCTGCCCCCYGGCCCCAGGTGAGCACCGCAGCCGGCACCGCGGGGCGGGGCGGGGCGGCTGCGGGCCGGGGGGCGGCTCCGGGCCGGGGGGCGGCAGCCCCCGCCGTCGAGAGGGGGAAAGTTTGCCGCGGCTCCCCCCACCCACCCCGGGGCGGCAGCGCCGGTGCCCTGGGGAGCGCGGGGCCGAGACCTCGCGGCCCAGCCGGGGGGCGGCCGCACGGCAGGGCAGGACAGGACAGGACAGCCGCGACCTTGGCCGCAGCAGCGGCTCGCCCGGGCCGCGTCGCTTCCCCCGCGGCAGGGCAGGGGCTGAGGCACCGCGGTGGCCACGGCCCGGGCCCGGCCGCCGCCGGGCTCCTCCCCCGCTTTCCTCCGCGGGCCGGGCCGGGCCGGGCCCACCGCGCCGCCCGAGGGCTGCGGCCCGGGGGGGGGCTGCGGCTGGCAGGGCGCCCTCCCCGCCCCCGCTGCGCCGGGCGCCGCCCTCGCTGCCGCCGGCGGGCGGCGAGCCCCGGCCCCTACCGCCCCGTCCGGCCCCCGGGCCGCGGCCGCCCCGGACGCGGGGCGGGGCGGGGGGCCGGGCCCGGGACGGGCGCCTGGCTGCACGCCGGCCTGACTGCGGCCTCGGGAGGCGGTGTGGGGGCTCCGCGGGCCGGGGGTCCCCGCTTCTTCTCTTCCTCTTCCTTGCTCTCTGACGGTTTCGCCTCAGACCTCGGCTCAGAGCCGCGCGGGCGCAGCCTCCCTCAGCCCAGGTAGGTGCTTGGAAGGCGGGTAGCGGCGGGCAGCCTCTCGCTGGCCCGGCCGCGGCGCCGGGCGCTGCTGCCACCGCCGCCCGCCGTGCCCCCGGCCCCGCCGGCCGCTGCCTCCGCCCGCCGGGGCGGCTGGGACCGCCGGCCGTAGCCTCCCTGCCCCGGCCGCTCCGGGTGGGGAACACRCTCGCGCTCCGAAAGCTTAATCTTTCATACCGGCTGTCACTCGCTGACAGCCTTTAAGCTGGCAAGTGAGAGACAGTTGTAGTTTTCTCCACGGGACTTCAGATTAGTCATTTGTTGGAGAAGTTACGTTTTTGCACTTTTCAGATTTGGGTCGACAGCATGGTTAATACTGACTAAAGGAAACTTTCAGTTTGCCAGAAAACAAAGATCTGAATTTCCTCTTTCCTCACATAACTCTTGAAGACTTTAAAACGCTTCTAAGTTTATAAACTTACAGCAAACTATGAGCCCGGACAGATGCACAGGGTATCATCAGAGCTGAGCGTACAACTGCATGCAAGTCAGTGCCTTTAACTTTCTCTGCTTAGCAGCAAGTGAGCCTTTGTGGCTCTGTCAATAGCTTTAACCAGAGGAACGGTAAAAAAAAAAAATATTGAGAGGGCATAGTGTTTCGGTAAGGAGATGAGGCAGATGAGGAAATTGTTTTAGAGAATATCTGAAATACTGGGCAGGAGATGGGACAAGTACACCACACAGTAAGAGCGTATTTGAGCATTTCATCACATGTGGCATCCTTGGGTAGCGTTTTGTCTACTTTTTATTCATTCCCGATCCTTCTGTGATAGGCTGGGATTCTCCTTTCTCATTCTCAAAATACAGAGATAAAACCCCCAAACAAATGAGAGAACCCTGATGACAAAAAGGGCAGATGTGCATACAATCTGAAGTCATCTGAGCATTTTTCTTGCGTTAGTTTTTCTCGGCAGAGCAAAGCTGGGTATTGTGCCTAGGGTGTGTAACACTTTCCAAATCTTTTTTTGAACCACAGAGAAACAGCATGACGAAAATGTGACCCGAGTGTTTTGTGCAGTCTTAGCTGCTATTAAAAAAAAAAAAAAAAAAAGTGTTGAATTTGGAAATGCCGGAGGAAGGCAGTGAAGATCCAACCTGGGAAATGTCAAAATGTCATCTGCTTGAGTAGGACCAGGGCAGATCTGACAGATGTGGAAAGTTTTCTTTCAGCCGTAACTCGGGTGGTTTCTTCCAAGGACAAGTAGTTTCCTCCTCAGATAGTTGTTTGCGCGCAGTTGCCTCTTGGCAGTTACCTGCTGCCTTGCTTCGACTCGCTGTGTCCAGCCATTGCTTAAAAAAGTGAATCAGCTTCTCAAGAGAAACTTTTTTACCCAGATTAACCTCGTTTCCATAATAACTTTAAAATAGTGACTGCAGTGCAACAAAAAGTGAAAGTGTTGGTTAGAACATGCTTAATTAAAGCTTGGATCAGTAAACTACACTTGCTGTAAGAAAACACCAAATAACTTTTCGAGACAGTGATCGAGAAAGRTGGGTATGTTTAAAATTTTCTATATCTTTTCGAGGGGGTGTCCGTAACAAGTACGGGTACTTCATTGCCAGGGTGCCGTCCCAGGGAGAGCCTGGAGCAGGGAAGCGGGGCTGGGAAGGGGAGGGCAGGGCAGCGGAGTCAGCCATGCCTCCGATCCCAACTCCTTGGCCCCAGTTCCCTTGTCAAGAGTTCCCATTCTTCGTGCGGCAGCGGTGCAGCTCTCCCGTGGAAGGTTTAAGACAGAGGGATGCCTGGAGGCTCGTCCTTGAGCTCTGTGGGTGAGTGAAGGGATCTGGTGTCAGTGTAGCCCTTCTGCCTGCGAATTTTCCAAGAAAGGCTTACTTTCTTGCAGTGGCCAGGAAGAAACGTTCAGGATTCCACTCCAAAGTAAATCAAATTAGTTTCATTTTTCTTTTCTTTTTCTTTACCCTAACTTAGTCAGAGTTGCATGCTCTTGGCACATGTGCTTTTGCATGGCTTTTAAAAGTGACCATCTGTTCTGTCACATCCTATTGGGGTTCATCTAATTCTTATAAATGGGATTCAAGACATTTTTTTGGGGAAGGAGGGCAATTTGAGCTCTGAAATCTAGATTCAGTGCAAAAACTTGGTAATTGTTTTGAGTTGCAAACCAAAAAGATAGTAGTATTYGCTATGGAAGTGAGCCCCCTGCCCCCCCAATACAGAGTAGGGAGGTTGGTCTGAAATTCTGATCTTGAAGCTCAGGGAAGGGAAATACAGAGCTGGGAGGATAAATGGGGTGCAGTCAGTGATTGCTTTGCTAACTAAAATCAATGTGCAGAAGTAAAGGGGAACTTAGGTTAAAAGGTTTTTCCAAGTACTAATTTCATAAACAGTATAACTGCCGATTAATGTAGTGTAAACTGTATTAGTGTTCAGTGGTCTAAACAATTAATAGACTCATTAGAAATTACTGCTTGGATTTTTTTTTTACAGTGCTTAATCTTAATTAATTGGAGAAAAAAAAAAAGCCCTGCGTGACTAAAGATCTTGATATAAACAGCACTTTAAAAACAAAAATCTAATCAGTGGATTAATAAAAGACAAACTAATATTAATTGTGACACCAGGATATTAACACTGGAAATGTGGTCACTGAAAGTCATCCTACGGATAACAAAAATGGTTCATATAATGATAATAATCTCTTCTGAGTATTTTAAAAGCTTCTCAAGGAGTTTATTTGGCATCTTCCTCCTGCATTTTCTCTTCTACTGTACATGTTTCATTGAAATTTGGTAGGGGAAGACTAAATGCTGAATGTTTTGTAGTTTTGAAGTCTTTGCAGTTAAATTTGGTATCTGTGATGTGTAGCACACTGGCTCTGAAAAAGGTGCGGCTGAAGTTCAGAAGACCTTAAAGCTGACTCCTGTTCTTAAGTGATTGAAATTTCTACATATTTTTAATTTGCCCAAATTTCTAGTTATTTAGTATCATCRTTTTTACTTAGTTTCTTTACAATTAATCGTGAAATGCTAATTTGGGAATACTCATCTCTTAATTTTGATTCATGTATTGAGGCCTTTACTTTATATGAGTAAAGCATGATAGACCGAGCACTTCCTGCTCAAAGCTGTACGAGCTCTGGGTTGTAAAATTTCCAGAGGTGGGCAGAGCAGCAACCAGGTAGGAAGGATTGATGGCGGGCAAAAATAAAGTTGCGTCTAGCAATTAATCCCTCACCCCCATGCACGCACCTGAGAGAGTTATTTAGGTAGTTCCAGAAGTGAGGAAACACTTGTTTTATGGTTGCCCCTGTGCTGAATGAGGCAAGGGTTGTGCGACAACGATACCTACCGTGTAATTAGAGAGGGTGCCATCGCTGTGCGCGCACACAGGGGCAGAGCTAAGGTTGCAGGGTGGCTGCACACCCCACGTTTCCTCACATCCCCGTGCTTGGTTTCACAATCCGAGTGACTCTCGTACAGGTTTTGAGCGTATTTTCTTTGCCACCGGGGAAACCGAGCCCTGCCTGGTGCAAGGGTAGGACTGCTGCCCTCCGCAATGCATGTAGTCGCTGGCGCTTCAACCACTTGGCTCGAGCCCTGCCCTGGAGAGGGGAGTCGTGGGTTTGCCTTAGGAGAGCGAGAGGTGTGAGGAGGCAGCACAGCCCGCCCCGAGACAGCGAGGATGAGGTGCTAGGGCCAGGAAACCTGGGCCCTTCCTCCTCCTCTTCCTCCTGTGGCAGCTGACAGAGGATCCTGTCTGCAGGGTTGTTGTCCGTTCAGCTCTTAAAAGCCTGGACCCCAGTACTGGCTGGTGGTGTCGGCCAGCTGCACAAAGGAGGCAAGGCAGCTTCTCCAAAGGTGCGCTCTGTTTCAGTGTGGGTGGGAATTCAAGGGAGAAAGGAAAAGGCACGTTTGTAGCCAGAAGGCTTCTGCGTGCGGAAGGGTTTTCAGCAAGCCAAAGTGGTGCTTGTTTTTTATAATGGAAAGTTTGGCAAGCTAAAAGGGAGCATTTCCATCAGCTGCCCTTGTAACAAGCTGTGGTTCGTTCCCAATGGGTTTTGTTCTGCAAGGTGCTGGTGTCTTCAGTTTGGCTCAGAGTTGAAGCTGCTCTGGTTTTTGCCAAGTCTAGGCTATGAACGCTTTGTTTCACTGAAAGAGGAAGAGTCTTCTTACAGAAAAATGAGGGGTGTGGGTTTTTTTGGTTGAGTTTTGTTTTGTTTTGTTTTTTCCTTCATAGTGCCAGTTATGCTGTATAACAGTTGAGGAAGAGGCAGGGATGATTAGCAGTTTATATTTGAGCTATTATGACAGCTGAAGTGTGGTTTACAGCATTATAATAAAGGCTGTATTATGCTGGCATGTCCTTAACTGTGGCAATGCTACTCTGTGCCATTATCGCCAAGTGCCAGATCCATCTCAAAACGATGGCAAAGCTGTAACATACGTAAGAATGAAGGGTGGAGTGAGTCTGTAACACTCCCTTGCTCTAAAATAACTTGTATTTTATCAGTCTGTGATGAACTTTTTTTGATCCAAGGTGTGTCATATAATTTTAAATATTAAAGACACATCAGCTCTTTTATTACAGTGCCTTCCTCCTTGCTTTCAGGAACTGCCACGTAACTGTAAGATTTAATGAAATACCGGGAGCCTCTATACTTCCTCAAGACACCATGTCATGGATTGAAATGGAGGGATCTAAAAGCAATAATAATGTACTGATACGACATATCTTGTSAATGCACAGTCTGATGCTATGGCAGGGTTACATCATTACACAATACACCACTTTGTCTTTCAAAATCATCAGTTTTTGTGGGATGGCATACCTTGGTGCTGTTGATACACACATCTTTGGAATTAGGCAGCATTACCATGTTGAATCAATAGTTTATCCTGGCAACTTGAAAGGCACTGAATGAATCACAGTAGAATCACTACATGCTAGTAGTCAGACCATTGCCCCCCTCAGGAGAAAAAAAAAAAAAAAAAAGGTCTACACCCAGAAGTAAATCTTCAGAACAAATCCAATAAAATGCTTGCCCTTCATCTCTCACTCTGCTTCTAAATAACAGCTGTATTTAAATAAATATGTTTAGTCTTGGTAAACCTGTCTTTGGTTTTTCATTCAAGACATTCAGAAAGTGCTGCAAAATACCAGCTGTAGTTCAGAGGGAGAACGTCTTTTCTTGGGAATGTTCATCAACAGCAGGAAGTACACCGGAGAAGCTTGCACACGTACTTTTTTTTGGGATTTTCCTTTGCAGCAATATGAAAAAGTCAGATTGTTTCTTCCTCCCCCAACCAGCCAGTTGGCACCTGGGGATTTCTGGGCTTGGGCACAGGTGCAGCTCCTGACGAGCAGAAAAGGAGCAATGCCATTGCTTTCAGGCTGGCTGATGGGTTGCTCCTAATGTTTCTCTCCTGCTCTCTCCCCCTGGATTTTTGTGGAGGAGGTTGCGTCTGTATTTAACTGATGGCTTCCTTCTCCTTCCTGATCCTGGCCTGGCCCCTGGCGAAGGGCTTGTTGCTGTCACGGTGGCTTGGCTGGTGAAGTGGAAGAAATGGAGAAGCATCAGCGTGCAGGCATGCTGTGCTGTGGCTTGGCTTTTTGGTGTAGCGAAATCAGCTCTGGTGGGTGCCAGCTGCCGGCACTGGGCACAGAGACGCTGTGGGCCTCAAGTTGTACTTGCATGTGACCGTTTGCACAAGACGCATTTTCCTGTGCAGGTATTTAGGCTCAGATTGCCAGGTCTTGCCTTATCACCACACTCATCTCTAGAGTATCACCCCCTCCTGACTTCTGTAGCCTTTTGAAGGAAATACAGCAAAATTATTTTCCAGCTGATGTGGATAATAACATTTATTAGTGCTTTGCTGTCTGCTTTTCCTGTAATTATAATGCACTGTTATTCCAGGAAGATGGCTTTAAATCTACTGCCATGGTTCAGGAGATGGCTTTGATTTCAGAAAGAGAAGGACAGAAAAGGTGTCAGACGCATATTGTTGATTTGCATGTAGGTTCAAACTCCTTTTCCTTTTATTTCAGTCAGAAAGCATCTTTACATTTCAGAGGAGCAGATTAATGCCATAATTTGCATCACAGATTTTTTTATTATTTTTTTTTTTAAAAGCAAACACTGGAACAGTTACATCGAGCTAACAAAACTTTCAAAATAAACAAACAATAAAACCTTTGCTCCTTCAGTATCAGGTTTCAGTTGAAATAAAAAGTTAACAGTCAAGTTCAGTAACTCTTAGGCAAGACGATGTCGGTCTAGCCCTAACTATAGCTTAAGAGGCAGGAAGATGCTATAGCAGATGACCAATTTGTGACAGTAATGTATCAACTCTGTGTTGGTGGTTACGCTTTCTCTACCCAGAATTATGTAATTCCAGAAACAAGATTTACTCAGGTCTTCTAGCTCAGTTTCACAGCAGAAGGTGATATATCAAAACCCTTTTTTGACATTCCGATGGGCTGCTTGTAGGTCACACTTCCCGCAAATCTCATCTTTAAATTTGCAAATGTAATTAGTAAGGTAGGTTTCTTGATACATTCGCAGAAACGCTGATTTCACATAGTTAAGTGTGGTCAAACTTGTGCTTTCTCATTGTATCTTTATCTTACTGCCTTTATCAGGTACTCATTAATGAGTGAAGGATCAAAAGGTGGGACGGTGGCCAAGAAGCAATGGAGAATAAAAGTTTAGAAGGTTCCCCATCAGACCTAAAGTTAGTGGCTCACCCGAGAGCAAAGAGTAAAGTGTGGAAGTACTTTGGGTTTGATACCAATGCAGAAGGATGCATATTACAGTGGAAGAAGATCTACTGCCGTATTTGCATGGCACAGATCGCCTATTCAGGAAACACGTCCAACCTTTCCTACCACCTTGAGAAAAATCACCCTGATGAATTCTGCGAATTTGTGAAAAGTAACACTGAGCAAATGAGGGAAGCCTTTGCCACTGCGTTTTCAAAAATCAAGCCAGAGTCGTCGCAGCAGGTTGTTCAAGATAGCCTCATCATGAAGACCTACCAGAACTATGAAAACAAAAAGCATCAGGAACTGACATCTGCAGTCATCAGCTTAATTTGCGAGGGCATGTATCCAGCTTCTATCGTTGATGAACCCACCTTCAAGGCCCTCTTGAGAACAGCAGACCCCAGGTATGAACTTCCGAGCCGGAAGTACTTCTGTACAAAAGCTATTCCTGAAAAGTACAATGCCATTAGAGAAATTGTGCTGAAAGAGCTCACTGAGGTTCTGTGGTGTGGCATATCCACGGACATGTGGAGGAGCGAAAACCAGAACAGATCGTACGTAACCGTCGCGGTTCACTTTCTCAGCAGCAGTCCTGCCAACTGCCTGGCGGTGAACTCGCGGTGCTTAAAAACATTTGAAGTACCAGAGGATAATACTGCAGAGACTATTACGCGAGTCCTTTATGAAACGTTCATTGAGTGGGGGATCAATACAAAAGTGTTTGGTGCTACAACAGATTACAGTAAAGACATTGTGAAAGCTTGCTCTCTCCTAGATATTCCCGTACAGATGCCTTGTTTGGGGCACACTTTTAACGCAGGAATACAACAAGCTTTTCAGCTCCCCAAACTCTGCAGCCTTCTTGCCAGGTGCCGAAAACTGGTGGAGTATTTTCAGCAGTCTACGGTTGCGATGTACATGCTGAGCGAGAAGCAGAAGCAGCAGAATATTCTCCACTGCATGCTGGTAAGCGACCGTGTTTCCTGGTGGGGAAGCACGCTCGCTATGCTGCAGCGCCTCAAGGAGCAGCAGTTTGTCATTGCGGCTGTTCTCGTGGAGGACAGCAACAACCACCACCTCATGCTGGAAGCCAGTGAGTGGAATACAATCGAAGGGCTGGTGGAGCTGCTGCAGCCTTTCAAGCAGGTTGCAGAGATGATGTCTGCTTCAAAGTACCCGACAATCAGTATGGTGAAGCCACTTCTCCACATGCTTCTGAATACTACCCTGAACATCAAAGAGAATGATTTGAAAGAAATCAGTATGGCAAAGGAGGTGATCGCTAAAGAGTTGTCAGCCACCTACCAGCACACACCTGAGATAGACATGTTTCTCAACGTTGCAACTTTCTTGGATCCCCGCTACAAAAAACTGCCTTTTCTTTCAGCCTTTGAACGGCAGCAGGTTGAAAACAGAGTGGTGGAAGAAGCAAAAAGCCTGCTGGAGAAAGTAAAAGAAAATACCTTTAGGACTGAAGAGAAGTTCTTCACTGTTTCAGAAGAGCCACCTGTGAAAAAAATCATCATCTCCTCTACTCCTCCTCCTACCAGTGTCATCAACAACATGCTTGCAGAGATCTTTTGCCAGACGGGAGGCGTGGAAGACCAGGAGGAATGGCACGCTCAGATCGTTGAGGAGTTGAGCAACTTCAAGTCACAAAAGGTCCTCGGTTTGAACGAAGACCCGCTGAAGTGGTGGTCTGACAGACTAGCATTGTTTCCAGTTTTACCAAAGGTTCTTCAAAAATACTGGTGTATTTTGGCCACAAGGGTCTTCCCTGAACGCCTTTTTGGTTCTTCTGCTAATGTTGTAAGTGCAAAGAGAAACCGCTTAGCCCCGGCTCACGTGGATGAGCAGATCTTTTTGTATGAAAACAGTCGGAATGGGTCTGAGGCAGAACCGGAGGATGAAGACGAAGGAGAGTGGGGTTTGGAACAGGAACAGATTTTTAATTTAAATGACTCGGTAAATGTAAACAACAATTTCTTTAATATCCGAGACAGTGGGTTTGTTTAACAGGACTGCTGCGGTACATTTAATAACAAAGAAAAAAGGTATTTGTCTTAAGTTACCAAAAATACTTCTGGTTTATGCTATGAATGCTGTAAATATTGAACAGTTGTAACAAACTTGATTTAGCTTCCATTGTCTATGTTTTTCCCACTGTCTTAAAACATGAATGACTTGTGATTAAACAGCACTGAAATGAATGAGGAAATAAATTCTACAAAGACCGTGATTTCTGAATGTGGCCCAGATTTCAGAAAGCACTTATCCATGTGCTTTCTTTCCACTTGCTTCAGTGGGAGACAAACACATGCTTACGTGCTTTCTATCATAAAAAATATTTTCCTGAATTAGGACCTTGAGCAAGGACGTTTTTAAGGTTTATTCCTTTTGTAAATCCTGTGTGACTCAGGATGTTAGCTTTAAATTTTGGGTTTTAAAACATTATTTTTAAAATCCATAAATCTGAGCAGTGAATATTTTTAGAGTATATCAATTCTGTGGAATGAAAAGATCTTGAGCCTGATTTTCTTTTTCACTACCTCATGTCTTAGGCCTGGTCTATGCTAGAAAAGTTCAGCTGGTATAATTCTGTCAATTAGGGGACTGATGTTCTACTATTTCAACTGATACTGTGCTGGCATAGGCTGTAGTGTGGATGCACTTATACTGGGATAAGTTATTTTTCTTTCCAGTGCGTTGTAAATGGTAGAAACACTTCTAAACTGGTATTGCTGTGTCCACATTAGTCCGGTTTTACCCTTTAACTGCAGCAGCTAAATGGCAAAACCTTTTTTTTTTTTTTTTTTTTTAATTTTGTGTCTAGGCAAGCCCTGATTGTAGTCTCTTGTGCTTTCACAAAGTGGTAACAAAGTGCGCAGGGTCGGGGCGGCGTTGTGTTACCTCTGCTTTGTGCCGGTGTTACGGCTGATGCCACGCGGTGCGAAGCAGGCAAGGCATCAGGGCCCTCGGCGGCGGAGGGAGGGAGGGARGGAGAGAAGGAGAGGGCGGGGAGACGTGTATGGGTCGCGGGTCTATGTTATAAAATCCTTAACCTCTTAATTTAATTGGGGACTTTGCCCAGGGTAGCTAGAAAATTTTGTTGGCGAGAAAAGCAAAATAAAAAGCTTTAATATTATGTAAATATATTTAAAAGAAGGGGACCCCTCCATTTCCCCACATGTATTTAGTGAGTCTTTAAGATTGTTTCTTATTACTTAGCACTTAAAAACTTTTTTTTCTCCTGTCTCTTTCTGATTCGGTTTGTAGAGTGGACTTTAGTCCGGTCCAGTCTAATGTTTGAGTACTGTTTCGGATTAGTTGTTGTGTATTGTAATTGCTCCCATTGTGTCTCTACACCTAAGTGTTTTAAGCCCTTTTGAGAACCTGGCAAACAAGAAACAAAGAAAGAAAACCAACCCAAAACCCCCCATCTCTTACGAAATACTGCAGGTCATAAACAAGATTAGAGTTCATGCTTGGCACGGACCGGGATGGCAGCCAGCATTTTTCCCTGAGGTGCAGAGGAGGATTCTTGGCATTGTCCGATTATAGTCAAGGTTTGCTTGGGGTTTTATTTTTGTTACTGGTGTCTCGCCCCTCACCCTGGCTTTAGTCAATGACTATGTCGAGCACAACCTTTCTGGAGAGAGGTCTGTTGAAGACTGGCCGTTACTGTTCCAGAGGAAGAAAGTTGGGTTTTTTCATCACGGTGGTACCCATGGACATTTGGTTGTAGAAAGGGCCCAGCCAGGAGGAACATACGAAAATGAGAATTGCGATGGGATTGAATCTATTCCCAGACTGCTTGTTTCTGTTTTGGTTTAATAGTTTTTGCAAGTTTGAGGCCTTTGTGTCTTTGCAGGTGGTGGGAAGGGGTGACTGGGTGGGGAGGAAGGACAGAGGTTAGAGTAAAGGAGCAGTGGAGTAAATAGGAGTGAACTACCTGGCACATTTAAGCCCGGGAAAAATGCGTTTAACAGGTGGTGTGGCCTGTGTTTGGCTGTCAGTAAGCCTGGGTTATCACTCTCCAGCCCCCTGAAAATTAATTTGCACTTGTACAAAGGACACGCACAGTGCATCCTGTTGAATGTTGCTATTCTCCACGTCCACTGAAGAGGTGTATGTGATTGCCCAAGGTGCAAAACACAGGCCTAAACTCCCGCAGGTATGTGGGCTATCTGTGTAGCAAAATCAAATTATGGAAGGAAGCGAGATACAGCAGGTCCCTTTTTGATCTTACCTGAGCTCCTGTGACACCCCTGTCAGGAAGACCTCTTGGTTTTTAAGTCCATTGAGTGCCAGCTGGTGTCGGTTGTGTCTGCTTGCACCACCTCCACCTGCTACCACCACCACCGCTAGCCCTCGAGGAGCTGTGCAAATGCTAGTGCAAGGCGTGCGGGTTGTCTCTTACAGGAGCGTAATTCAAAGCTGTGCCCTCGCAACCAAGRCATAGCCCAGAGCACCGCTCCCCTGGTCCGCGTTCAGCCTACCCCTCTTGCAGCATCCATCTCCTGTTTCCATCTCCATCCTTCTAGGGCTAAATGTATGCAGTGATGCTTACGAGCAGTTTTACTGAGATCAGTGCAATGCACTACTCTCTTCCTTCCAGCTTCTTTTTATTTTTTGGTATCCAAAATAAAACTGTAGTCGGTTCAATTGATGTGTCTCAGCATTCTTTTAAAAAAAGGAGAAGAAAAAGAAAAAAAAAAAGAACAAAGCCATTGTTAGTCCTACCCATTGTCTGTGAGATTTTTTATTTAATGTTCTAAGCCTGGAATATTGTTAAATAAACCAGAAAAATAAGTTAGTTACTAGATTACTTGTCTGATGTGTGTTCATATCTGCAGCACTTTATGACTTTGAACTCTTCCGCAACAAGGGGAGGTTATATTCTAAGGTTTTGAAGCTATGCATTTATTTTCCTTTTGATCCTGTAAGTTATTTAAAAAAAAAATGCTGTACAAATCTTTTGGATTAAAAAAAATATGAAGATGAAAAATGTCAGAAGTTTAGACGGTTTCTCTCACTTAAATACGTGTGGTGTTTTTCATTTAACGGCATAATTTTCTGTTGTTTAGTTGGGTGGAGAACCAAAGTTGCAGAGCTGCGTTAAATACTGCTACAACGTGAATTAAACCATGGTGTTATTGCCAAGGGTGGGCCCAGAACACGTTTCCAAATTATGCTATTAAACCAGATTTATGTTCGTGTTTCATGACAGCTAATTTGAATCCACGGCCTAATGTTTCCTTTTCTCTTCRGTACAGCTGAGACATCTTTTTGGAGGGGCAATAGAGGAACTCAGCTTTTGAGCGCTTTCATGCTGGAAAAGTGAATTTTTAAACAGGSTCTCAAAGTACATACTTTACGTCAAAAGAAGAATAATTGCCTTTTGCCACCAGCTAAGTATTTCCAATTCAGGATTAAAACTCCGTGGGCTAGGCAAGGTTTCTTAGGGTTAACAACGTAACTAAAGGGAGTGTTGTGTGACTGACCAACCTTTGCAGGCATTTCACCTCTCTCTGCCATCAGGGATTACTGCGAAGACAAAAGGAAAACCCCGAACCAAACTGAAGTTTAAAAGGTGAATTTTTCCAGCTMACCATGTCTGAGATACCTCGGTTTAAATGAAGGGAATAAAGTTCTGGATTATTTATGGAAAGGGCATATTATTTTAAGTTTCTATCGCAGCAGCATATTAGATTTATTTGGAGGGTTTTCTTTAATTAATGTCATGGTGGTCCAGTTAGCTTTACAGGAGCATTTGTATGCAGGCAGGAATATTAAAAGCAAAAGAAACACTAATTGGTTATTTGTAATATTTTGTAGGACTTCTGGAAACTTGAAAGTGACATGTAGTTCATGATTTTGTCCTTTTCGTATGATAGCTTAAAAAGAAGGGGCTGCCTGAGGACGTCGTTTCTGAAGGAGGGGAAGCGTACGGATTTGAACACAGAAGTAGTGTATTTTACATATTCCATGACAACTGGGTAAAGGAAACTTTATGCTGCACACCATACTTCTTTCGGTGGTCTCCATTTCTGAGTGTCCTTCTCGGAGGACGTCTTTCTGAAGGTCTGGTGATCCCGGATCAGGTGGTGCAGTGCTATCTAGTCTAGACTGTCTTTTTGACTATGCTGAATTGCTTTGGCTTCTGGTCTGATACGTTTTGTGGCTTTTTTTTTTTTTCTTTTTCTCCCCCCCCCCCCCCCCGGCCAAGACTATATGGTCTGTCTCACCATATTTCCTCCAAATTATTAATATTCTGCTAAATTCAAGATGTGTTTTATTTTTAGGGGGTGTAGGGAAATTACAAAAATTGGTTTTGCTTTTTTAATAACATTATTTGGTGCTGTAGAGAGAACTTAAAGATACAGTGTAATTTTACGTCTTAAAGGCACATCAGTAAAGCATGTCTAATGACTTGATATTATTTAAACCGGAATTTCAAAACATCCCTACAGTTGCTGTATAATGCTGTCTTTTTACATACAAAAGCATTTCCTTTAGGTTGAACAATAAAAATCAATGAAATAGATTTTTACTGCTTCCACAGTCAATTTCAGTGCCCCTGCAGTTGGGTTAAAATGCCACAAGGGAATTGAGTTTACTATAAGAAAACCCCAAAACACTGTCTTTCAGCTTATCTTGTGTTTTAAAAACTTTTAGCGATAAAATTTGATTTATGTCTTTTTAAAAATGCAAAGGCTGTTGCAGAAACTGTTTTAAAATGAGAGTCCCTCAGAATCTGAAATATTATTATGATTTTTGAGCATTTATATTGACATTTCCACGCAGGGTGGTATTGAGTTTCTTTGCTGCCAGAAGAAAAGGCCAGTGTTCACAAAAGTGATGCTGCCATCCGCAATGCTTTGAAGTGGTGATCAGATGTATCTTTTTTTTCCAGAGATGTTGAAAAGACCTGCTGCATACGTGTGCTGGTTTCCATGTATTACAATTAGTATTTATTTCCAGTGACTTTAATTTGCCAAATCCTACTTTATCTGTCTTACACTCCTCTGTCCTGTCTCCTCTCCCTGGCCCTGCCTGGGCAGAGCGCGCGGTGGGAGCAGCAGGGAGGAGAAGCCCTGCTCCCTGGCGTGTTTTTCTTCTCTTACAGACTGCTCATTGAGAGCAGGTTAACTCAGTTTAAAATGAGTTTAAACTAGGTCCTTATTCCAGTCCACTGGGGCTACAGCGCCTGTGCCGTGCTGCGAAAAGGCAGAGCCAGCGATTCCTGCCCCCACAGCGATGTACGCTTGAACACATTGCTCGGTTGGACCAAAACTGACCACGTAAGTGGGAAGATGCTGGGGAATCGGGCTCAACACCGCTAGAAGAATATGCTCGGAGTCAAAGGCATAATAGGCAATAGTAGTCCTTGTTGCATGTCGGGGTGGAAACAGGATCTGTGCTGCTCTCGTCGTTTGGGTTTTTAAGGTAAATATCTTACCATGGCACTAGTTTGTGGTCTAGGCTGAAGCTGTGCCTGGGAAATCTTGTGATTATTCAAATGCTTCTGTATTTAATGCTGACATAGAAAAGAGTCTTCTGTGGCATTCAAATAAAGATTTTATATAGACACTAAAGCTACAGTTCCTATTTGATAGATATTCTGGGGGTTAACATTTATAATAGTTTTACTGTTACAAATACCGTGGCCAGAGGTACACGTACATTCAGCTGTCAGAACCGGTGGGGCAGTCCTGTTTTTAAGTATACCGGAGACAGGAGGGGATACTTTTATTTGAAATAAATTAAGTAAGAAATGTTGTCTTTATTTTAGTGCTTTTAGGTAGAAGACTCATTAAAATGCATCTGTAAATGTTTGTGATAGTATAATAATTCATCTAGATCTATCTGTAGATAATTAATCCTTTCGGTTTACTTACACACTGAAAGTATGACTGTATTTGTCCGTAGCTGCATGTGCATGATGTCATGTTCAACAGTGATTCACCAAGCAGTGCAGAATAAGGTTATTTTTAAAAGGCAATTTATTTGATTACGTACGATTTTCTGAATATGTCGTCCCCAAATACTTGCAGTCAGGAATGAGGAATTAATCTTTTATTTCTCTGACAGATGTTACTTTGCTTTTAAATTTTAGACATTTTGTGTCTCTGTGTATCACCCTATCTTCATCGACACTGTGATTGAAAGGGTTTCATTCCCTCCTTTTCCTTTTTTGACGTGCTTTTTTCTCATGAGTCATCAGTGAGGTTTACAGTGATAGGAATTTAGAGTCATAACAAGAAAGATGTCAAGTCAGCATCAGGAAAGCTTGTGCCAGAAAATTCCTGCCCCTTGTCATGAACACTGTGCTCCAAGGGAAAGCTTCATCTTCTCAAACRTGGTTTTCCAATGTGTGTGTGTGAGAAAAATAAAGTGCTTTTGCAAACAACGCACAGTTCTGTTCTCTGGGTGGTAGTCCAGTTTGCTGTGAGTTTGCGTGCTGGGACGCACTGGGGGGTTTGGCCCCAAATTTAGGTTTCTTTAGCACACAGCAGAACTTAACATGAACAAAAGGAATTTAATAACAAATCTGAAAAACTCAGTTGCTTCATTGATGAGAACAAATAGGAAGTGGGTCCATCTAAGAAAAATAGTGAAATTGTAACAGGAGTCCGCAATTCCTGTCTGAAATCCTGACAGCCTTTAAAAATACTAAATGACTAACCTTCCTGTAATCCAACATTTCAGAACCGTGTAAAACAAGTGTTTTACATACTTCTTGGGGTTTCCATGCTGCTGGTGGTGAGCTCYGTTAGCTTCAAAACCCTGCGCTCCCAAATGGCCAGAGAGGAATTTTCAGTAATAAGATAGCGGAGAAGAAGGGAAGAACAAGCTCTTACTGTATCCTGTCCTCTAGCATGGGAAGCCCAGGCTGAAATGCCTGTTTCTGAATGATACTTTGACACAGCCTCTCTGATTTACCATAGCCACACACTCACATGCAATCCAAGAACTTGCCACTGATCATAAATCTGGCAGGTCCCAAGGGGGCGAGTGCTATGGTGAGAAAGAGCCAGTCTCGTGGATGAGTGGAGCCTTCTGTGTGCGGTATGTATCTTTTCTTGCCTCTGATTTTAAGCCCTGTTTTATTTCCTGTGCAGGTAGTGTGTTCGTTACTGCTCGTCTTTGCTGTGTTATTTGCTGTGCGGCTCTTATATTCAAAGCGTAAGAATAGGAGAACGTTGATCTGCATGCTTTCAAGACGCAGTGAAAGTAGGCAGAAGTTCACCTGTGCTGTATGTGGCTTGCTGGCTGGTTTGCATGAACAGTACGTTGAGGACGATACTTAGTTTAGCCCATAGTGCTGCAGATGTGAGACTGGCATTGCTGCTAGGAGATTTCTCCGTGCCTGGTCAGAGAAATGAGGGGAGAAAAGAGCAACCTTGTGCATGTTGTATCTGAAAGTATGATGCAATCCCCAGGTGAACTTAAAATGCTGAYATGAACTAGTTCTTTTGTAGTCTTCCAAACAGACTAACCACCTCGTTCATGCCCTGCCTACTCCACCCCACCTCCCCTTCATTACTTTGGCTGATGTTTGCAAAGATTTCACAGTTCTTTTTGGAGAGATAAATTCACAGATAATAGAAGAAACTATTTGTCAGTTGTTAAGAGCATTGCATATGCTTTTTGTGCCTTTTTTGGCAATGCATATTAGAGCTGATGGAAGATAAAATTCTTTTTTTACCCAGAGATGGGATCCACGAATGTCTAAAGTAGGTTGTCGTACGCAGAGACTGGTAAACTCTTTCTGCAGTGAGGGGTTCAGCTCAGTCTGCAACGTTGGTCTGTTGGCTGCGCTTCTGGCCTGTCTCTGGGCCATTTAGGAAAGCTGCTGTGCTCTGCAGAGGGAAAACAGATTCCTCCGGAGTGTTTTCCTGTGTTTTTGTGTTGCTGGGGCTGCTTTCTGGTCTGCACATGCCTGAAGGAAGGGGATGAGACAGGGCTTTTCCCCTGATCCTGCTCCTTCCCTGGGCTGGTTGACCGCCCTGGGAAGAGGATTGTGCAGATGATGACACTGCTGGGTGATAAGTTCGCAAACACTAAGRCTACAAAATTATTAATTCATTTGATATTTATTTTTAGGCTAAGATTAAAATGATACAAAACGTGACCTAAAAAGGAGCCTTCAGACCCTCTGTGCCAACTCCTTGAGTTAGGTGTCCAAATATAGATTTAGGGATTTAATTCCTAAAAGCGATCCATTTTGCATCCTCTGCCATCAGAACCACTAGAAATGCTGGCATCATAAGTGTATCTGTCTAAATATATTTTAAATAATGGTATTTTGAGGTGGGCTGCTTTTTTAGATACAAACCACAAATTCTCATTTTCCATGTATCCGTTTTGTCTTGAGGTGTGCTTCAAATGTTCGTATCCATAGGATCATTCTGTCTAAAGTGAGTTACTCAAACACTTGAGGTCCTAGGTGTAGATAGACTTCAGAAGTAAGAGAAATATATTCCCCCATGAGTTGTAAGCTGCAAGTCTTAATTATTCTGTTGTTGAGGGAGGCAATTTCAACTGTGTTTTACCAAAACATGGGCAAACATGAAATGTAAATAATTACATTTTTTTAGGTAAAATTCTGGGAGTAAAAGGTTTAAGTTTAAGCACCTACTTTTCTGCCCTGTTACCTACATGGCAGCAATATGGAACAGGACCCATGGTATTTCATTGAGTATACAAGTGAAAGAACAACCTTCTTTTATCTAGTCATTACTCTGCTTGCTAGGATGTTTCGGTTTAGATGATTTAGTCCTAAGAAGCATAAAATCAACAGTTTCAGCAGATGAGAATGATTATTTCCATTGCTTGGTCCTTCCTTCCTTGATAAACAGGAACTTTTGCTCCTTGTTAATGTAAAACAAAGGAAAGAAGGCAAATGGGGGTCCAATGTTATAGGTGGAAGGTTGGATGTTTGCTTAGTGCTCATGCAGCTGAAGCACCGATGGATTTCAGAGCTGGGCGATGGATTGTGTTTGTGCCAGTAGGGCATTTGGGTCTAAAGATGGGCAGATGGTGTCTTGCAAAGAATACATGGCCTTTGCTTTCAGGTCAGCATATGCCAATAAATGTGATACTTCACCCCGAGCATTAGCTGGTTGTTCAGTTACGAACTGCYGCAGTCACTCAGTGTCTGCTTTTTTGGGGCTGTTTGAAGTAGGATCTGCTCGTTTAGATGATAGAGCAAAGTCTGATAGCATTAGAGATGCTGCAACTCAAGAAAATGAGCTATAAAATGTAATTGTTCCTTTACATCCTAAAAAGAGTTGTTTAACAAAATTCCACTCAGACACACTTCAGTTGAAGGCACTGGAGGTTGCAGAAATGCAGCTGAGGAATGTAAAGCTTTACTGCCGGGGTAGTTGGGTGGGTGGAGGTCTTTAGTCACGCAGGACCTCATGCGGCCTCCACCATGAGGCTGCCTGCGTGGGACAAGTTGCACAAGCAGGAATCTTATTTGGCTTACATGTGAATACTGCAGCAGCTGCATTAAGTTTTGCAAGGCTGGAAGGCAGGAGGAAGTAGCCATAGACCCCGTGATGTTATTTTTAGAGATATTTTTGTAGTAGAGTCATAATACGTCAGTTTGCTTAGACCATGCAGATACTGTCCCACCACAAATCCTTTACCTGGGGCTCCCTCGCTCAGTGTTGGAGTAGTGTTGAGGTTACATACGCACTGACATGTAATTCTTGTTTCAACTCAGGTATGGCAAAGCTTTTAGTGCATTGAACAAATAGAGTCTTATGAARTATTTTGCTATCTGTGTCACTAAGATGATGTGGTTTTGCCTTGCCTTGCAGACAGGGCAAGATTCAGGATTTGGGCAGTTATGGAGTAGAAATGTCATATATACACACATGCAGCCCCCTCTTGGCATTTTCAGAAACTGTCGCCTGCCAGTTTCAAGCTTCCCATCCTTGTAGTTTCTAAATTACAGAYGTCATTATAGACACAGTGATTTTGGGTTCGTGGCTTTATCATAGTGTATGAATTACTGCATTAAAGCTGCAGATGTGGTGGAATGTAGCAAGGCTTAAATGGGGAATGGGGTTATCACCAGCAAGGAAAGAAAATATTTGACAGCTGCTATTTCTAAAGCAAGTAACCAAAAAAGCAGTGATATTTTGCTTCATGTCAGGATTTCTTTTAAGAAAAAAGAAAGTGCCATAGTTTGGTAATAAAATTGTGAGGTTTGCGTTCCTTTCACTGTATTTGTGCTCTGCTAGGAGATGTTTGATGCTTCACAGAAAATTCATTGGGCAAGAAGACTACCTCCCCCATCCTATCCAAAGCACCCTCCGAGCTGTGTAAGGCTGAGTAAGAGCGCTTGGCTCTGATACACTTCTGCTTTTTGTRGTGTGACAATTTTCTGCCAGAGTGTGCTTTCTGAGACATGGACGTTTCACTGTCTGAGGGAATGTCTAACCATGATTGATAACATTGCTCAATATTTTACATGAGCCTGGAGAAAAAAAACAAAGAGAAACTTGGACCTAAAAAAATGCATTGAACTTGTTTCTGAAGGAGGACCTTGAGGGAACAGTTAAAACCTTTTTTTTTCTTTTTTCTTGTTGACACGGTGGTAACATGGTGATATAACTAAACACCCTCCAACTCCATGAGGAAATACTCATCTCCTATAAACTCTGCACTGAGTTATCTTCTCTGACGTTAGCTTTGCCGGTGTGAGAAAATGAAGTCACGCCAGATGAAAGCAAAGCTCGGTCACCTCCTGACCTCGGATCTCACGCCGGTGTTTCTCACACGCACAAACCAGGGATTGAAGTTAATGAGCCTTATGAGTGTTCAATGAATTTAGGATTAAGTTTTTAATCTGCCATGGTGTGTCTAAGTCAAACGCTGCAAGCAAGGGTTTGATTGCCACCTCTGGCTGCCCGGGCGCGGTGTGCCGCAGCGGGAGGGGGGTGATGCTCCGTGTTAACAATTTGTACCGAAACAACAGATATTAGGGCCCATATGCCAAGTGCTTTACAAAGCCAACCCAGAAGATGCTCTCTGCCCTAGGCAGGTTATTTTTAAAACTGAGACAGCTAGTTCTGTATAACAGTATCTTAATAAACATGTCAACCTGTCCTGGCTAAGGAAATTACGGATGAGTTGGTGTCAGACGTTGTTCTTTAAAAAAAGTTCAGTGGTACCATTGCAAATGGCTTATAAAGGATGCGATAGTCCACATATTACACAGAATGAAAGCGACTTTCTAAATATGAAGAAAACATTACTGACACTAAATTTTTGCAAGCCAGGACTGACACAGTGAAGAGGTGAGTTTGTAATTTTTTTACTGAATATATCCCAGTGAACAGAGTGCCTGCAGAACAGTAAGTGCTGGCTTTTTGGCAATTGGATATAACCTGGATAACTGGAAATGAAACATTTGTGCTATGAAATGCTTCTTACAGCAGATATGCAAGGGCTTCTTGGACATATTTTTCCAAAATAACATCTTGTTAATGAATAAAGCCATCCAGTGTGAATACAGATATCATCTAATCTGCCTGTTGGAATGCTTTCGTGCTAATTAATGCCACCACCTATATGCCAGTCTTACTTGTGCGTTCATAACTGGAGTTGCTGCATTGCACGCCGTGCGATTTTAACATTAAATAATCTGCTGAAAATTAGTAGGAAAAAGGTCAAGAAATGCAAAATCCATGTTCTCTTGATGATGCTGTGCTTCCTAATTATATGGTACAGATATTTAAAGAGCAACTAACTCGAGTCAGAATTAAGTTTCAAGAGCTGCAGACACTGCCATCAGTAGTGCCTGGTAGGCGCTAGCAGAGTTCTTTGCACCTGGTTGTAGGCATGTAACTTTATTCCTCCTGTAGTTTCTCATGGGTTCATTTTGGCAGTTTATCTCTTAAAGCCATTATGTGTAATCATCCAGCACTGCAGGGAGGAGAGGGATATTTGAAGATACAGGGAAGTGAGCTTAAAACAACGGAATAGGTGGGCGACGTAGCCTGGATTTCAGCTTGAGCATGGCCATTAGGGTTATACTACAGTGGCATATGGTCTTACTTGTTTATGCACTGATTTAATGACCTTTATTGGGATTTTTTCTATTAAGTGTAGCATATCTTCTATCTACCTCTTCCACGTCCATTTTTAAAAAGTGATTTAAAAAGTGTTATTTTCTCCATATTTACTCAGTAAAACCAGTCATAAAATGTTCTAGCAAGACACAGGTGAAAACCACGATTTTCTTCCAGTCTTCTAATCCAATTTTCAAAGAATTCTTTTTTCTTCCTTAAAAGAAAAGCATATGCATACCCACATACCTATACAGAAAAATGATTGTAATTCAGCGATGAGGTCCAGTTCAAATTCTTCCAAGCTGCTACCCTCTGCTGTAAAGGACAAAGCCATCCTTACAAGTGCGGTCTGGCTGACAGCCGGCGCGTGGTTTCGCTGAGGGCTGTGGTGACGGGGACCGAGGCCGGGAGCCGTGGGAGCCGCCACGGCAGCTCATCAGGCAGCGCGTGGCTGGCACGGCCCTTCTGCCAGCAGCGTCTCTGCAGGCGGGATCTGTTGCTTGCAAATGCATCGGGGGCTGYGTCAAAATGGGTTTGCAGTGTGCTCCTCTGGCTTGGCCGGTGGCGGTTTGGAGGGGGAGATGCTGAGACCTCTTCTTCCTGCCGGTCCCTGGCGTATGCAACAGCAAAAGGACCGGGGAAACGCGAGGCTGGCAAAACGCCTGTGCTCCCTGGAGAAACGTCACTGCCGTCACAGGAGCGTAGGTGGTGTGATGCTGGTGAGTTGTCCCTCTTSCTATTGACATCGCTACTGTCTGCCTCAGGTTTGACTGTAACTACTGCTTTTTTACCTGAACACTTGTCTTCCCCAGGCTAAACCTGCATGGGACTGGCTTTGCCAGCGTGGGATAGATACTGGTGTACTGCCGTGCTGGGCAAAGCACTCCCTTATAAAGGTACTACRTACATTAGCAGAGCAACACTTGCAGGAGAACAGCTTATTCAGTAAAATGATGTCTTTCTGTTTATCTAGGCAAAATAGGGAAAACCAGTAACCGTGTCTGGAGTGGAACGTGGGCTTTTGCTGGTACAGCAGCGCTAGTCACAAGCTGCACCAGGGCACAGACACGTTAGCTGGATGCTGTAGCATACCTTGGGAGGGAGGTGGTACTGTGGCCAAAATGAAGGTGGTGTAATCCTCAGCGCTGCCAGATTTTCTGTATGGAAAGTTGCAAAGCTTCAAATGCAATAAAATAAAATAAATGTTGAAATGAGGACTCTAGTAGCTGCTGGTGCAGCTTGCAGAGGCGGGAGGGGCTCGCTTTACTCTCCCTGCAAAGAGCTGCATGCCTTTCGCCTTCTTGTATCACCAGTAATTTCTTCTGAGAGAGTTCTTAACTCATGGCGAAGTCCCCCCAGGGACTGAGGGTGAGTGGTCTGCCTGTTCGGACCATGTGTTACGGGGGGCTGATGGAGATGTAAGGCTGGAGTCTGGAATAGCAACTGCATTTTAGGGTTGCATCTTTCAAATCACCAAGAAGTCAGCACGCAGTGTAAGGTGTGTGTGTGAAACACAGGCCTTGCGTGTTCGTGGAAGAAGCCCTAGAGAGAGAAATATTGGAAACAGCAGAAAGCTGCTGAACAAGCCAGTGCAAGCTCTTAGGCTTTTATTCCTCAAGCTCTTTGCTTCCCCCCCTTGATATGTTTACATTGCTATATTCCTTTATGCTTCTTAAAAAAAAAAAGCTTCATTCAAATGATTTTAATTRTTTTCCATCAAACAGAAGTTAAATGTAGGTGTAATTTTTTGCTGTTTAATGTGAGGTGTAATATGAGGGCTATAGATAGGTAACTGCTGTCCATCAGCTTGGCAAGGTCCGTCCTTTGAGAGGTGGCTCCAGGTATATCAGCTGCACTGGAAGTTGATTATCAGCTTGGCATGATGAAAATGGGACTAGAAGACCTGTCATAATAAACAACGTGTCTTTTTCTCAAAAAAGAAAAAGGGATCATGCCTTGAAAGAGTATTTCACACCAAATGGGCTGTTGCAGGGCCATGCAATTTGAGCTAGATGCTCTGGTCAGGTGGAACAGAAAGCAGGCGTGAAGCCTGTTTGTGCTAGCGCTGATGCCTGAAAAGCGCTGGTGTTTCTGTCTGTCGTCCTTAGAAGGACTGACAGGGTGCACTGTGATGTATCGGCCTGTTTGAACTGCTGGTGAGATCAGATAGTTGGGGAATGAGGTCATAGCTTGGCCATGCAGAAGGGCTGGTGTGGTGCCTGCAGCCTTCGCCTCCCTTCTTCGAAGCAGGATGGTTGGGAGGTGTCGGTCAACAAAGATGCGCATTTCTGTATGAAATGAGCTTTTCCCTTAAAAATTTGGAAARCTATTTATAGGAAGTAATTAAATGTAGGAACAAAAATAGGACATTTGTGCCATACTCCCRGAGCATTATCAATAATGGGAGTCATTTTGTGAGCAGTTGCGTTTCTTCAGAGGAGCATGTGATACTCTGTACTGGAAATATTAATAGCAGATAATTGCACTGTGGAATKATGGCCTCTTATACGGAGACGTACTTCGAGAGCTTTTAATCTGTGTGGTAACTCTGCATCTTAAAAATCTTTGACAATTTTGATGAAGAGCAATTATAGAGCATGTACATGCTGCTCTTTTAARTTAACTAATTCCATGAGTCCCGTGAATCTGCATTAGATTAATGGCCTATAAAGTTTCATTCAAAAATAAGTTTTTCACTGAGGARTAAAAACATCTAATTTTTTAAAAGAATCTTTCAAAACAATTAACTGTCTCTATTGCAAAGCAGCTACCTTCCTTGTGAAAACTTTGGTGCATATTTTATGAGGAACATGAAAGGTGAAAGTTGAAAGAAAAAGTGCGAGTATAAGATCACTTCAGCATGTGTTAAGAAAGAGGAGCCTGAAAAGAAATCAGCCTTTTCCTAGAAAAGGACTGTCGTGAGAGAAGTAGGAAATTATATATAATACAGTCAAGACCCTTCTGTACTCGCACTTTCATACTCCATTTGAAACCCCTGACCTGCTCGTGTTATCAGAGAAGAGGAAAATGAATAAAATTCCATCTTTGGAAAGCAAATGTTGTAGCTGTCTTGAAGACAAAACATGTGCATGCCCTTTGTACTTTCTCATTCCAAGTTAGAATTGATTTTTAAGCAGTTTTGCCTACAAAAACCAGCTCCGTCCAGAGGCTCAGGGGGCTTCGGTGAAACTCCCATCTTTTAAAAAAAAAAAAAAATAAAAAAACCCACAAAGCTATCTTTCGTCATGAATTTGTGCTTCTGGAGGCTGGGTGGTGGCCCTGGGAGGTGGCATGTGGCAGCGGCGGGTTCAGCAGCTCAGAACCCCGGGCAGCCGGGGCATCAAGCTCAGGCATTGCCCCGTGTGGGGCAGCTCCCCCGGGGGCTGCGCWGCCCCGTGAGCATCTGCCTCGTCGACGTGCTCTTGTCCCACGCAAGCAAGGTGAGCCTTGCTTTCCTTGGAGCCACTGCTCTGGGCGCGTACGCCAAGGGGCAAATGGGCACCTGTATGAGTGATGATCTGCGGACAGCTTTTGCCGCTGTCCGGACTCTTCACCAGGCGCCGGCTAGCCAAAGAAATAAATGTATTAGCCAGGGGCTGGTTTGAAGGATGTGGAAGTAGGGCAGAGAGGGACACAAAGGGATGTTGAGGCTATTTTCCATCTTTTTTATTAAGCCAGTAGCACCTGAGGGTTATCTCACATTAATGTCGATGCTGTAATGGCTTCTGATCATYAGTCGCTTCTGAAGATTTTAATAATATGGAAATGTGCTTTTTAACATTTTGTATTTTAATTAATTGCAGGTATCTCAGGGTAGCTTTAAGTACCGATTGGTTTATGTGCTATGCTTCCTGTTAACTAGATTTTTCCCAATAATCTCTAATCACTTTGTACCTCTCTTCCTGATTCTAATTACTGGAGCTTTGTATATGATAACAAGCACTTCAGTTCACAAGTGATTGCACAGTTTTCTGAAGTGAAGTACTCCAGAAACTTTCAATTACCTTTTAAGTTCTGTATACCAACTCGTGACTTCTGCTTACTTATTTACGTTTGATGGAAATACTGTCACGCTGAAGCCACGGGAAGCAAAGGGGACTGTTGAAGTGGCAGCAGAGCATTTTGTCGGCTGGCAGAGGCAGATCTGAATGTGACCTTCAGCTGGATGCTCTTAAGCTTGATTGGGATATGGAAATTACATTCTYTGTCTCTGGGAAGAGAGGAGACGCAGTTTAAACTACTCTTAATGATCTTGCCAACTTTTTTTTTCTCG